>BKCP01005294.1:1217689-1290299 GCA_008636005.1 Striga asiatica | reverse complement strand
GAGGACGCCACATCCATTCACGCCTCCCAGCCCGTGAATTCACAGACCAATCTCCAACCCGTCATGCCATCATGCTGTGACCAACATCCAACCGGCAGACGCCACCCACCTGCCCGGCGCCGTCACGGCCGCCGGAAAAGCTCAACAGGCCGGTGCTATATCCAGGGCTGCCACGAAGTCGGTCCTTTCGTCCGGAATCCTCGGACCACGGCCAAATTCATCCTCTCCGCCACAGCATCTCGCCGGAATAACCACCATGACTACTGAACAAACCGAACCGGCCATTATGTATGTTCGCGAAGATGGTGTGATTGTTGCGGGCCCAGACACGATGTCCATGCCTCTTTGTAACGAACGTCCCCCGAACGAGACACCACCGTTGGGCACCTCCACGGCCAACCCCGCTACAGCCGGGCCACTTCCGGGCACCTCCACCGGCCCACTTTTCTTCCGAGAGGCTATTACGGGGAGAAGAGATGGTGGCACGGGCGCCCCCCGTCCGACGCCCAAGGATTTTACATTTGACGGGGGATACGAGCATGCTTGCGGATCCATTATCCGCTTAGAGGGAAGCAAGGTGAAGGCCCGATTCACTGAAGCTGAATCCAACGCTCTTACCGGTAAGTTAGCTAACACCCTGTTTTTAAGTTTACTTATGCTATCCCTGCTCCCCGAGATATATCTGCTGTTTTAGGTAAATTGGGTTTGAAGGGTAGAGTGTCGTCTAAGTGGTATAATTTTAATCACCTCCTAGTCTCCTTTCATCTTCCCGAGGACTACAACGAGGTATGGCTTAAGACCTCGATTCATCTGTGTGGATGCCCAGCTAGGGTGTTCAAGTATCATGCTGGGTTTAACCCGAAAACGGAGACGCCTGTTGTCCCCGTGTGGTGTCGTCTTCCCGGCCTCTCACCCCACCTTTACGACCGTGCTGCCATCACTACATTAGCTAAGTGTATTGGACAGCTAATCTGTATTGACGCCCCGACGGCCCTTCAGTCGAGGGCTAATGTGGTGCGACTTTGCGTAGAGATTGACCTCAGAGTTGAGCCCGTCCATGAGATTGAGATTGAGCAGGGCTCGAGACCCTTGTTCAGCGGGTGATCTATGAGAAGATCCCCGCGTTCTGCACTTTGTGCAGTCATGTGGGTCATATTGCGGCTGATTGCTACGCTAGTGGCAATAAGCCACGACCCACTCTTCCGCAGCGCCACCGCGCGACCCAGCAGGGACCCTCCACTAGCAGGAGGGACCCGAAGGGAAAGGGCAAAAGCCTTCTCCGCGCGCCTGAGACCCCGAAGGGGTCTAAGGATAAGGGCAAGGCTGTGATTGTCGATACTGCCCAAACTGAGAAGGATGCTCATCCAAACCAGCCTAAGCAGTTGGCCTTAATAGGGCCCAAGCCTAAGTCCACGGGCTTCCTCCCCAGACAGACCTTACAGTTGGCCTTCAAGGCCAACCACTCGTATTTTGTTATTCTCTCTCCAGAGGCAGAGAAGGAGGCTGTGCCTTCCTCCAGCGGGCCACCTAAGATTACCGATCTTACGCTTCTGGATGACGAAGACCTCCTCGGAGACGATATGGACCAGTCGGACGCCACGCCCAGGGAAGAGTCCATCCACCTATCTGATGACAGTGCGCGCGATGCCGGTCCTTTGACTGTGCGCGCATCTAGCCCGGTTCGATCTTCGAATTTGAGGGCTACTGCCGTCACCGCTTCCCCGAAAGGGGATGAGTCGGCTCATCTCCTCCTTGCTGAGATTGGGAGCTTGCCTGCGCATATATCCTGCTCCCATCCTCCTTCTGGCGGCGAGCACCCGAGTGCTCCGCCTGCTGGACCCTCTCTTTCGCCCATTCCCGAGCAGGTTTGCGGTCTTAACTGCGCTCAGCATGACGTATCGTGTGAGAGCTTCGCCTCTAGTGCCTTCGTTCACTACGACAGAAAGGAGACCGCCCCGAAGATGGGGCAACCCACTAGTGCTGCTATAGGTCAGTCTGCCTAGTCAGACGACTCACAGGCCACGAGCACATACCGAGGCAGACAGTCCACGAGGACCAGAGTCACGCAGCGCACGACACGCAGGACGATCTCCCCTGCCATTGGATCCTTCCGCTGCATGACTTCTTTAGGTGGGCCGACTCAGCCTCGCCATAGGCGGACTATGTCTGGTGGCTCTAGCGACCGTTGATATGTCCATCACATCCATTACTTGGAATGGCCGTGGCCTGGCGAATAGGGCTACTCTGTCTCACCTTCATTCTCTCATCCGTGATCACAGACTCGATTTTGTTGGCTTTATTGAGCCGATGATCCGCACCCCTTCTTTTGACTACTACTCGTGTCGCCTTGGCTTCCACTTGGGCGTGGGTAATATTTCGCATAAGATCTGATTCTTCCACTCGCGCGACTACACTTGTCGGGTCCTCCGCGACACCGATCAGGTGCTTCACGTTGAGCTTTCCGCTGCCCACCTCCCAGAACCCATCTTTCACACCTTGGTTTATGCCAAGTGTACTAGGGTCGGGCGATATGACCTTTGGGACACCCTGCGTGAGATTGTCGAGAGTATGGAGGGATTGCCATGGATGGTTAGTGGTGATTTCAACATCTTTCTGAATCCCGATGAGCGTGTGGGTGGCCGTTCGGACCGGTCACGGGAGATGTGGGATTTTGCTTAGGCGGTGGCGGATTGTGAGTTAATTGACACTGGATGTGATGGTGAGCCCTTCACGTGGGTGAGGGACGGACTCAAAGAGAGGTTAGACCGTGCCTTGGTTTCTGAGGCGTGGGCAAAGGTGTTTGCGGCTACGACCGTCACACACCTTACTCGATTCGGGTCTGACCATTCACCCCTTCTCATCCGGTGCCGATTTTCGAGCAACCCCCGCCGCTCTTCATTTAGGTTCACGAACATGTGGGTTCGCCACCACTCCTTCCACGACACTGTTAGAGATTCCTGGCTTCAGCCAATTGGGTTCTTCGGGATGCACAATCTCGAGGCGGTGCTCGGCAGACTGCGGCGTCGGTTGAGACAGTGGAACTGGGATGTTTTTGGAAACCTTCATCAGCGCCTTGCTGCGGCTCAGAGTGCGCATGCGACGGCTAGGCGGGCCTATGACCTGGACCCGACTCCGGAGAATAGGACTGCCATGCACCGCTGTCACGCCGAGTACCAGCTCCGACTCCTTATGGAGGAGGACTTCTGGAAGTAGAAGGCGGCCATTCACTGGGTGGCCGAGGGCGAGTGGAACACTAGGTTCTTCTAGGGCTACGTTAGGCAGAAGCGTGCTAAGTCGTACATCCATAGTATCGAGGCTGATGGGTCATCCTTGACCCTGGTGGCTCAGATTTGGGAGTCGGCTGTTGCTCACTTCCAGACCCTCTTCACCTCTGACAGAGGGTCCCTCGTGTCCCCGACCGCTTCTCTTTTCCCCACCATCCCTCCTTCAGTCGATCTCGTTGGCCTCTGTGAGCTCCCGAGTAGGGAGGAGGTTAGGGATGCTGTATTCGGGATTGATCCCAACAGCGTTTCTGGCCCGGATGGTTTCTCCTCCCTCTTCTATCAGGTCTGCTGGGACCTAGTCGAGACTGATGTCGAGGAGGCGATGTTGGATTTTTTTCCGGCCACCGGATGCCGGATTCCATCACGTCTACCTCTGTTGTCTTGATCCCCAAAAGACCCAACCCGAGCTCTTGGTCCGATTACAGGCCCATCAGCTTGTGTAACGTGACCAACAAGCTCATTTCGAAGATCTTTAACGGCCGTCTTTCCCTTCTTCTCCCCTCCCTCATCTCTCCAAACCAGAGTGGATTCGTCAAAGATCGGGTCATTAGTGATAACACCCTTTTGGCCCAGGAGATGATCCACGACATCTCTCGTGCAGATTGGAAGCGGGCTCCGAATATCGCGCTGAAGCTAGATATAGCTAAGGCGTATGATAGGGTAGAGTGGCCGTTTCTTAGGGAGGCCCTGGCTAGGATGGGATTTCCTGATCGCTGGATCAGTTTTGACGAGGCGTGCGTGGAGCACTGCACGTTTTCGGTCCTGGTCAATGGCAGTCCCACCGATTTCTTTCCCTCATCTAGAGGCCTTAGATAGGGCGACCCCCTGTCCCCCTCCCTTTTCGTCCTTGCGGCGGACTACCTCTCTCGTTACCTTGACGGTTTCATCCGCGACTTTCCTCATATGACGTATTGCACCCGTGGCTATAGTCCTCCCATTTCTCACCTCTCTTACACGGATGACATCATCATCTTCACCCGGGCGGATGATGATGGACTGGTCGAGCTCATGCACCTTTTGGAGCACTATGGCTCAGTTACCGGTCAGCTGGTCAGTGTGCAGAAGAGCACATTCACCCTCTCCTCTTCCAGCGCGGCCAGGTGGGCTCAGCGGGTCCACGACATTACTAGATTTGCGCGTGGCGATCTTTCGATTACCTATCTTGGCGTCCCTTTATATAAGGGCAACCTCACGAGAGCGCTCTTTGCGGGCGTCAGGCAGAGGATGATCAACAAGATCTCTGGTTGGTCGTATAGACATCTTTCTTTCGGTGGTCGGCTTGCGCTGATCAAGAGCACTCATAGCTCTCTTCCGATTCATTTGCTTATGGTCCTCGACCCCCCTAGGTCTACTCTTGACAAGATAGACCAGATTATGGCCCGTTATTTCTGGGGTTACGAGGACGGTTCTGGGAGGGGGAGACGTACCCACTGGGTGAGTTGGGACTCCATCTGTCGCCCCCTCCCCGAGGGTGGACTTGACATCCGCCGCCTCAGGGACATTGTTACAGCTTTCTCATACAAGCTGTGGTGGCGCTTCAGGGAAGGAAAGTCGCTTTGGGATCAGTACCTTCGCGGCAAGTACTGCCCTAAACGTGCCAACCACCCTTGTTGGGTGACGGCTGTTGATCATGATAGTAGGCAGTGGCGGCACCTTACTAGGGTTGGTAGGCGCGACCAGGATCACATTTTCTGGGTTCTGGGCGGGGGCGATGTTAGTTTCTGGGATGAGTGGTGGGTAGGTGATAGGCCGTTGCCTAGTGATATGCAGGTGTCGCATTCTCCCTACCTACTTGTGAGCGACCTCTGGACGGACGGGTCGTGGGATAGGGGGAAGCTTGATAGAGAGTTGGGGTCTGGTACGGGTTTTAGCGGGCATTTATTAGATTAGATCCAGCAGATCCCTATCTCGGGGGACGGTTCAGATAGCATGAGGTGGAGACTTACATCATCGGGTGTGTTTTCTACTACCTCGACTTGGGAGTGGATCAGGCTGAGGGATCGACCTAATCTCCTCTTCGGGGCCATCTGGAGTGACCTTTTCACCCCTACTATTTCGGTGTTCCTTTGGCACCTCCTCTTGCGCCGGATACCCGTCGATACTGTGCTACACGCGAGGGTGATCTCCTTCCCATCTCGGTGTGTGTGTTGTTCTGAGACTGGACGCCATGAGACCGAGACCTTTACCCACCTTTTTCTAGAGAGTGAGACTGTGAGGTGAGTGTGGGAGCATTTTGCCACTTGGACACATATATCCCTACCCACCACATACAGTTTCTTTGAGCTTCAGAGTTTTTTTCCACAGAGCACACACCATAGACACGTGGGCTTCCTCATTCCTTGTCCGATCCTTTGGTTCACCTGGACAGAAATGAATAGTGCGAAGCATAGGGATATTACTTTTATATTTTCTTACATTGTTTTGCAGGTAGAGATACACATTTCACTCCTCATCGCACTAGGCAGGCTCACGGCCCGAGACTGGACAGGCTGCACGCCACCACATCGCTACATGGTGGCCCCACCACAGCCTGTTCGGCACCCTCGACCCAGAGCTGTTGTTTGGCTTCGACCTGACTCTCCGTGGGTCAAGATGAACACTGATGGCTCCTTTGATCGCCACACTGGAGTTGCCGGAGGAGGAGGCTTGATCCGGGACCATAGCGGCGCCTTCATCACCGCCTTCCACGCGTCCCTTCAAGCCTCCTCGAGCTATGATGCAGAGATTCAGGCATTACAGATCGGCCTCAAGATTGCTGTCCACCTGTCTAGCCACACTTGGATCGAGCTAGACGCTGCGGCTGTAGCCACCCTTTTGACCTCGGGCCACCAGGGCTCGTGGCAGATTCAGCATCCGCTTATGCGTATTAGAGCTCTACTCCGGTCTGTCCATCACAGGATCACGCACATTTTCCGTGAGGGGAACAGACCTGCCGACTATCTGGCCAGCCTTGGCGCCACCATACCAGACACACATACATTTCAGACCGACACTGCTCCACTCCGCCTTCGCACTCTTGTACGAATGGACCAGCTAAGATATCCAGCATTCCGCTTTCAGTAGTTTAGGATTTTTGCTTTCATTAGTCTAGAAATTTACTTCGGGCATCTGTTAGTCCGAAGATCGACTCTGTTTCGTAGTTTCTGTTTCTTTTTCGTTCTTCGGGTTTTCATTTTGTTTCTTGTTTTTTATTTTGGTTAGTGAGACTTTGTAGACTATTGTATCTTGCTCGTTGATATTTTGGGCCCCCAATTTTGGGGCCCTGATCTATGCACAGGTTGGGGATCCAGCCCAATCCCCCGCCCTCCCGGGGCGTTGTTTGTTTAAAAAAAAAAAAAACCTAGCAGCAAGAAAGAAATAACCTAGCAACAAAAGACAACTAACCTAGCAACAAAACTCAACTAACCTAGCAGCTACAAATAACTAACCTAGCAACAACAGACAACTAACCTAGCAACAAAACACAACTAACCTAGCAGCTAAAGTTAACTAACCTAGTAACAAAAGACAACTAACCTAGCAGCAAGAAAGAAATAGCCTAGCAACAAAAGACAACTAACCTAGCAGCATCAAACAACTAACCTAGCATCAAGAAAGTGGTGAGCCCTTCACGTGGGTGAGGGACGGACTCAAAGAGAGGTTAGACCGTGCCTTAGTTTCTGAGGCGTGGTCGATGGTGTTTGCGGTTACGACTGTCACACACCTTACTCGATTCGGGTCCGACCATTCACCCCTTCTCATCCGGTGCCGATTTTCGAGCACCCACCGCCGCTCTTCGTTTAGGTTCCAAAACATGTGGGTTCGCCACCACTCCTTCCACGACACTGTCAGGGATTCCTGGCTTTAGCCGACTGGGCACTTCGGGATGCGCAATCTCGAGGCGAAGCTCGGCAGACTGCGGCGTCGGTTGAGACAGTGGAACTGGAATGTTTTTGGAAACCTTCATCAGCGCCTTGCTGCGGCTCAGAGTGCGCATGCGACGGCTGAGCAGGCCTATGACCTGGATCCCACTCCGGAGAATAGGACTGCCATGCACCGCTGCCACGCCGAGTACCAGCTCCGACTCCTTATGGAGGAGGACTTCTGGAAGCAGAAGGCGGCCGTTCGCTGGGTGGCCGAGGGCGAGCGGAACACTAGGTTCTCAGGGCTACGTTAGGCAGAAGCGTACTAAGTCGTACATCTATAGTATCGAGGCTGACGGGTCATCCTTGACCCAGGAAGCTCAGATTCGGGAGTCGGTTGTTGCTCACTTCCAGACCCTCTTCACCTCTGACAGAGGGTCCCTCGTGGCCCCGACTGCTTCTTTTTTCCCCACCATCTCTCCTTCGGCCGATCTCATTGGCCTCTGTGAGCTCCCGAGTAGAGAGGAGGTTAGGGATGCTGTATTCGGGATTGACCCCAACAGCGTTTCTGGCCCGGATGGTTTCTCCTCCCTCTTCTATCAGGTCTTCTGGGATCTTGTCCAGACTGACGTCGAGGAGGCGATGTTGGATTTTTTCTCCGGCCACCGGATGCCGGATTCCTTCACGTCTACCTCTGTCGTCTTGATCCCCAAACGACCCAACCCGAGCTCTTGGTCCGACTACAGGCCCATCAGCCTGTGTAACGTGACCAACAAGCTCATTTCGAAGATTCTTAACGGCCGTCTGTCCCCTCTTCTCCCCTCTCTCATCTCTCGGAACCAGAGTGGATTCATCAAGGATCGGGGCATTAGTGATAACATCCTTTTGGCCCAGGAGATGATCCACGACATCTCCCGAGCAGATTGAAAGCGGGCTCCGAATATCGCGCTGAAGCTAGACATGGCTAAGGCGTATGATAGGGTTGAGTGGCCATTTCTTAGGGAGGCGTTGGCTAGGATGGGATTCCCTGAGCGTTGGATTAGCTTTGTGGAGGCGTGTGTGGAGCATTGCACGTTCTCGGTCCTGGTTAATGACAGCCCCACGGATTTCTTTCCCTCATCTAGAGGCCTTAGACAGGGCGACCCCCTTTCCCCTTCCCTCTTCATTCTTGCGGCGGACTACCTCTCTTGCTGTCTTGACGGCTTCATCCGCGACTCTCCTCATATGACCTATAGCACCCGTGGCTATGGTCCTACCATCTCTCACCTCTCTTATGCGGATGACATCATTATCTTCACCCGGGCGGATGATGATGGACTGGTCGAGCTTATGCGCCTTCTGGAGCACTATGGCTCGGTCACCGGTCAGCTGGTCAGTGTGTAGAAGAGCACCTTCATCCTTTCATCTGCCACCGTGGACAGGTGGGCTCAGCGGGTCCACGATATTACTGGCTTTGCGCGTGGCGACCTTCCCATTACCTACCTCGGGGTCCCTTTATATAAGGGCAACCTCACGAGAGCGCTCTTTGCGGGTGTCAGGCAGAGGATGATCGACAGGATCTCTGGTTGGTCGCATAGATATCTTTCTTTCGGTGGTCGGCTAGCGCTGATCAAGAGCACTCTTAGCTCTCTTCCGATTTACTTGCTTATGGTCCTCGACCCCCCTAGGTCTACTCTTGACGAGCTCGACCAGATTATGGCTCGTTATTTCTGGGGTTATGAGGACGGGTCCGGGAGGGGGAGACGTACTCACTGGGTGAGTTGGGACTCTATCTGCCGTCCCCTCCCCGAGGGTGGCCTTAGCATCCGCCGCCTCAGGGACATTATTACAGCTTTCTCATACAAGCTGTGGTGGCGCTTCAGGGAAGGAAAGTCGCTTTGGGCTCAGTACCTTCGCGGCAAGTACTGCCCTAGACGTGCTAACCACCCTTGTTGGGTCACGGCTGTTGATCATGATAGCAGACAGTGGCGGCGCCTCACTAGGGTTGGGAGGCGAGCTCAGGATCACATCTTTTGGGTTTTGGGCGGGGGCGAGGTCAGTGTCTGGGACGAGTAGTGGGTAGGTGATAGGCCGTTGTCTAGGGATAGGCAGGTGTCGCATTCCTTCCACCTGCTTGTGAGCGACCTCTGGACGGACGGGTCGTGGGATAGGGGGAAGCTTGATAGGGAGTTGGGGGCTGGTGCGGGTTTTAGCGAGCAGTTATTAGATCAGATCCAGCAGATCCCTATCTCGGGGGATGGTTGAGATAGCATGAGGCGGAGACTTACATCATCAGGTGTGTTTTCTACTACCTCGGCTTGGGAGAAGATAAGGCTGATAGATCGGCCTAATCTCCTCTTCGGGGCTATCTGGAGTGACCTTTTCACGCCTACTATTTCGGTGTTCCTTTGGCGCCTCCTCTTGCGCCGGATACCCGTCGATACTGTGCTACACGCGAGAGGGATCTCCTTCCCCTCTCGGTGTGTGTGTTGTTCTGAGACTGGACGCCATGAGACTGAGACCTTTACCCACCTTTTTCTAGAGAGTGAGATTGTGAGGAGAGTGTGGGAGCATTTTGCCACTTGGACTCATATATCCCTACCCACCACATACAGTTTTTTTGAGCTCCTGAGTTTTATCTCACAGAGCACACACTTTAGACACGTGGGCTTCCTCATTCCTTGTCTGATCCTTTGGTTCACCTGGACAGAAAGGAATAGTGCGAAGCATAGGGATACTACTTTTATGTTTTCTCACATTGTTTTGCAGGTAGAGAGACACATTTCACTCCTCATCGCATTGGGCAGGCTCACGGCCCGAGACTGGACAGGCTGCACGCCACCGCATCGCTACATGGTGGCCCCACCACCGCCTGTTCGGCCTCCTCAGGCCAGAGCTGTTGTTTGGCTTCGACCTGACTCTCCGTGGGTCAAGCTGAACACTGATGGCTCCCTTGATCGCCACACTGGACTTGCCGGAGGAGGAGGCTTGATCCGGGACCATAGCGGCGCCCTCATCACTGCCTTCCACGCATCCATTCAAGCCTCCTCGAGCTACGATGCAGAGATTCAGGCACTACATATTGGCCTTCAGATTGCTGTCCACCTCTCTAGTCATATATGGATCGAGCTGGATGCTGCGGCTGTCGCCACCCTTCTGACTTCGGGCCCTCAAGGCTCGTGGCAGATTCAGCACCCGCTTATGCGCATTAGAGATCTACTTCGGTCAGTCCATCACAGGATCACACACATTTTCCGTGAGGGGAACAGACCGGCGGATTACCTGACCAGCCTTGGCGCCACCATACCAGGCACACATACATTCCAGACTGACACTGCTCCACTCCGCCTTCGCACCCTTGTACGGATGGACCAGCTTGGATATCCAGCGTTCCGTTTTCACTAGTTTAGGATTTCTGTTTTCATTAGTATAGACATTTATTTCGGGCATTTGTTAACCCGAAGATCGGCTTTGTTTTGTAGGTTTTCTTTCTTTTTCGTTTTTCACTTTTCTTTTTTTGTTCTTCTTTTGGTTTTGATCTTGCTTGTGAGACTCCATAGACTTTTGTATCTTGTTCGCTGACATTTTGGGCTCCCGTTTTTGGGGCCCTGATCTATGCACAGGTTGGGGATCCAGCCCAATCCCCCGCCCTTCCGGGGCGTTGTTTGGAAAAAAAAAAAACTAGCAATAAAATACAACTAACCTAAAAAATAAAACCTAGTAGCAAGAAAGAACTAACCTAGCAGCAAAAGACAACTAACCTAGCAGCATGAAAAAAATAACCTAGCAACTTAAGATAACTAACCTAGCAACAAAACTCAATTAACCTAGCAGCTACAAATAACTAACCTAGCAACAAAAAAAAATTAGAATATCACTTCTCTCTACATTTCTCTCTCTAGAATTTACCCTTTCCACCCTAATCCTCAACCTTCCTTCCGCCACCACCGCCACCACCGCCACCGCATAGGCCCCACCTCCGGTCGCCGCCGGCGGCGGCCTGCCCCTGGGCCGCCGGACCTTTTATTTTTTCCTTTCACTTTCCTGTTATATCACAGTTATGGAACCTAACCCTCGTTTGCCAACTCCCCCTGTACCGACCCCCAAACCTCCGGGCAACCTCTCGCCGGATCTCCTGCAACTCGTCTTGCATCCAGAACTCCACCAATTTATAAAGGAGCTATTAGACAGAAATAATCGTCTAGAGGAAGGGGAAATCCCATCCGCTGATACTGATAATCCGCGTGGGTCCGTTGACCAACGCTCAACTGATGAATCTCGTCTGGCCCAACCGTCTATGACCGAGGTTCCGAGCGGTTCAGTCGACAGAGGACAGGCCACAGAAAATCGGCACGGCCAAGATAATGCTCTCACAATCCCAAATGGTCCCGCTGATCAAAATTCGAATTCTGAGAATAACCTCGCTGGGTTGTATGGCCCTCAGCTGGAACGCACCTCGCCGGAACGTACCTCGCCGGAAAACATGACCTCCGCCGCCCTGTTACCTGGTCAGCTTTCTCTTCCCTCTTGTCAACAATTGAATGTCGGTGGATTGATAGGGTTGGGAGAAAACAGTAGCATTGTGGCCAAATTGGGCCAAAATCACTCCTCTTTACCTAAGCCCAATCAGATAGCTTATAATGGCCCACTCTTTGGTTCCATTCCTCTCTCGGCCCAACCTTTCTTCTCGGGCCAGAATTTAACTAAGACCCATAATCCTTCCCCAATCCCTCATGAGGCCTCCATCCCTCAGCCCATCATTTTCGGGACAAATATCTCTACCAATACCTCCCAGCCTGTCTCCACTCCATACACAACCTCCCAGCCCAACAGTCCTACAAAACCGACCAAGGTCGTCACCTTCCTACAGGCCAACAGCATCCAACAACAACCCATCGGGCCATCACCCACTTCCCAGCCCAACCCCGACAACCCACCCATGACCACTAAACCCACCTCCCAACCTTCAACCTCCGCACCATCACAGCCTTCCCTCAAGGTCGTCCGTCAGTTCACCTCCCTCAACATCAACCAAACGGCAGACCCCGTCCAACCCTTCGCCGGCGCCGGCGAGAACACCGGCGAGTCCGCCGAAAATTATCAATCGGCAGAATCTCAAGTCGGGGCGGAATTGGCAGCGGCCCGTTCAAAGGGGATACTCGGACCTGGACCCATTTCATCCTCTCCGACCAAGCAACTTGCCGGATTAAACTCGTCTGCCGCCGAAAAATCCGAACCGGCCGTCTTGTATGTTCGGGAAGACGGTGTGATTGTTGGTAGCCCAAAACTGACGGTCGCGGCTCATCTTACCGGACCTCTCATGAATGGGACATCGCCGACGAACACCGCCATGGCCAACACCACTGCAGTCGGGCCACCGCAGGGCACCTCCACTGGCCCACTCTCTTTTCGGGAGGCTGTTACGGGAAAGAATAATGTTGATATGGTTGACACGGCCGGCCCGCGGCCGACACCCAAGGAGTTTATCTTTGACGGGGACTATGACCACGCTTGCGGGACCATCATCCGATCGGAGGGGAACAGAGTGAAGGTCCGATTCTCACAGGCCGAAGCTGACACCCTCGCAGGTAAGTTAGCGAACACACTGGTCTTTAAGTTCACCTATGCTATCCCTCCCCCCCGAGACCTAGCTGCTGGATCAGGAAAATTGGGATTTAAGGGTAGGATCTCATTTAAGTGGTATAACTTCAATCATCTTCTTGTCACTTGTAATCTCTCCGAAGATTATAATGAGGCATGGCTTAGGACTTCTATTTCTGTGTGTGGATGCCCAGCTAGGGTATTCAAGTACACTTTCGGGTTCAACCCGAAGACAGAGACGCCGGTTGTCCCCGTGTGGTGCCGCCTCCCTGGCCTTCCACCACATCTGTATGACCGGGATTCCATCACCACACTTGCTAAGTGTGTCGGAAAACCGGTCCGTATTGATGCCCCGACTGCTCTCCAGTCCAGGGCTAATATGGCGCGGTTCTGTGTCGAGATTGATCTTAGAGTGGAGCCTATCCACGAGATTGAGATTGAGCAGGGTTCAGAGACCTTTGCTCAGCGGGTGATCTACGAGAAGATCCCCGCTTTCTGTTCTGCGTGCAGTCATGTTGGTCATATAGCGGCCGACTGCTATATCATGGTATGGTCGTAGCATGAACATAAACAATAAAATCATGTCACATCTCTAGCCACATCAATGACTATAGTCTCATCAAAGACTCACTCATGTACATCTATGCTCATCAAAGCTAAGCCATGCCATATCAGTGAAACATGGGAGTGCGTGCCACATCAATGGCACGACCTTCTCATAGGTCTTAATGAGATTTACCTCACTGGTAACCGTATCTTATCATACGGGGACAACCGTACTGACGGCCATCAAGCTCACATCGATAGGCTACATGCTCATTTTCATACATAGATCACACCAAACTTTCATCACAATTAAAATCACACATATGCATAGATAATTTTAGAATAACCCACCTGGATTCCGAATTGATAATAACTCAAAGCAATTGGTAGTAGGTCGAGGCTGGACTCCTCAATTACCTATATTGAGTCAAGATGCTACAATCAACATCTATCTTGACTTTATACGAAAAACACAAAACAGACCTAGTCGAACTTGTTTCGACTAAGTAGTTCGTGAAGTCCTGTGGATGTTGGAACACTAAGACTCGGCACTAAACTCGACCAAACCACATAAGGGAGTTCACATAAATCCATCTAAGGATTGACCAAGTCAAACTCACATCAAAACGAAAAGCAAGTCGATTCCCAACTTTTCATTTCAAAATCATGTTTTGAAATAGTAATCATTAATCACATGAAAATAGATGGTCAGGCTACCCTACGACTTAAGCTCTGAAATTTTACACAAAATTACATCTCCCAGAAACATGTGAAACCACAAATTGTCAGCTTCAAACTCGAAATACACTATTTTATAAAATTCGAACAAGATATCAACAAAATGGGAACATCAATTCATACTTGAACTTAATGAACGAATCAGGACTTGCAAATTTAACATAACAATGTACATCATGCTAGAGGCAACGTGTAAAAATCTCGGCCCTTAACATGAACTAGTGCTATTTTTAAAAATTCATACGAGATTCAGCAGTTTATCAAATTTAAATTAAAAACGAATCAAAATAGATTCCGAAAATTACTATCTTTTACCAACATGATTCTACACATAAAAGAGGCATTTCAGTACAATTTCAGAATTTTTCATCAAACAACCGATTTATAAAAATTCACACAATTTTCAGCAAATTCGATAAATAATTTATTACCCATATCAAATCAAGTCCAAAAATTCTAAAACTTTAACACAACATATAAACACATCAGAGGCACAACATATCAAAATTTCAGCTTATTTAAATCACGAATTAATTTATTAAGCATTAAACAATTTTCTGGTCAGATATCCCTTTATTTGTTAAAAAGAGCTACAGGCCTCTAAAAATCAGTGCTTGTCTGCCTTAGGGGCCTAGGGAGTGAGTACTGTCAACCCTCTCGAGATCAGTCTCGCATCGGGAAGGAAGATAGTTACGAGTTCCCTGGCCAAGAACCTTAGCATCGATATCTGAGGCCGAGCTCTAGTCGTAGACGCGTTTGTGATTGATATGAATGACTTCAACTTGATTCTTGGCATGGATTGGTTGACGGGATACCGAGCAGACATCCGTTGTCGCGACCGGGAGGTGACACTACACTTATCTGAGGGAGACCGCATCATGTTCTTCGGGACGAAGTCTCGAACTCTACCGCGCGTTATTTCCATGGAGAAAGCGATGAAGTGCATGCAGAGAGAGGATTGTCAGGGATTTCTTGTCAACATTGTTGGGAAATCTTCGGAGAAGTTGTCTCCCGGAGATATACCCATTGTTCGTGAGTTTGTGGACGTGTTTCCCGATCAGCTCCCAGGAGGACCACCTAACTTCCAAGTGGAGTTCACTATCGGCTTAGCCCCCGGAGCGGGACCAGTGTCGAAAGCGCCATATCGCCTGGTGCCGAAGGAGCTTTTGGAGTTGAAGGCTCAAATTCAAGAGCTATTGAGTCTCGGTTTCATCCGACCGAGCGTATCACCTTGGGGAGCCCCTGTCCTCTTTGTTAAGAAGAAGGATGGTTCTATGAGGATGTGCATCGATTACCGGGATCTAACCGGTTGACGGTGAAGAACAAGTATCCGCTTCCCAGAATTGAGTATTTATTCGATCAGCTGAGGGGAGCCATTGTATTTTCTAAGATCGATCTTCGCTCTGGTTACCATCAGCTGAAGATCAGAGAGGCCGACGTGGCCAAGAACGCTTTTAGAACTAGATACGGTCATTATGAGTTCGTTGTGATGCCGTTTGGTTTGAGCAATGCGCCAGCGGTATTCATGGATCTCATGAACCGTGTCTTCTATCCATTCCTGGACCAGTTTGTCATCGTCTTCATTGATGACATTTTGGTCTATTCCAGTAGCCCGTAGCAGCATGAGGAGCACTTGAGGACTGTTTTGCAGACTCTTAGGCGTGAGAAGTTGTACGCCAAGTTCTCGAAGTGCGAATTTTGGCTCGATCGAGTGGCCTTTCTAGGCCACATTGTCACTTCCAGAGGGATTGAGGTAGACCCAAGCAAGATTGCAGCAGTTCGAAACTGGTCGACACCGAGGAATGCCACCGAGGTTCGGAGTTTTCTCGGTTTGGCAGGATATTATAGATGTTACATCGAGGGGTTTTCGAAGATTGCCCTACCCTTGTCCCGTTTGACGAGGAAATCGATGAAGTTTGAGTGGGATAGTCGTTGTGAGTCGAGCTTCCAGAAGCTCAAAGCGAGGCTTACGATGGTACCCGTGTTGACTATTCCAGACCCTACACGGGGTTTCACTATCTATAGTGACGCCTCGAAGTAGGGTCTAGGCTGTGTTTTAATGAAAGACGGCAGGGTTGTGGCTTATGCTTCCCGTCAGCTAAAGCCGCACGAGGTGAACTACCCGACTCACGATCTTGAGTTGGCAGCAGTGGTTCACGTCCTGAAGATTTGGAGGCACTATCTGTACGGAGGCCACTGCGAGATTTATACAGAACACAAGAGCTTACAGTATATCTTCACTCAGAAGGAGCTCAACATGCACCAAACGCGATGGTGACAGCTAGTGAAAGATTATGGTTGTACCATTAACTATCATCCGGGCAAGGCGAACGTTGTTGCCGACGCCCTCAGCCGTAAGGAAAGAGGCTCACTGACTTGTATGATCACTCAGCAGCGTCAACTTATTCGAGAGTTTGCGCAGATGCAGTTAGAGGTCGTCGAATTACCTCCTAAGTTGCCAGTTGTGGGAGGTATTCGAGCGATGTGGATGTGGCCCATGCTTAGAGACAGGATCCGGTAGGATCAAGCCTTTGGCGAGTTTGTTCGCTCGATGGGGGCGAAGATTCATGGCGGAGGAGTTGAGGGTTTTTACCGAGGCACAGATTGTAATATCCCATTCAGTAATTAATAAAAGTAATTATTCTAAATATGAACTAATTACTTTTATTAATGCTCGTTCCTAGTTCGAGCCAGTTATTAAGTTATTCAGTTAAAAATTCGACTTTAAGTCGAAAGTATTCTCGGTTCAATATTATTTAGTAATCGAGCCAGTTCAGTAATTAATTAATTCCGGTTTATTTATTTTTATAAATGGATTTATAAGACGGGTTAATTAATATAAGATGACGAATAATCTAAGTTGGGTATATTTTTATTAATCGTTTAAGATAAGTAGTGAACTGAAACCAAGTATGTTCGGTTATGAGTTGAACTTAATTAAGAAATAGCCGAGCCTTAGTACTAAATACTAAGAATTTTTCTACGTGTTTAAGTCATCAAGATAAGATCATAATATTGAGTTTTAGCATAAGTTGATACAAGTTAAGTCTTGAAGTAAGGTTAAGTATCCATGAACATTTAAGTGATAAATGTTCAAAGAAGTGAAAAAATTTATTTAGACATTATAGTCTATTTAAATTATTTTAATAGAAATCGAAATTTTTAGAATTTTCAGTTTTACGGTAATCGTTCGGTTTAAGTCCGAATGTGGTTCCGTAAATGTAGAATATTTTAAGATAATTATATTAGATCCTAAGAAGCAATATGTTAATTAAATTGAAGAAAAAAATGTGAGTAAAGAATTTAAATTTTAGAATTTTTAGTTTTACGGTAAATGTTCGTTTTAAGTCCAAACTGAGTTCCGTAAATTGTATTATTTTCGGTTTATTAGCATGATCCAAGACCATATATGAGCATTACTTTTCAGTAAAAGAGTGTTAAAAATCAGCCATTTTGAAAGAAAATGCATAAGTAATAAAAAAAATGATTTTTATTACTTTTATTATTTTGTTCCAAAGATTTTTATATGATGAATGGTGACATTTTTTCAACAATATATGGAATCAATTACATCACATTAAGCACGAAATTTTGGGCATCAATTGGTGTGAATGAGATGAGAAAATTAACAAAGTTTTGCTAAGTCTTTAAGTTATCATTTTTTTTCAACAATTGATGAGAATTTTATTAAACTTGGTGGAATAAGTTTTATCTACCAAAAAGCTCACTCATGGCTATAGCTAAAGGCCATTTTTGATGATTAATTATGTTTGGATAAGAATGCAAGTTAATCATAAAATAGTTTATGATTAATTAAGTTTATAAGTTTAAATTGTTTATTTTGTTCATTTCTTCACTCCATTATGATGTTTTGCCAATTTGTGCCTATAAATAGAGGCCTAAAAATCAGAGTCCTCACACCAAAGTTAAGTACCAAAAGTTATATAAGAGTGTAAGAGAGAATGAGTAGTAGAAACTTTGGAGAAGTGAAGAATTTAGAAGTGAAGAATTAAGTTACGATTCTAGCAAGAATGAGGTAATTTACTTATCTTAAAGTTACATGCTTAAGTTCATGTTTTGATAATGAGTTTACATGTTTAGTAGATGATATTAAGTGTTTAATAATGTTTTTATATGACATAGATATTGAAGTTTTATATGATATAAGCATGCTAGAAAATAAGTAATTTCCAGCTCATATATATGTCATATGTGTTCAGTTATGATGAGATTTTTACATAGCTATGAAAAATCTAGAAAATCTATGCTTTCTATGATTATTTCTTGTGTAAAAGAGGAGTACATATGATCAAGAATCAAGTCATTTAGTTTAGTATAACTCAAGATATGAATTTTTAAAGTTTATCATGCAAGCTGAATTTTATGTACTTGTTTCCAGCAGCAACTTTACACTTGAATAAGTCGAGATATATGCATGATAAAATTTTGAAATATTTATGACATGTCTAAATATGAGTTAAGAATATGACTGTTAAGTTTCATAATTTAAAGAGAGAAATGAATAAGTTATGAATATAAGAAAGCATATATGTAAAGATAAGTATATATATGCAAGAATATTCATGAAATGTTTAAGTTGTTAAATGAGATGATCATGAGTAATTCTCATATAAGTGATGAGTAATTTGATGAAGTTTTGGTATAATAAGTTGAGAATACAATTTTATAAAGATTGTATTAAGTATGACATATTAACATCATGATTAAATGTTATGAGTAAAAGATGATTATGACTTGAGATTATTTTCGCTTTCAAGTTAATTAAGTGAAAATTTAGTATAAGCCAATATCTAAAGATTGGAAAATTTGATGTATGATGAATTAAGTATTTGATCAAATTAAATTAAGGTAAGTTATAAATCATGTTGATGATGTTGGTAAAAGTAAGCATGTTTTAAGTTTAAATACTCAATCAAGTATAATGTGAAATATAGTTATTTTCACATTTGAGTTATGACATGCTAAGTATAATACCATATTGATGTTTATGAAGACATGATTTACAAGGTTAAGTAATTGACCTTAAGTAAAAGTAAAAAGAGAAGTTAAGTATAAACTTGAGAAAAAGCAAGTTTAATGAATTTCTATAAGATTTGGATAAGTTAATAATCCTAAAATTCTTATTGAGTATACGAGCATAGTACTTAGTATATTTGTTTATATTTGATGGAACTTGCAGATACAGTACCAGTACAGCACTTATCCTTTTTTTCAAATGATTTCAAAGACAAAAAGGTGGGGACCCTGAATGGGTATCACGTTAAGTACGATATTGATGTCATATGGGATGAGGAGACCATCAGTTGTCTCAGAGTATATCCTACAGTTTAAGTTTTACGCTTAGGATGAGGAGGCATTAATTTGTTCTCAGAGATTATATCCTAAGTTCTGATGGAGGCCATTAGGTGCCTTAGAAATATCCATCAGAGTGTGCACACGTATCCGATCAGATATCGGCCAGTTTAAGTTTCAGTACCAGAACAGATTTCTGGTTACCGATCAGATATCGGTTTATGATTATCCATGTTTGTTACTCACCCCCATGAGTTTTAGTTTCAGGTAACAGGCCGAAGAGGAGGTGTGAGTGGAGCAGTGTTGGTGATGAAGATAAGCTTTGATACGGACATTTATAACAGTCTGTATAATTAACCACGTTTTCAAGTATTTCCGCTATGCACATTAAGTATTGAACTTGCATTTTAATGAATTTCAGATTTCAAGTTTTTACCATCTATACTTATATAATAAGAATTAACATTTATCCAAAATAGTAGGTCAAATTATGGTCAATGTCGGATTTGCATTAAATATTTTCCAAAACAGGTAAGTTTTTGTCCTTTTCACACTTCTCATTAATTATGTCCTTTTTACACTTCTCATTAATTATGTCCTTTTCACACATCTAATTAATTCATTAATTACGACATAATTATCATAAATCATTCCATATGAGCTTTTATCGTTAGAATGTATAGCGATCTGTTATGACCTTATCCCATTGATATTTCCATGAAGTGTCCTTAACGCGTTCTATTTTTTTGTAACCACTCTATATCAATAACCGGATATTTGGTTAATGATAGCACACGTCTTTATTTCAAGGAGCGGATATTCTTTGACTTTTAATTAATCTGAACTGATTGCCTTGACTTTTCAATTTTTAAAAACCCTTTTTTTAAAATATTTCGGCTTAAGATTCGAATTTCATTATACAAGTCATCGGATTGTAACAGGTAGCCTTATTCATATAACCAATCCTAAAATATTAGTTTGTTCACCAAAAAGAGACAAATTTTAGAAATCCTAAAATATTAGTTTGTTCACCAATCCTAAAATTTTAGTTTGTTCACCAAAAATATTAGTTTGATTTTTAGGATTTGTCTCTTTTGAAAATATTAGTTTGTGATAATAAGGAGTTACCAAATAATCAAACTCATAATGTTGTGTACAAGGAGGTTTTTAATAATATATGATTGTTACCGACTTTTTATGATTCAACAATGTTCCTATGTATTTTAATGATTTCAATTTCGATTCTAATGCACGTGAGGTTATATTATTCTTCCAAATTTTATATCCTGTGCATCGCACGGGTTACGTACTAGTTATGAGAAATATGATTATGGTATTTTAAATGCAAGTTTAATGGAAATCTGTTTTATTTATGTCTAAAGAGACAAGAGTTTAAAGATAAACGGATTTTCAAGATGATGAGTTTGAGTAGCATCCCGAGTTAGTCGCAAAAGATTTCGAAAGAGTTAAGTATTTTCGAAGTAAAACTTGCGAAAAATTTACTCTGATAAGCGGAGTGTTACAGGTGGTATCAGAGCTAGAGTTTTTAATGCTCAGTATACTAAAAGTTTAAGTTCTGAAAGAGAAAGTTTTCAGAGAAATCAAAGTTTTTACAGAGAATTTCAAGAAAACCCGACCACACCACGCTCACACCTGGTCAACTACCAGGTAAGTGTTGTTAAAAGTTTTATACAAGTTTTTCAATATATTCAAATTTACTAAGTCTATGCTCAATAAGAATTCAGATATACGAACTCTAGAAATTTGTTATATGTTCAAGTATTAAAGTTTGGAATCTAGTTTATCAAGTTGACTAGATTAAGAAAGAACTCGAACATTCTAAGTTAAGCCATATGAATAAGATTCAAGTTAAGATCTGATTATAAAGATTGACGATGTATTTGAGCCAAGTATAAGAAGTAACGGTATGTCAGTATATAATAGCCAAAAAGTACGGGAAACATCATGGGGGTTTGAAATAAGAACCACAAGCCGGATCAGATCCTGTAAGCTTGAAAACTGAACAGTAAGAAATAAATTTTCAAGAAAATATTCAATTTTTATAATCAGAAGTTTTGATATCTTATCAGTTAGATATCATGAGTTAAAAAGTGGCAAAGTTCGAGATAAAGTTATAAGTTATTTATATTAGTACTTGTAGAATAAGAACAAGTCTACAAAGTATTTTTCAGAAATCAATGAGTATGAAGATTAAGGTATCGACATATAATAGTCATGTAGCCGGAAAAATTATGGAAACCTGAAATATGGGTTATTAAGTCCGAATTTCCTGGAGACTTGAAATCGAACCTTAAAAGATATCAGTTAATAAGTAACACATTCCAGATACCGAGATAAGTATTTAAGTTTCTAGGAAGAATTTTTGAAGTTAAGCAAGAGTAATCTGGACATGTGAAAGTTAAAGATAGTCTGTTTAATAAGTAAAGACTAATATGTTTTTTTTTTCTTTTTGGAGAAAGTATTTGTCCCCAAAGATAAATGATGAGTTAAAAGCCATAAGTAAGAAATGGCGAGAAGAAGCTAGAAAGATATTAACCGGAACTCTAGCACAAGCTACGTGTTTTCGGAAAATTAACAATTTCCTTAAAGTTTAGTATAACTATTTATTAATGGTTATACTGTTCAAGTCATATAGTTAGTGGTTTTAGAATGCCGTGAGGCAAAGTTTCAAGACCACAACTGAGTAAAGTTTAAGAAGCATAGAATCTTGACTAAATCAAGAAGTTATCTCAGTCCAGAAACAAGTAGTATTGATGTGTGAATCAAGTATGTACGAGAAGAGAATATTTTGCACAATCAATCTACTTGATAGATAGAAATTTTTATAATCATTGAAAGCAAAGAGCTAGACAAAGATTCAAGCACACTGTTGAAAAATTTCTTATTTCTAAGAAACTAGTACCGAAATATTAGAAAAAAAGGAGATACAGATAAGCATAAAGGAATTCTCAACCAGTACAAAGTTATATTGCATAAAGGAAGGGTGCGTCTCAAGAGCACAAGACTCCATAACTCTGCCACCTATCATGGCTGTAGTTTCACAAAGATAGATCTAAAGGATCAAATGCTCGCTTTCGTTTGAATCCTAGAGTTTCCACAGAATCTTGAACTGTTGAGATGCAGTTTTGAAGTTTCTTGATAAGTTCAGGGAAGTGTCAGCAGACTTGAATATTTCTCTTTGGGATGGAGATATAAAAGTTTGATACACTCCTTCATCTAGAAATCCAAGCAAGTGGTGGAAAAAGTTATTGAAATTCAACAAACCAATAGGTTTGGTATGAAATTTCACTTCTGCCCAAGTAGCAAGGGTAAATACAGTCACTAAAGTTCCATATCCACCAGGAAGAATGATGAAAGCATCACAACTAGATATCATAGACATCAGACAGTCATAAATTGAAAGAGTTATCATCAAAGTAGCAGAATCTTTGACAATCTTTGATGACGTGAGATAAAAAGGAAGGATACTTCTCACCTGGATATCAAAGCATTTAGGAGCCATTAAGAGGTTGTTAAAGAAATAGATACTAGTTCCTCCATAAAGTATGTTGATGTTATGTTTTCCCAACTCTTTCACCAGTTGGCTTACAACATAGATGTTGTGAGGAACATTTACAAATTTAGAACCACCAAGAATGCACACAGTTCTGAGGGGCTGAAGAAGTTCAGAACCTTGAGAAGACTCGGCAGTAGCCATTTATTATGAGAGATAATTGGCTAAGAAGATAGATTTGCCTTTTAAAGAAGAGAAGTCTAGACAAGAAAGCAGTTGAGTCTTAAATCTGTCAGAAGCGATAAGATTTATATACAGTACATCGGTACTACCAAGAACAATGTTGACAAACATGATCATTGGAAATAATATTTTCCAGACTATAGAGTTTTTTTTCATGTTTGAACAGAAGCCATAAAGACATCAGTTCTCGATGCACATACCCACTAGAATGTGTATCAAGAATCTGCTGAATAGTATGATCCAGAGATTCCTTACTCAAGCCATTCTTGATGAAAGTTATTTTATCTTCACGATTATTTGAGACAAAGCCCAAAGAAGTACAGCGAGTGTCACAGTTCCAGCGAGCACATTTATAGCAGCCGCCTATTCTTTTTGCTCTACGTTTCTTGGCAAAAGTGCTTTTACCCATACCTGACAGATACTTGTATGCATTGGGATACTCGCCAGATATACGAACTTTTGCTTCAATCAGCCATCTTATATCATTTGGGATATTATTGAGCATGAGTATTCTCAATCTTTCTACTCGAGCTCGATAAATTCTCTTTATGATATTAAGAGGGAGAAAAGAATAGAATTTTTGGATTTTTAGCAGTGCTAAATCCATTGGTGAAATCGGACCATTGCTGAAGAAGATGGATGGATTTCCAAGTTGGTTTATTGAAGAAAGATGAGAATGAGATAAGTTATCAGGTATGATTAAATTATACCAAATGTCAGAAGATGCACAGCAGTATGCATTTAATGCAATCAAAATCAGATGTGAGATGTCGGCAATAAGTGAGATGTTGCAAAATTATTATGGCAGTTGAATTATTAATGGTAAATAAAGTTTACCTTAATGATTGGAATTATGGTATGACCACAGAATGGTCAAGTTATTCGACATCAGTACAGAAATTTCAACGAAATTCTCGACTATAGTTAAGTCGGAGAAGTTGAAGTAAATATCAATAGTAATATTGAGTAAAAAGGTTTTTCGAAAGAGAAGCAAGTTTAGTATAGTAAGATGTTAGTATAGAATGGAGATGTGACTTGTTAATGATTACAAATGACATTGACATTAAGGTACAATGCATATAGATGTTCCGCACCCGAAGGGCCCCGGGTAGTGGGTAAATCGTATGCAATGTATCGCATAGTTAGTCAGATAAGTATTTAATATCAATTCTTCTCTAAAGTTGTCCAGTGTGCATAAAGTTTTACGTAACAATGTTACGTGAGTATGTGTGCGATCCAGAGTATGTGCTTTTTCATAATGAGTTTCAGTAAGATTTAACTTACGAGGACCAGCCGATAGAAGTTTTGGACCAGAAGGTTCATTGGCTGAGGAATTGAGATATTCCCTCGTTAGTATAAAATGGAATCGCCACATATAGAGTTGGATGTCACTGGGGAGTGAGAAGTTGATATTAGCACTTGTTTTTCCAGATTTCGAGTTATGATATATATACATAGTTGATATATATATCTCAGTTTCAGTATTTCCGAGGGCGGAAATAGTTTTAAGGGGGGTAGATTGTAATATCCCATTCAGTAATTAATAAAAGTAATTATTCTAAGTATGAACTAATTACTTTTATTAATGCTCGTTCCTAGTTCGAGCCAGTTATTAAGTTATTCAGTTAAAAATTCAACTTTAAGTCGAAAGTATTCTCGGTTCAATATTATTCAGTAATCGAGCCAAGTTAGTAATTAATTAATTCCGGTCTGTTTATTTTTATAAATGGATTTATAAGACGGGATTAATTAATATAAGATGAAGAATAATCTAAGTTGAGTATATTTTGATTAATCGTTTAAGATAAGTAGTGAACTGAAACCAAGTATGTTCGATAATGAGTTGAACTTAATTAAGAAATAGCCGAGCCTTAGTACTAAATACTTAGAATTTTTCTAAGTGTTTAAGTCATCAAGATAAGATCATAATATTGAGTTTTAGCATAAGTTGATACAAGTTAAGTCTTGAAGTAAGGTTAAGTATCCATGAACATTTAAGTGATAAATCTTCAAAGAAGTGAGAAAATTTATTTAGACATTATAGTCCATTTAAATTATTTTAATAGAAATCGAACTTTTTAGAATTTTTGGTTTTACGGTAATCATTCGGTTTAAGTCCGAATGTGGTTCCGTAAATGTAGAATATTTCAAGATAATTATATTAGATCCTAAGAAGCAATATGTTCATTAAATTGAAGAAAAAAATGTGAGTAAAGAATTTAAATTTTAGAATTTTTAGTTTTACGGTAAATGTTCGTTTTAAGTCCGAATTGAGTTCCGTAAATTGTATTATTCTCGGTTTATTAGCATGATCCAAGACCATATATGAGCATTACTTTTCAGTAAAAGAGTGTTAAAAATAAGCCATTTTGAAAGAAAATGCATAAGTAAAAAAAAAAAATGATTTTTATTATTTTTATTATTTTGTTCCAAAGATTTTTATATGATGAATGGTGACATTTTTTCAATAATATATGGAATCAATTACATCACATTAAGCACGAAATTTTGGTCATCAATTGGTGAGAATGAGATGAGAAAATCACAACAAAGTTTTGCTAAGTCTTTAAGTTAGCATTTTTTTTCAACAATTGATGAGAATTTTATTAAACTTGGTGGAATAAGTTTTATCTACCAAAAAGCTCACTCATGGCTATACTAAAGGTCATTTTTTATGATTAATTATGTTTGGATAAGAATGCAAGTTAATCATAAAATAGTTTATGATTAATTAAGTTTATAAGTTTAAATTGTTTATTTTGTTCATTTCTTCACTCCATTATGATGTTTTGCCAATTTGTGCCTATAAATAGAGGCCTAAAAATCAGAGTTCTCACACCAAAGTTAAGTACCAAAAGTTATATAAGAGTGTAAGAGAGAATGAGTAGAAGAAACTTTGGAGAAGTGAAGAATTAAGTTACGATTCTAGCAAGAATGAGGTAATTTACTTATCTTAAAGTTACATGCTTAAGTTCATGTTTTGATAATGAGTTTACATGTTTAGTAGATGATATTAAGTGTTTAATAATATTTTTATATGACATAGATATTAAAGTTTTATATGAATATAAGCATGCTAGAAAATAAGTTATTTCCAGCTCATATATATGTCATATGTGTTCAGTTATGATGAGATTTTTACATAGCTATGGAAAATCTGAAAACTCTATGCTTTCTATGGTTATTTCTTGTGTAAAAAAGGAGTACATAGGATCAAGAATCAAGTCATTTAGTTTAGTATAACTCAAGATATGAATTTTTAAAGTTTATCATGCAAGCTGAATTTTATGTACTTGTTTCCAGTAGCAACTTTAAACTTGAATAAGTCGAGATATATGTATGATAAAATTTTGAAATTTTTATGACATGTCTAAATATGAGTTAAGAATATGACTGTTAAGTTTCATAATTTAAAGATGAAAAATGAATAAGTTATGAATATAAGAAAGCATATATGTAAAGATAAGTATATATATGCAAGAATATTCATGAAATGTTGAAGTTGTTAAATGAGATGATCATGAGTAATTCTCATATAAGTGATGAGTAATTTGATGAATTTTTGGTATAATTTGTTGAGTATACAATTTTATAAAGATTGTATTAAGTATGACATATTAACATCATGATTAAATGTTATGAGTAAAAGATGATTATGGCTTGAGATTATTTTCACTTTCAAGTTAATTAAGTGAAAATTTAGTATAAGCCAATATCTAAATATTGGGAAATATGATGTATGAAGAATTAAGTATTTGATCAAATTAAATTAAGATATGTTATAAATCATGTTCATGATGTTGGTAAAAGTAAGCATGTTTTAAGTTTAAATACTCAATCAAGTATAATGTGAAATATAGTTATATTCACATTTGAGTTATGACATGCTAAGTATAATACCATATTGATGTTTATGAAGACATGATTTATAAGGTTAAGTAATTGACCTTAAGTAAAAGTAAAAAGAGAAGTTAAGTATAAACTTGAGAAAAAGCAAGTTTAATGAATTTCTATAAGATTTGGATAAGTTAATAATCCTAAAATTCTTATTGAGTATACGAGCATAGTACTTAGTATATTTGTTTATATTTGATGGAACTTGCAGATACAGTACCAGTACAACACTTATCGTTTTTTTCAAATGGTTTCAAAGACAAAAAGGTGGGGACCCTGAATGGGTATCACGTTGAGTACGATATTGATGTCATATGGGATGAGGAGACCATCAGTTGTCTCAGAGTATATCCTACAGTTTAAGTTTTACGCTTAGGATGAGGAGGCATTAATTTGTTCTCAGAGATTATATCCTAAGTTCTGATGGAGGCCATTAGGTGCTTTAGAAATATCCATCAGAGTGTGCACACGTATCCGATCAGATATCGACCACTTTAAGTTTCAGTACCAGAACAAATTTTTGGTTACCGATCAGATATCGGTTTATGATTATCCATATTCGTTACTCACCCCCATGAGTTTTAGTTTCAGGTAACAGGTCGAAGAGGAGGTGTGAATGGAGCAGTGTTGGTGTGGATCGTGGATTCAGATGAAGACAAGCTTTGATACGGACATTTATAACAGTCTGTATAATTAACCACGTTTTCAAGTATTTCTGCTATGCACATTAAGTATTGAACTTGCATTTTAATGAATTTCAGATTTCAAGTTTTTACCATTATGAGAAATATGATTATGGTATTTTAAATGCAAGTTTAAAGGAAATTTGTTTTATTTATGTCTAAAGAAGTATTAGATAAAAGTTTAAAGATAAACGGATTTTCAAGATGATGAGTTTGAGTAGCATCCCGAGTTAGTCGCAAAACATTTCGAAAGAGTTAAGTATTTTTGAAGTAAAAGTTGCGAAAAATTTACTCTGATAAGCGGGGTGTTACACAGATGATGCCTTGAAGTACAAGGTAAGGATCGTTGTGCCGAATGTCGAGGCCCTGAAGAAGGAGATCTTGACAGAGGCGCATAGTGCTCCATACTTGACGCACCCCGGTAGCACCAAGATGTATCACGACCTGAAAAGGTCATTTTGGTGGAAGGGGATGAAGCGAGATGTCGCCGAGTTTGTTGAGAAGTGTTTGATTTGCCAGCAAGTGAAGGCTGAGCAAAAGGTTCCACTGGGTCTCTTACAGCCTTTAGAGATCCCGCAGTGGAAGTGGGAGAAGCTGACCATGGTCTTTGTTACGGGATTACTGATGTCGGCCAAGCGCCACGACGCGGTATGGGTAGTAGTGGATCGATTGACGAAGTCATACCACTTTATGCCTGTCAAGATGGACATGTTCATAGAGCAGCTAGCCGAGACGTATATCCAGGAATCGTTCGAGTTCACGGCGTTCCTGCCGAGATTATATCAGATAGAGATCCCCGAATTCATTGGCCATTTCTGGGAGAGTCTGAACGAGTCCATGGGGACGAAGTTGAAGTTTAGCTGCGCTTATCATCCACAGACCGACGGTCAGTCGGAACGGACCATCTATACGCTTGAGGACATGCTCCGAGCTTGTGTCCTAGAGCATGGTGGTTCGAGGGAGCAGTTGATACCCACTGTGGAGTTTGCCTATAACAACAGCTATCACTCGTCGATCAAGATGGCGCCGTTCGAAGCTTTATACGGTCGCAAGTGCCGACTCACCCCTTTATTGGGATGAAGTCGGCGAGAAACAGGTTCTCGGTCCCAAGTTGATCGAGGACACTGTACAGATGGTTGCCGAGATCTGAGCGAGGTTGAGAGAGGCTCAGAGCCGATAGAAAGCCTACGCTAACAAGCGTAGAAGGGAGCTTGAGTTTGAGCAGGGAGACAAGGTATTCCTGAAGGTCACGCCTATAAAGGGCGTTTTCCAATTCGGGAAGAGGGGGAAGCTGCAGCCCCGATTCATAGGGCCATTCGATATTCTCGAGCAAGTTGGCGTAACAGCCTACCGTCTGGTGTTACCCCCAGAGCTCTCGGGTGTACACAACGTCTTCCATGTGTCGATGTTGAGAAAGTACGTGTACGACCCGAGCCACATAGTGAACTTTGACGGGCTAGAGGTCGGGCAGAACCTGACATATGATGAGCAGCCGGTAGCAGTTCAGGACTGAAAGGTTCGTCGGCTGAGGAACAGAGATATAGAGCTCGTCAAAGTTTGCTGGAGTCACCACGACGAGTCGGAAGCCACTTGGGAGAGAGAGGCCGAGATCAGAGCTCGTTATCCAGATTTCGAGTTTTGAGATTTTTAGTAGTATATATGTACCTTTTATGTTATGTTTTGATGTATATAGTTTTGTAGTAGGAGTTCTGGCGTAGCACCTTAGTTTTGTATTTCCGAGGATGGAAATAGTTTAAGGAGGATAGGTTGTAACGCCCAAATCAGAAATATTATTAAGAACGGTTTCACTGCTCGACTATAAGTGAAATCCGTAATTTTCAGAATTTTCTGAGTTATGTTTTATATGCTAAATGCTCAATTATGTTAGATTATTCTTTGGAATTTTGTACGTCAAGTTAAGGCCAAAAATCAATCCATTAATTTGGATTGATAATTGATATCTATTCGATTCGAGAAATATTTGGCTTCGAACCCTAGTTTCCGAGTCATTTTTCAAGCCATTTCCGAGCATAGCCGAGCCTTGATATTTTTTTTATACTTAAAATATTTTTCTAAGTGTAGTGAAATATCAAATTCCAAGTCTTAGACATAATACTCGAGCCCTAGCCGTTACACCAAGCAAGCACTTGAGCCGATCCTTCTCGCGCCCATCGAGTCCGCGCCCGAGCCAAGACTCCTTTGACTATTTTCCTCACTAATTTTTTTAAGCCAATTCGAGTTATTAGGGAGATTTTAGAAGTATTTTTAAGCTTAGTTATCATTAAGTTTCATTAGCCAAAGTCAAACCTTAATTAGCCATTTTTTTTAGTCTTAAGTAGTATGGGCATGAATTGTTTATTAAGAGTGTGTAAGGCCTTGTTCCCTATCCTTTCTTAGTGCTATGTCCTGACTCATTTTCAGCCCTTAATGCCTCGTACAGAGCTCCACCAGCACTCTTCATGGCCTGCGACACCCTTTAAGTCCATTATGTGCATGGGAGTTAGAGTAAGTGCAAGACATTGTCTCCCATTATTTTCTCCTTGTTAGTTCCGCCCATGAGTGGTATTTTAGCACTATTTTCAGCTGAGTTCATTCCAATTGACACCTAGAAAATTTCAAGAAAATTTCTCCCCATTAACTCCTTAAAACTCCATAAAACCGAGAGCAAACAACACTAGATGCCGAGAGTGAAAAACCATCACCACCAAGTGATTGTTTGAGGTTATCTTTGAGTTGTAAGCATCATCCTTCATACCAAAAGCATACCATCACCTTCACCCTCATCCTTACTCACCTTAGAAGAGTTCTAGAGAAGCAAAGTTCAATAAATTTGAAAGAGGCAAGCCAAAGAGCCGAAGCTACACAAGGAGCAAGCAAGAAGAGCAACACCGAGCATATACCATTTCTCTCACGTTTTTCTTGAAGATTAAAGGCTTGGTATGCTCAAAACTTTTTAGAATCATAAAATATATAAGATAAGTAGTCTATTGATATATAATTGAGCCATATATGTTCAGTTTTGAAGTAGTTTCAAGCATGCTTAATGTGTAAGTACTCCCAGTTTTTCTTACATGTTCTATATGTTATGTTTTCGTACGTTTTTGCCTATGCTCTGAAAAATCTGGGAATGCGCGAATTTTATGGATAATCTTTTTGGAAGAGAGGAGTTCATAGGATCAAGAATTAGGTCAATTGGCTTAGTATAACTCGAGTTCTTTTTTTAAAGTTAAACATGCAAGATGAACTTTACATGCGCAAATTTCAGTTGCGACTTCAAACACGTAGAACTCGAGTTATACTCAGGATAAAATTATTAAATTTTATGGACATGTTTAAATATGAGTTGAGAGCCTCCATACCAAATTTCATGATTTTATCATAAGAAATGAAGGAGTTAAAACTTTTAGATCGCATGCGTGTCGAACTAATTTTATGTGCGAGAGTACTCTGTCCACATGCAAGCTATGAATGCGAAACTTTTATGTAAAATCCTCTTATGAGTGGTGAACATTATGACTGAGTTTGAGCTTAAAATGTTGATCATGTGATTTTACAAAATTTTTGCAATATGCGCATGTATATCTGAATTTCATGTTATGCTTAAGTCATGAGTTTAATAAGCAAATGAAGTCCTATTGACATGAAATTTGGACAGCAAGTACATGTCTATGTCTACTACTTAACTGCTAAGTTTCGTGATTTTTGGAGACTTGTGTGAATTTTAAAAATTCATGAGGTTAAGAGCTCGATTATGTTCGGTTTAAATTTTCGATAAATGTAAAATCTTGAGTTAATTGAGCTTCATGAGTAGACATAGCTTAGTATAAGTTAAGTGGCCGGAGAAGGTCACCTTCCCACCCTGACCGGCAAGCAGCCAGTGCCGCACGGTCAGCGTGCGCGCGTGCCGCCCGGACCGAGCTTAGGTCACCAGTCGAACTCAAGCCGGTTGGTAAGCGGACCCGGTTACACTAAGTTAGACCGGCTGGTTCAAACCAGATTAAGATAGACTGATAAATTCAGTTTCTTGGATTCAGTCAGACTTTATTCGGAAACGCTAGATCAGTCTAGTCGAGCAGAAGAGCAAGTCCAGTTTACTTGTTTACGTGATCTTATTTGTTTTATCTGTTTTGTTATGTATGCATGTAATTATTTATCTGTAATCTGCCTTATCTGCCTGCCTGCTTATCTGTTATAATATAAAATGATCATTTCAGATTAAGTTTAGCAGTCAAGCAAAATACTTAGATTATTTTGCTTGTATATCATTGGTAGCTTAAGGAGAGTCGAGCCTCCGACAGCTACCCAGATTTTCCAGCACTTGCGTAGTCCTTTTCAGCACAACAGGTGGGGGTCACGTATTGGATTCCACATCATGTATAATATCTGTACCATGGCAGAGGTATATTTGAGACAGTTAGTTCTCCAGGTGGAGGCCGACCTAAGGGCCTTAATATCCCATCTGGTGACCGGTGGAGGCCAAGGGCCTTAATATCCCATCGGTGTGTGTACACGAGCGGTCGACCTAAGGGTCTAGGGTCTTTTGACCACAGTAAAGCAAGAAAAGAAAAGTTTACAGTTTAAGCTCTTATATATTTATGTTCATGACACGTTATTATAAATGATGGTTTTATTCAGTACTGGTCTTTGCGGAGCATAGTGGTTTGCTCACGCCCCCATTGTGTTTTTCAGGAGACGGAGTCGAGCATGCCGGATGAGCACAGACGTGGCGAAGCGTGGTCATGAGAGTCTTGGACATTTTTACGCACATTTTATATCCCAGTATTTATGATCATGTATTATTCGGATATGTATGCATGTATTTTCTGTTTTTCGGATGCTTCCGCTAGCAGACTAGACAGTGCGAGACTGTTCAGACATTGCATGTTTAATTCCATTATCTGTAGCGGATAGTTTGGTTGCGTGTTTTATATATGTCTGGGAGCAAGTTCAGTAAGTTTTTATCTATGACATCCCGCAACAAGTTAGTATTTTCGAAAACCAAGCTCGCACAATCTTTCGAAAATAAAAGCGAAAATTTTACTCTGATTTTTCATAGCTAGTAAGGCGGGGTGTGATAGATCGAGGTTGTAACACCCCGCTTTTGGGATAATTTTTTTGCAACTTTCACTTCTTATCCTTATAAAAATCTCATTAAAACCTAATCTTGATACAAATTTAACTCCTTTGTATTCATAGAATCAATTATAAACTCAACTTCTAACTCATTGATATATACTCATAAACATCTAAACTCATTTTCAAAGCATGAAATTTAGTATGAAGTTTAAGATAAATAAATTACCTCCTTCTTGCTAGAAATCGAAACTTGATTCTTCATTTCCAAATTCTTCACTTCACCAAAATTTATACTACTTATTCTCTCTAATGACTTTTGGAAATTTTCTTAAGTGAAAAACTCTGAATTTTAGGCCTCTATTTATAGGCACAAATTTGAAGACATGAAGATGGAGTGAAGAAATTAACATAATAAACAAAATAAAACTTATAAACATAAAAAAACATAAACAAGGTAAAGACTAACTTGTATACTTCTCAAATGCATAAATAATGCTTGAAAATGGACTCTAGTTGAGATCACAATCGGATTCTCAATAATCAGACCTTTCTGTCGGTCACAAGACTCGTGTGGCTTGTCACACGACTCGTATGATCTCCCACGACTTGTTTGACTCCACACGACTCGTGTGCCTTGTCACATGACTCGTGTGAAAAAGCCGAAGCTAACTTTCATTTTTTTCTCCATCCACACGACTCGGGTGGCTTGTCACACGACTCATGTGGCTCCTCCCACACGACTCGTGTGGCTTGTTCCTTGAACAACTCTTAATTTCGAACTTATAACTGAATATCTTGGCCTCGAAATTAGTTCAATCTTAGAACTAAAACTGTCACTTTTATTAATAACTGAGAGGGATATTATAATCTACCCTCCTTAAAACTATTTCCGCCCTCGGAAATACTAAAAATGAGATACATACAAACTATGTATATCTCAAAACTCGAAATCAGGAAAACGAGTGATAATATCAACTTCTCACTCCCAAGTGGCATCTAACTTTACGTGGCGATTCCATTTTATACTAACGAGGGGAATATCTCAATTCCTCAGTCAATGAACCATTCGGTCCAAACCTGCTATCGGCTGCTCCTCGTAAGTTAAATCTTACTGAAACTGAAACTCATTGTGCAAAAGCACATACTCTGAATCGCACACATACTTACGTAACATTGTTACGGAAAACATTATGCACACTGGCTAATCTTTAGAGGAGAATTAATCGATAGAATACTTATCGGACTCGTTCTATAATTTCTAAAGTACCTTTTATAACAAGGATATAACTTCTCTTTCTTCCTAAATGAATGACACCTCAATCGGTCGAACTTTCAGGAATACTTTATCTCATACTTCAAACTGCATATCTAGTCTATGCTTATCGACCAAAGACTTATGCCGATTCTAAGTTGTCTTAAGCCTTTTTTTCTCATCAAGGCTAATTACTCAACTGTTTATCATCTTTCTTTACTATCTACCTTTCGGTAGTATTGATGGAAATGCCAAATACTATTGGCTCGACCTATTATGACTCGGGACCTGACTATGCGACACATTGCATGCGATTTACCCACTACCCGGGGCACTTCGGGTGCAGAACACCTGCATGCACTGTACCTCAATGTCAATGTCACTTGTAGTCACTGACACGTTGCATCTCCATTCTATGCTAGCATCTTACTGTACTGAACTTGCTTCTCTACCGAGAAACCTTTTTACTCAATACCACTATCGATATTTTCTTACTTCAACTTCTCCAACTTAACTATAGTCGAGAATTTCGTTGAAATTTCTGTACTGTTGTGGAATAACTTAACCATTTTTCTGATCATACCACAATTTCCATCATTATGGTAAACTTAATTTACCTCTAATAATTCAACTGTCGTATTGCCGACATCTCACATCTGATTTCAACTGCATTAAATGCATATTGGCTGTGCATCTTCTGACATTCAGTATAATATAATCATACCTGAAAACTTATCTCATACTCATCTTTCTTTTATAAGCATACTTGGAAATCCTTCCATCTTCTTCAGCAATGGTCCGATTTCACCAATGGATTTAGCACTGCTAAAAATCCGAAAATTCTATTCTTTTCTTCCTCTTAATATCATAAAGAGAATTTATGATATCCCAAATGATATAAGATGGCTAATTGAAGCAAAAGTCCGTCTGTCTGGCGAATATCCAAATGCATACAAATATCTATCAGGTATGGGTAAAAGCACTTTTGCCAAGAAACGTAGAGCAAAAAGAATAGACGGATGCTATAAATGTGCTCGCTGGAACTGTGACACTCGCTGTACTTCTTTGGGCTTTGTCTCAATTAATCGAGAAGATAAAATAACTTTCATCAAGAATGGCTTGAGTAAGGAATCTCTGGATCAAACTATTCAGCAGATTCTTGATACACATTCTAGTGGATATGTGCATTGGGAACTGACGTCTTTATGGCTTCTGCTCAAACATGAAGAAAAACTCTATAGTTTGAAAAATATTATTTTCACTGATAATGTTTGTCAACACTGTTCTTGATAGTACCGATGTAATGTATATAGATCTTATTGCTTCTGATAGATAAGAGTCATTTAAAACTCAACTGCTTTCTTGTCGGGACTTTTCTTCTTTAAAAGGCAAATCTATCTTCTTAGCCAAGTATCTCTCAAAATAAATGGCTACTGCTGAGTCTTCTCAAGGTATCAAACTTCTTCAACCAATCAAAACTGTGTGTATTCTTGGTGGTTCTAAATTTGTAAACGTTCCTCACAACATCTATGTTGTAAGCCAACTGGTGAAAGAGTTGGGAAAACATAAAATCAACATACTTTATGGAGGAACTAGTATCTATTTCTTTAACAACCTCTTAATGGCTGCTAAATGCTTTGATATCCAGGTGAGAAGTATCCTTCCTTTTTATCTCACTTCATCAAAGCTGTCAAAGATTCTGCTACTTTGATGATAACTCTTTCAATATATGAATGTTTGATGTCTATGATATCTGGTTGTGATGCTTTCATCATTCTTCCTGGTGGATATGCAACTTTAATGACTACTTTTACCCTTGCTACTTGGGCAGAAATGAAATTTCATACCAAACCTATTGGTCTGTTAAATTTCAATAACTTTTTCCACCACTTGCTTGGATTTCTAGATGAAGGAGTGTATCAAACTTTTATATATCCTTTCCAAAGAGAAATATTCAAGTCTGCTGACACTTCCTCTGAACTTATCAAGAAACTTCAAAACAGCATCTCAACAGTTCAAGATTCTGTGGAAACTCCAGGATTCAAACGCAAGCGAGCATTTGATCCTTTAGATCTATCTTTGTGAAACTAAACCCATGATGCGTGGCAGAGTTATGGAGTCTTGTGCTCTTGAGACGCACCCTTCCTTTATGCAATATAACTTTGTACTAGTTGAGAATTCCTTTATGCTTATATGTATCTCCTTTTTCTGATATTTCTGTACTAGCTTCTTAGAAATAAGGAATTTATCAACAGTGTGCTCGAATCTTAGTATTCTTTCAATGATATCAAAATTTCCATCTATCAAGTAGAGTGATTGTGCAAAATATACTCTTCTCGTATATACTTGATTCACACATCAATACTAATTGTTTATGGACTGAGATAACTTCTTGATTCAGTCAAGATTCTATGCTTCTTAAACTTTACTCAGTTGTGGTTTTGAAACTTTGCCTCACGCATTTTAAAACCACTAACTATATGACTTGAACAGTATAACCATTAATAAATAGCTATACTAAACTTTAAGAAAATTGCTAATTTTCTGAAAACACTTAGCTTGTGCTAGAGTTCCGGTTAATCTATCTTTTTCTTGCTTATGGCTTTTAACTCATCATTTATCTTTGGGGACAAATACTTTCTCCAAAGAGATAAACAAACATATTAGTCTTTACTTATTAAACAGACTATCTTTAACTTTCACATGTCTAGATTACTCTTGCTTAACTTCAAAAATTCTTCCGAGAAGTTTAAATAATTATCTCGGTATCTGGAATGTAATATTTATTAACTGATATCTTTTAAGGTTCGATTTTCAAGTCTTCAGGTAAACTCGGACTAATAACCCTTATTTCAGGTTTCCATAATTTTCCCGGCTAAGTGATTATTATATGTCGATACCTTAAACTTATACTCATTGATTTCTGAAAAGTACTTTGTATAGTTGTACTGTTACTAACAAGTACTAATACAAAATAACTTATAACTTAATCTCAAACTTTGCCAATTTTTAGCTTATGATATCTAACTGATAAGATATCAAAACTTCTGTCTTATAAAGATTGACTATTTTCTGAAACTTTATTTCTACGGTTCAGTTTCAAGCCTACAGGATCTTATCCGGCTTTTGGTTCTTATTTCAAACCCCCATGATTTACCCGTACTTTTTGGCTATTATATACTGAAATACCGTTACTTCTAATACTTGGCTCAAATACATAATCAACCTTTATAGTCAAATCTTAACTCAAATCTTAATCTGATGGCTTAACTTAGAATGTTCGAGTCTCTTTCTTGATCTAGTTAACTTGATCAACTAGATTTCAAACTTTAATACTTGAACATATAGACTGATTTCTAGAGTTCGGATATATGAATTCATATTGAGCATCGAATTAGTAAATTTGAATATATTTAAAAACTTTTAACAACACTTACCTGGTAGTCGGCGAGGTGTGAGCGTGGTGTGGTCGGGTTTTCTTGAAATTCTCTGTAAAAACTTTGGCTTCTCTGAAAACTTTCTTTTTCAGAACTTAAACTTTTAGTATATAGAGCATTTAAAACTCTAGCTCTGATACCACCTGTAACACCCCGCTCATCAGAGTAATTTTTTCGCAACTTTTACTTCGAAAATACTTATAAATCTTTCGAAATCTTTTGCGACTAACTCGGGATGCTACTCAAACTCATCTTCTTGAAAATCTATTTATCTTTTAACTTTTGTCTAATACTTCTTTAGACATAAAGAAAATAGATTTCATTTAAACTTGCATTTAACTGTACCATATTCATACTTCTCAAAATGGTAAAAACATGAAATCTGAAATGCAAGTTCAATACTTAATGTGCATAGTGGAAATACTTAAAAACGTGGTTTATTATACAGACGGATCAAATACTTAATAAATGTCCACTTGAAATAAGTGCACGACCACCACCACCACTGCTCAGCTCACACCTCCGTCCCGACCCTGTTATCTGAAAAACACAATGGGGGTGAGTACTGATCCTCTTGTACCCCGGAAAACACCCATAATAAAGTAAACAACAATAATAATACAATATCATGATCTTTGGTATATATCTGGACTGAAAATCTGTTCCAGTAACTTAAACTGAATCTGGCTGATATCTGATCGGATACTTGTGCACAATCTGATGGATATTTCTCAAGGCAACTCAAGCGGCCTCCATCAGAACTTATGATATACTTTGAGACAACTGAATGTCTCCTCATCCCAAGCGTATAAACTTCATTTGTATACATACCTCGAACATGATATCAATATTAAACTCAATGTAATACCCAGTCTGGGTCCCCACCTTTCTCCTTTGAAAACTTTTGAAAAATGTAAGTGTTGCTCTTGGGTAGCTATATCTCCAAGCTACATAAAAATATAAACAAATATACTAAGTACTATGCTCGTATACTCAATAAGATTTAACTCTTACTTATCCGAAATCTTAAAGATATTCAATAAGCTTAATATGTCTCAAATAAATATTAAGTCATCAAACATCTTAACTTTTTCTTAAACTTTTACTCAAGGTTGATTACTTAACCTTATATAAATCATATCTTGAAAATCATAAAGATTGGTTTATACTCGCATGTCACTTAAATAACTCGAATGTGAAAATAACTAAATTTCACATTAAACTTGATTGAGTACTTAAACTCAAAACATGCTTAACTTTTTCCAACATCATCAACATGATTTATAAACTCATCTTGATCTTTTACTCAATCATATACTTAATTCATCATACATCATATCTCCCAAATTTTAAATATTGGCTTATATTAACTTGAAAGTGAAAATAAACTCAAGTCATACTTCAACTTTTAATCATAACATTTAATCATGATATTAATATGTCATACTTAATACAATCTTTATAAGATTATATACTCAACATATTAAACTAAAACTTTGCCAAATTGCTCATCACTTATATGAGAATTGATCATAATAATCTCACTTTAATAACTTGATCATATCATGAATATTCTTGCATATATACTCATCTTTACATATATGCCTTGTAATTATCATAACTCATTCATTTCTCATCTTCAAATCATGAAATTTAACAGTCATAATCTCAACTTATAATTAGACATGTCATAAAAATTTCATAATTTTAGCATGCATATACATCAAGTTATTAGAATTTAAATTCATAGTGAACATAAAATTCATCTTGCATGTTCAACTTCAAAAATTCATAACTCAAGCTATACTTTGCCAAATCACTTAATTCTTGATCTCATGTACTCCTCTTTTACATAAGAATCATTCATTTAAATCATACTCTTCCAGTTTATTCATATCTTTATCAACATCTCATCAAATCAAGCACATATATCATATAATTGATCATGCATGAACAACTTTAACTCTTTTTATTCATATAATCAATTATAAATTTAACTTCTTAATCATCATATACATACTTATAAACATCTAAACTCATTATCAAAGTATGAACTTAAGCATGAAACTTTAAGATAAGTAAATTACCTCCTTCTTGCTAGAGTGAAAACTTGATTATTTACTTCAAATTCTTCACTTCTCCAAAGTTTCTACTACTTATTCTCTCTTACACTCTTATATATCTTTTGGTACTTTTCTTTGGTGTGATAACTCTGATTTTTAGGCCTCTATTTATAGGCACAAATTGGCAAGACATCATAATGGAGTGAAGAAATGAACAAAATAAATAATTTAAACTTATAAACTTAATTAATCATAAACTATTTTATGATTAACTTGTATTCTTATCCAAACATAATTAATCATCAAAAATTACCTCTATGTATATCCTTGAATGAGCTTTTTGGTAGATAAAACTTATTCCACCAAGTTTAATAAAATTATCACCAATTGTTGAAAAAAAATGCTAACTTAAAGACTTAGCAAAACTTTGTTGTGATTTTCTCATCTCATTCTCACCAATTGATGACCAAAATTTCGTGCTTAATGTGATGTAATTGATTCCATATATTATTGACAAAATGTCACCATTCATCATATAAAAATCTTTGGAACAAAATAATAAAAATAATAAAAATCATCCTTTTTTTTATTACTTATGCATTTTCTTTCAAAATGGCTGATTTTTAAAACTCTTTTACTGAAAAGTAATGCTCATATATGGTCTTGGATCATGCTAATAAACCGAGAATAATACAATTTACGGAACTTAATTCGGACTTAAAACGAACGTTTACCGTAAAACTGAAAATTCTAAAATTTAAATCCTTTACTCACAGTTTTTCTTCAATTTAATAAACATATTGCTTCTTAGGATCTAATATAATTATCTTGAAATATTCTACATTTACGGAACCACATTCGAACTTAAACCGAACGATTACCGTAAAACCGAAAATTCCAAAAATTTCGGTTTATCTTAAAATAATTTAAATAGACTATAATGTCTAAATAAATTTTCTCACTTCTTTGATCATTTACCACTTAAATGTTCATGGATACTTAACCGCACTTCGAGACTTAACTTGTATCAACTTATGCTAAAGCTCAATATTATGATCTTATCTTGATGACTTGACCACTTAGAAAAATTCTAAGTATTTAGTACTAAGGCTTGGCTATTTCTTAATTAAGTTCAACTCATGACCGAACATACTTGAGTTTAGTTCACTACTTATCTTAAACGATTAATCAAAATATACTTAATTTTGATTATTCGTTATCTTATATCAATTAATCCCGCCTTATACATCCATTTACAAAAATAAACAGACCGGAATTAATTAATTACTGAATTGGCTCGATTACTGAATAAAATTTAACCGAGAATACTTTCGACTTAAAGTCAAACTTTTAACTGAATAAGTTAATAACTGGCTCGGAACTAGGAACGAGCATTATTAATAAAAGTAATTAGTTCATACTTAGAATAATTACTTTTATTAATTACTGAATGGGATATTACATATAAGAGCTGAGCTGTAAACTTTTATTTTCTTTCTTTACTGTGGTCAAAAGACCCTCGGCCACGGCCACTCGTGTGCACACCCCGATGGGATATTAAGGCCCTCGGCCTCCACCAGTACTAGGTAAAACTCGAAAGGCCCTTAGGTCGGCTAATCACCTGGGGGAAGTAACTGTCTCGAACATACCTCTGCCATGGTACAGATATTATATATAATGTAGAATCCAGTACATGACTCCCACCTGATAACTGAACAAACGCAAGTGCTGAAAACTGGAGTAGCGGTCGGAGGCTCGACTCTCCTTAGGCTACATAAACATTTAAGCAAAATAATGCTAAGTATAATGCTCGGAATATTAAATTATATGCTAAAATGCTCGGATTTATCTAATCGATTAAACTGGACTGGCTTGGCTCGGAAAAATACTAAAATTCCAAAAGAAGACTCGGACCAGAAGTCACGAATCAAAACAGACTCGAACCGCCGGTCGAACCGGCCGGTTCCTGACTGACCGGACTGTCGGCTCGGCCGAACCGGGCGGTCGGGCGCTAGCTGTAGTGCCCCGTTTATTTGTGGATTATTTGAGAAATATTATTATTATTGCTATTGTTATTATTATTGTTATTATTATTTTTGTGATAATATTTATATTTATTTTTCTTGAATGCCAAAATATTAATTAATTGCCAAATGTGATTAAATGCTAAATGTCTAATTGTCTAATTGATTTTGTGATTTATTATATTATTAATGTGAAATATTATGTATTTAAAAATATGTACAATATATATATATATATTGTTCGGTTTATTTTTTTTATCGCGCGTTTGCATTCGTAATCGAGCCCGAGAATTTTCGTTGGAACTGAAATTGGGCCCGAGAATGTCCGTTTGAATCGTAAGCGAGCCCGTGAGCTGATTTGATATCGCAACCGGCCCAACTGGCCCAAAACCAATTTGACCCAACTTCTCGGGCCCGGCCCGACAGATTTTTCTCCTCTTTTTCTTTCGCGTGAGTCGTGTGTTTGGAGTTGTGTTTGTCTTGGACATGAAGATTTCTCATTAACCCTAATGAGAATATATATAATTCTCCATCTCGATTTCTCTCTTCATAAACGTACCCGCAGCTTTTTCTTTTTCTGATCGATAAACCCATCTCTCGTCTTTGATTCTTCCCTCACCTTTCACGCAAATCGCCGCCATCGATTTTTTTTCTTTTTGTTCACTCGCAAGCAGCAGAAAATCCGGCTATCACCATCTCAATCATCACCCTCGTCGTCCATCATCACCTTGGTCGTCATCATCGTCTCTATCTCGTCATTCCGTTCGTGAGCAGGACTTCTTCATCTCGCCATCCTCCTCTGTTCGAAATTCCGGCGGCCTGCAACTTCCGGCGGGATTGTGTTCCTGTGAGCAGTCCACGACCGCCGGCGAGCCCTTCTCGCAGCAACTCGCACAGCGATCTCCGACGACCCCTTGCAGCAAGTTCCGGCGACTTTTGTTCGTCCTTCGAGCAGCCCGCGAGCCCGACGACGTGAACACTTCCGAACGTGATTTTCCGACGAGCAGCTTCTCCTCCGGCGACCTTGCAGCGTCGTCCGGCAACCTAGCAGCAGTGACCCATCCCCTCTCGAAGCCGCTGCAGCACCTTCTCCTTCCGGCGAGACGCGAGAATCCGTCGAGCCCGTTCGCGTTCGTTTCGTTTTTTGATTTTTCCCGAGAACGGTACCTCGTCGTTTTTTCGTCTCGTTTAACTCATTTATGATTTATTTTCGTTATGTGTTATTGTCGTGAAGTGTTCATTGAACAATGAAATATATGTGTGAATTGCTTGATGTGAATATGTGCGTTTATATATTATTATGATTTTATGTGTTATCGTATGTTCGGGACCTCTTCGATTTTCTCAAGAATCGAACGAGACCTCGAAAGTCGTGTAAGTCGGTTGATATTGGAACAATGTCGAGCCCTTGGTCTTACGAAAAGGCCTCGGACGAGAAATTTCATGTTATGAATTAATTGACAAGTTGTCGAGCATTTGAATCGCTGTTTTGGTGTTCGAATTTTTAAAAATAGCTCGCTGCTCGAAACGATTTGAAAATTTGAGGGTGCCGTAGTCTATTCAGTACCAGCCGTGTGTAAAAATTTCGTGATTTTTGGAAGCCTGTTGCTATTTTTAATAATTAAAATGTAATCTGATCAGAATAGTGTTAAATGCATAAAAGATTCATTTCTGAATCAAATGAGCTGAAATTTGAATATGTCATGCCTCTATGACGTTATATGTGGTGTGAAAGTTTTAGAATTTTTGGGCTTGATTTGATGTGGTTAATAATTTATTTATCGAATCTGCAGAAGCGTTGTTTGAATTTTTATAAATTGGTTATTTCGTAAAAAATTCTGAAATTTTGTTGAGATGCCTATTTTATGTGTTGAATTGCGTTTTTAAAAGATGGGAATTTTTGGATTCCATTTTGATTCAGTTTTGATTTAAATTTGATAAACTGCTGATGCTCGTATGAATTTTTAAAAATAGTAGCAGTCAACATTTAAAGCTGAGATTTTTATACATGGACCTTAGGATGCTGTATGTTGTTGTGTAAAATTGTCAAGTTCTGGTTCGTTCATTAAGTTCAAGTATGAATTAATGTTCCCATTTTGTTGATATCTTGTTCGAATTTTATAAAATAGTGTATTTCGAGTTTGAATCTGAAAATTTGTGGTTTTACATGTTTCTGGGAGATGAAATTTTGTGTAAAGTTTCAGAGCTTAATTCGTAGGGTAGCCTGACCATCTATTTTCATGTGATTAATGATTTCTATTTTCGAAACATGATTTTGAAATGAAAGTTGGGAATCGACTTGCTTTTCGTTCTGTTGTGAGGTTGACTTAGTCTATCATTAGATGGAATTATTTGAACTCTCATATGTTGGTTGGTCGAGTTTTGTATTGAGTCTTAGTGTTCCAACGTCCACAGGACTTCACAAATTACTTAGTCGAAACAAGTTCGACTTGGTCTGTTTTGTGTTTTCCGTTTAAAGTCAAGATAGATGTTGATTGTAGCATCTTGACTTAATGTAGGTGATTGAGGAGTCCAGCCTCGACCTACTTCCATTGCTTTGAGTTATTATCAATCCAGAGTCCAGGTGGGTTATTCTAAAATTATCTATGCATATGTGTGATTTAAATTGTGATGAAAGTTGGTGTGATCTATGTATGAAAATGAACATGTAGCCTATCGATGTGAGCTTGATGGCCGTCGATACAGTTGTCCCCGTATGATAAGATACGGTTACCCCGTGAGGTAAATCTCATTAAGACCTATGAGAAGGCCGTGTCATTGATGTGACACGCACTCCCATGTTTCACTGATATGGCATGGCTTAGCTTTGATGAGCATAGATGTACATGAGTGAGTCTTTGATGAGACTAGAGTCATTGATGTGACTAGAGATGCGACATGATTTAATTGTTTATGTTCATGCTGCGACCATACCATTTATAAGTTATTCATGTGCATAGTGTGAGTACGATAGTTAACTGTACTCACTCCCACCTGCTCGTAACTGATGCAGGTTAAGCAGTTGGCGGGTGACGAGACGAGATGACGAGTGGTGGTTATGACATTTATTTATATAATTTTGCTTCCGCTTAGTTTATGAACTCATGTCGAAATTTGGATATTGATCATGTCGTTTGAAACTTGGAGTTATGAACTATCTTTATGATTTAGAACTTAATGAATGCTAGCTTCGTTTATGATTTATTATTCGTGCATGCTGTCTTTATTTGATACATTTGCATTTCTGGTTAAAGGCTTTTGGTAAATTTGAGTAGCGTCCACTGAGATTTTAATTAAATTAAAGTTTGCGAAAAATTTATTGTGATTTTTATTAAATAAATTCGATAAATCCTTTGAAATAAAGTGGGGCGTTACAGTTTTGGTATCAGAGCCAGTCTGCGTTTCTGTAGACTAGTTTATAAGTGATTATTTGTTTAGATTTTGAATTATGACCACTCGTCTCCGTCACGCCGCGCTGCTTAAGGTATGTGTTTAAATAAGTATCGAGAAATATTTATAATGTGAAGATGTGAAATTTTGTACTTTTACATAAGTAGCAATGAAACTGCTTATGATATGAATTGTTGATATTTGGGGCTTAGGATCTATCCACCTTTAATCAGATGGAACTCTAGTGTTTGATGTTGAACTCTAGTGATATAGAGTTTCGGACTTTAGAGGTTCCTCGTTATGAGTTTCAGTATGTTGTTATCGAGATAGGTTATGCCCATAGCAGTTTCCCTTGCTATATAACTTTATTCAATGTCTTCAAGTGAGGACCCGGTCAATGAGAACCGAGAATCTTTTCGCCCTCTTCGGACCTTTGTTAGGTTTCGAAAATATGAGATGAGTCAATATCTTATAGGCTGCCATTTTTATGGATGTTCATGGTCTCTGTTCAACCTCTGGTGTGTTATGTGTTTAATGTCTCTTATGCCTTGGTAAGGGTGAGTTCGTGCTAGCTCGAAGCATGGTTAGTTGGGTAAGAGATAAGGATTATGTGATTTATTGATTCCCCTTTATGTGATATGATGAGATAAGCGTATTAGGTTGAGAGTCTCGGTTTTATCATGATAGGTTTGGTCGGGTTCATGTGATGTATATGTTATCTTCGATGATTGAGGTTGAATTTTTGTATTAATGTGCATTGTTATATATTATCAAACCAAAAGATGTAATAATTCAAGTGAAAGACATAAGACTTTATTTTCCTATGTTGTTTAATAAGACCGAGTTGGACCTCGGACAACGTGTTTGATGATATTGATGTTTAAGTCTTAAAGTATTGATATCAAGGCTTGCTTAGCGTGTAATTTACGTGATTTCGAGGCTATGTTGTTGTGTGATCATTTTGAGTTGATGAAGGCATGAAAACTCAATTTTTCGAGCTTCAGTTAGGCTCTATTTTTGTCGAACAAGATGATGTTTCTTGAACAAGTGTTCTTCATGAGATTTGTAGTACTCTGAAAGAAGTTTCTGTGAGTTTTGGAATTTTGTGGTTTGGGGTTAAAATGAATTTGTTATGATTTATCAAAGTTCGTCGAGCATGCTGTTTTGATAAACTCGGGCAGAAGGATTTGATTTTAGTTCATGGCTATTTACGATGATTTTAACATGCCTGAATGGAAATGTGTTCTTCATGGCAAATGTAGTATATGATATTAACTGCCCGTAGGAATTAGAATTATGCAATTTAGAATTTTAGTTGATTTTATATAATTTTTCAGAGTGGGATGTACACCCAGTTTTTATGAAACCAGGATTTTGGTTAAGTATCGAATGTGTGCTCTGTTTAGGTGACTTAAACGTGTTCTTATGAAACAGTCTTCTTCATGAAATTTGTATATTTCCATGTGTAGATTATATAGGTTTTGAGTTTGTATGGATTAGAGTTGTGTAACGTGAGTTGTTGCTATTTTACTAAGGTGCTGTATTTTCGAAAAAAAAAAAATTGTTCTTTGACTGTTTTTTCAAACTAAATGTTTTATATTCAAACTTGTTGATAATGTTATAATTTGCCAATGGGGTCTTCAATGAAGTTGTAGAGAACTGAGTTAGCTACCTTGGGGTTTTTAAATTTCACTAATATCATGTCTGTAGCTTCGGTTATTATGCATACACTGAGAACCTGTCAAGCTGTATATCTTTATTTATCCACTGCACCCATGTTTTGGATGTTTGCTGTATTATGTGCCTTAAGATGACTTTATCTGCCTGAGTGTTCTTCATGAAAGTGATAGAGACATGAGTTAGGGATACTTTCCAAGTCAATTCATCATGATATGATCGGCATACTGAAAGCTATATGCATTTTAAATTCAACGCGCATGTTGAAAATTGGTGCTAGTTCATGCTTAGATTTCCAAAATGAATTGTGAATTTTCAAAAATTAGCTTTTCGTCAACTTTCATGTTTATGTGCCCTATGTGACTTACTCTGGTTGGTATTATGATGTTAGCTGGAAACACTTGCGAGAGAAGCTTTACGCTAGACCTCGAAGTGTGGAGGCTATAGTTGTATATGTAGTCGATCTCGTTTAGGACCGCCGGCACGATTAGCTACTCGAGTAAAAGCTGTCGTGACGGCCGACATTGTTAGTCGGAAGGGTCAAGCGAGCTAATCATTCTAATGTTCGGCGATGACCGCCGAGGTTAGGATTTTTTCGGGCAGTGGTGCCAATGTTCGATTTCTATGGGAAATTGTAGCTCAATAGTGTTGCTTAAATTGTTGTGGTTGGGAAAGTCTTGTAAGGAAGCCTTTTTCCTATCTGAGTATCTAGGAATCTATGGACCCGGAAATTGAAATTTCTGGTGTGTACCTTAAACTGAACGCCGAACCTGGATGGGTGTAGCCACGCGAAGTGGTGGCCGAGCCCGCACGCCCGTGCTGAGAGACGTGAGGCCAACTGCAGTGGCCGACCGTTGACTCGCACGAGAGCTGCCGCCGCCATCACCGAACGCAGGAACTCCCCAGGCAGTGTGTACGGCCAAACCTTGATCTTGCAGCTGGTCTCTGAACAGGTGCATGCACACGTCCTGGCGCCCCGTTTATGCAGCGCCTGTGTGTGTGTCATCTCTCGGGTGACAGTGCCTTAAACTCCAAACCGAACCGTTGTATGAAATCCCTAATCAACGACTCTCGATATGTGAGGCTTGTCGATTAGTTTTCATTTGTCTTGTGCGAAATTCTCTCGTGATAGCGAGAATTCGGTCCCTCATCGTTTTCGGGCAGTGTCCCGAGCCTCGATTGGAGACTATGTATACTTCGTAGGGATCGAGACCTACGAAGAGTGAGAGAGTATTGGTGTTAGATCGTTAGTATGGGAATATCGAGCATCCCTAATCGTGAGACCGATTCTGCGATAGGAGATTGTTTTCGAACATCTAGTCGATATTTCCTAAACCGCATTCGAGTTGTTATTCGAGTCGGCAAGGGTAGAGTTGTTGACAATGGTATCAAACAGAGCCGTGTGTTCTGTAGGTATCGGTGTTGAGGATATAGTGTTATTGTGGATTGTTAGCCCATCCGTATGGGATTCTGTGGTGGTCTGTTTTATAAGGACGCACAGATCATGTCGTTGTAGTAATCGAGTTTTCTACCGTGACCTGGGCACGAGATGGAAGCTCGATACAACAAGTCAACCCTATATGTTGATTCTGTTGGAGTATGCTATCGAGACACGTAAGGACCGGTTAGGGTCTTGTGTATTGATAGAGGAGTAGAGTGTGAGAATACCTTACCATGGGGAGGTACGCTGGTAACGATGGCTATCTAGCGACAACCCTAATGGTGCCATGTGAGGTGGCTGGTACGGATATAGGTGGAGTATGCCGTTGTTCTGGTTACTGCCACGCGTACTCAGTCCTATTTTTGATTCCAGACCAAGTCGATGACTTAGCCTGATGGTTGACTCAACCACCGGAACTCGCGAGGATGCATGACACGTTCTGTGCCTCTTGATGGAGGAAACGTGTGCGTGATCTCGGAGTATATGTGAGATGTGACGAGCTGCGTGATAGGCAGAACCCTACCTGTATGGAGGTACCGGTGACATATTGGATCAGAGGGTCCATTAGGATAAGGCTGGGAGGGGTATTCGTCAAGTCCAGTGGGAGGGTTGTCAAGGCTAGGCGACTTGGGAGAGGGAGACCGGAATTCCGAGAAAGCACCTGGATTTCATGTGCTGATGTTGTCTCCTCTTTTTTCTCGTTAGATTTTCGTCGTAGTTTGTTGTTCGAATTCCGAGGACGGAATTCTTTGTAAGGTGGGTAGACTGTAGTGCCCCGTTTATTTGTGGATTATTTGAGAAATATTATTATTATTGCTATTGTTATTATTATTGTTATTATTATTTTAGTGATAATATTTATATTTATTTTTCTTGAATGCCAAAATATTAATTAATTGGCAAATGTGATTAAATGCTAAATGTCTAATTGTCTAATTGATTTTGTGATTTATTATATTACTAATGTGAAATATTGTGTATTTAAAAATATGTACAATATATATATATTGTTCGGTTTATTTTTTTTTATCGCGCGTTTGCATTCGTAATCGAGCCCGAGAATTTTCGTTGGAACTGAAATTGGGCCCGAGAATGTCCGTTTGAATCGTAAGCGAGCCCGTGAGCTGATTTGATGTCGCAACCGGCCCAACTGGCCCAAAACCAATTTGACCCAACTTCTCGGGCCCGGCCCGACAGATTTTTCTCCTCTTTTTCTTTCGCGTGAGTCGTGTGTTTGGAGTTGTGTTTGTCTTGGACATGAAGATTTCTCATTAACCCTAATGAGAATATATATAATTCTCCATCTCGATTTATCTCTTCATAAACGTACCCGCAGCTTTTTCTTTTTCTGATCGATAAACCCATCTCTCGTCTTTGATTCTTCCCTCACCTTTCACGCAAATCGCCGCCATCGATTTTTTTTCTTTTTGTTCACGCGCAAGCAGCAGAAAATCCGGCTATCACCATCTCAATCATCACCCTCGTCGTCCATCATCACCTTGGTCGTCATCATCGTCTCTATCTCGTCATTCCGTTCGTGAGCAGGACTTCTTCATCTCGCCATCCTCCTCTGTTCGAAATTCCGGCGGCCTGCAACTTCCGGCGGGATTGTGTTCCTGTGAGCAGTCCACGACCGCCGGCGAACCCTTCTCGCAGCAACTCGCACAGCAATCTCCGACGACCCCTTGCAGCAAGTTCCGGCGACTTTTGTTCGTCCTTCGAGCAGCCCGCGAGCCCGACGACGTGAACACTTCCGAACGTGATTTTCCGACGAGCAGCTTCTCCTCCGGCGACCTTGCAGCGTCGTCCGGCAACCTAGCAGCAGTGACCCATCCCCTCTCGAAGCCGCTGCAGCACCTTCTCCTTCCGGCGAGACGCGAGAATCCGTCGAGCCCGTTCGCGTTCGTTTCGTTTTTTGATTTTTCCCGAGAACGGTACCTCGTCGTTTTTTCGTCTCGTTTAACTCATTTATGATTTATTTTCGTTATGTGTTATTGTCGTGAAGTGTTCTTTGAACAATGAAATATATGTGTGAATTGCTTGATGTGAATATGTGCGTTTATATATTATTATGATTTTATGTGTTATCGTATGTTCGGGACCTCTTCGATTTTCTCAAGAATCGAACGAGACCTCGAAAGTCGTGTAAGTTGGTTGATATTGGAACAATGTCGAGCCCTTGGTCTTACGAAAAGGCCTCGGACGAGAAATTTCATGTTATGAATTAATTGACAAGTTGTCGAGCATTTGAATCGCTGTTTTGATGTTCGAATTTTTAAAAATAGCTCGCTGCTCGAAACGATTTGAAAATTTGAGGGTGCCGTAGTCTGTTCAGTACCAGCCGTGTGTAAAAATTTCGTGATTTTTGGAAGCCTGTTGCTATTTTTAATAATTAAAATGTAATCTGATCAGAATAGTGTTAAATGCATAAAAGATTCATTTCTGAATCAAATGAGCTGAAATTTGAATATGTCATGCCTCTATGACGTTATATGTGGTGTGAAAGTTTTAGAATTTTTGGGCTTGATTTGATGTGGTTAATAATTTATTTATCGAATCTGCAGAAGCGTTGTTTGAATTTTTATAAATTGGTTATTTCGTCAAAAATTCTGAAATTTTGTTGAGATGCCTATTTTATGTGTTGAATTGTGTTTTTAAAAGATGGGAATTTTTTGATTCCATTTTGATTCAGTTTTGATTTAAATTTGATAAACTGCTGATGCTCGTATGAATTTTTAAAAATAGTAGCAGTCAACATTTAAAGCTGAGATTTTTATACATGGACCTTAGGATGCTGTATGTTGTTGTGTAAAATTGTCAAGTTCTGGTTCGTTCATTAAGTTCAAGTATGAATTAATGTTCCCATTTTGTTGATATCTTGTTCGAATTTTATAAAATAGTGTATTTCGAGTTTGAATCTGAAAATTTGTGGTTTTACATGTTTCTGGGAGATGAAATTTTGTGTAAAGTTTCAGAGCTTAATTCGTAGGGTAGCCTGACCATCTATTTTCATGTGATTAATGATTTCTATTTTCGAAACATGATTTTGAAATGAAAGTTGGGAATCGACTTGCTTTTCGTTCTGTTGTGAGGTTGACTTAGTCTATCATTAGATGGAATTATTTGAACTCTCATATGTTGGTTGGTCGAGTTTTGTATTGAGTCTTAGTGTTCCAACGTCCACAGGACTTCACGAATTACTTAGTCGAAACAAGTTCGACTTGGTCTGTTTTGTGTTTTCCGTTTAAAGTCAAGATAGATGTTGATTGTAGCATCTTGACTTAATGTAGGTGATTGAGGAGTCCAGCCTCGACCTACTACCATTGCTTTGAGTTATTATCAATCCAGAGTCCAGGTGGGTTATTCTAAAATTATCTATGCATATGTGTGATTTAAATTGTGATGAAAGTTGGTGTGATCTATGTATGAAAATGAACATGTAGCCTATCGATGTGAGCTTGATGGCCGTCGATACGGTTGTCCCCGTATGATAAGATACGGTTACCCCGTGAGGTAAATCTCATTAAGACCTATGAGAAGGCCGTGTCATTGATGTGACACGCACTCCCATGTTTCACTGATATGGCATGGCTTAGCTTTGATGAGCATAGATGTACATGAGTGAGTCTTTGATGAGACTAGAGTCATTGATGTGACTAGAGATGTGACATGATTTAATTGTTTATGTTCATGCTGCGACCATACCATTTATAAGTTATTCATGTGCATAGTGTGAGTACGATAGTTAACTGTACTCACTCCCACCTGCTCGTAAATGATGCAGGTTAAGCAGTTGGCGGGTGACGAGACGAGATGACGAGTGGTGGCTATGACATTTATTTATATAATTTTGCTTCCGCTTAGTTTATGAACTCATGTCGAAATTTGGATATTGATTATGTCGTTTGAAACTTGGAGTTATGAACTATCTTTATGATTTAGAACTTAATGAATGCTAGCTTCGTTTTATGATTTATTATTCGTGCATGTTGTCTTTATTTGATACATTTGCATTTCTGGTTAAAGGCTTTTGGTAAATTTGAGTAGCGTCCACTGAGATTTTAATTAAATTAAAGTTTGTGAAAAATTTATTGTGATTTTTATTAAATAAATTCGATAAATCCTTTGAAATAAAGTGGGGCGTTACACTAGCTCGGGCTGGACCGGGCTCGGGCCCGCGCCGGGCCTACTGGTGCCCGGGCGCGGCGCTGGGCACATCTGGTGCGGCCGGGCTCGGTCAGGGTGCTGTTGGGCACTAATGGGCACGACCAGAGGCTACTGGCATGGCCCTGGCATGGCTGGTGCCTCTCGGGTGCTAGTTGGGCACGGCCGAGACTCGACTGAGGCCCTGTCGTGCAGCTGGGCACGGACAGGTGCGGGCTGACACGGGGCAGACGCGGACAGAGGCTACACGGACACTGTCGGGCATCCCCGAGGTCACTGGGCACTCGGGCGTACTGCTGGCCACACACCAAGGTATACTGGGCTCAACAGACCCGGCTTGGGTCGGCACAGGGCATGGCACAAGGCTCTGGCACGAGACCTTGTGCACTGGGGTTAGCACGACGCTGCCGGGCACCGTGCGCGTGGCTTGGGCACGCTGGGTGCGGCCACCACGCATGCTGACATTACTCGGTCTTACATCTGCGCGAGGTACGAGCGGTTGGCTCGAAACCACGCATGCATGGGCGTGGACAGCACTGCCGGGCGCTGTTGAAGGGTGTTGGGCGCTACTGGCACGGTTACTGGGCACACGGCACGCACTGGGCGCTGCGGGCGCTGTTGCGTGTACGCAGGCTGTGCGCCGCGCCTACTGGGCGCGGGCACTGACTGGGGTTAGCCTCTGCAGGCACTGGGGCCGGGCGCTACCGCACTACGTGCGCGGACAACGACCAAGGCCGGCCCTTGCCGGACCTCCGGCAACTTTTCCTGGTGACATGCATAACATAACATCATGATATGATATAAAAAGCATATTTATCACATAAAATGCTAGGATGACCCGGATCATTTTGCATGTGGCTCGGGAGGGCCTATATGGCACCTACGAGCCCTAACTCATCGAACCGACTTTCATAACTTATAAAACTACTTAGGTGCGAATGTTTACCACCCAAAATTATGACTATAGGGGCTAATGCATGTGTCATATCTTGCATGTACAATACTAAGGCTCGGGGGTCCAAAATGGCACATTTTCATGAACGATTTGACCGAACAAACAAACTACAATTAGGCTCAAACCTTTTCAGCATCAATGACACGATAAATGAGGGTGATTTATATATAATATCGACTTAGGCATGCTTGCTACTAAAAAATTATTTTTAAGGCCATTATTTTGTAAAATTCCGAACTTGCATTTAAACACATGCATGGCTTGTTTTTCTTCATGAAAATTCCTAAAATATCATAAAATAATTTTGAGAGAAAGATGGTTCGGGCTAACCTTCACCGAACGAGAGAAATGGCTAGTAGGGCTTGGTATGGGGTTAGGCACGGCTTTGAGGGACTTGGCTTGCCTTAGGGCTGAATTGGCCGAGCTTGGTGAACTCCAGAGGCTTATAAAATTCCAAGGAATACTTGCAAAGTGATAAGCCCTAAGAGAATTCGGCTGGAACTTGATGTGGCTCGGTTCCTCCTCCACCCGGGTTAGGCGCGCACGCACGGTAAGGGCTATGGTGCCTTCTCGGTTTTTATCTTGATTTATCACTAAGTGCTCGAACTATAAAGTGTCAAAGGGATGATAAGAGCTGAATATGAAGTCTTATATAGGTGGTGGGGCGGATTTTACAAGAATGGCTCATGGGAGACCATCTTAAGTGTAATTTCTCCACTCTTCATGCATGGGGACTTGGGGGCTGACTTGGGCACGGTTTTGGAGGGCATCTTGGTGCATTTCCAGAGTATCTTGGCAGAAGACAAGGTCTGGTACAGCAACACTAGGGACAAGGGGACATGACTTACACATGTGCATTAAAATAATGCATGCACATGCACCCATTTTAGCTTAGGGCCAAAAGATTAAGGCTTAAACTTTCTTAGGGCAACTTAAGCTTGGATTAACCCTTAATAAGTCCCTAATATTCGCGGCCTTTGGGTCTTGAAAGAAGTAGGCTCGGAAGATGGGCTTGTCACGCTGGGCGCTGGGCTGGCGCAGGGCACTGGGCGCGGCTTTGGCTGGGCCGTGCGGACTGGGCTGCTGGCACAGACTGCGTGCAGGGCAGCCCTGCTGGGCGCATGCATGGCGTGCTAGGCGCGTGGGCAGGGCCTGCTGCGCGTGGACTTTGGTTTGGACGCGTGTGTAATAGCCAGTTCTGTATTAATAAAAATGACAGTTTTTAGTTCCAAGTTAAACTATTTCTTTTTATTAATACTGCTCGTCTTGAGTTCTGAGCCCAGTTATCAACTATTCAATTTCAGTTATTAATTCCGGTCCATTTATTTTTAGCAATGGAATTTATTCAGTCGGAATTAATATTCCCAGTTGACTAATAATCGAGACCGAGTACGTTTCGATAAATCATCTAAGTCGAGCCGTGTCCGGAACTGAGTCGTTCGGTCACGAGTATCGTGACTAGTTCGCGCCTAGCCAATTCTCGAGCCCTAGTAGTCTCGAGTCTTGTTCGAGCCCTAGCCGTGCTCATAGCCTTACTTAGAATATTTTCTAAGTATGAGATCTTTTCATCGAGCCTTGGATGTTATTTCCCTCGGTCAAGTGTATCGCACCTAGCTCGTGCGTGGCCCCGAGATCACTCGCGCCTAGGGTTCGCGAGTTAGGGCCAAAGTCGTGCCAAGTTCGCACCAAGTCATTACCGAGTGTTTAGGGGAATTTTATCTAAGTCTTGTGGCACCTAAGTGTGGCCATTATTCAGCCATAGGCAAGGGTTAGCCTCGGTCCAAGTGATACCGAGCCCGAGCCAAAGTCGCGCCCTAGTACCCGTGCCTTAGCCCTCGCCCGAGCCAAAATGAGGCCATGCACGTGAGAATAAAAAGATTTGGATTTTTGAAGTATTGAGCCCTAATTTCGTAAGTCATTGTACATGCATGAGATGGCCAAGTTTGATGGCTTATAATTCCTCAAAAATCATGAGTATGACATGGTTAAAAGATTAGCATGCTTTGAGTTCATATGTTCGGCCAATTTGTTAAGTGAAATCGAGCCATTTTCACCTCCAAACCTAAGTATATGTGCATGCATGTATTGACCAATGTTCTAGCTTCATTAGCCATGGTTTTTGATGCTTAGTATTCGGCCCTAAGTGTTTTGATAAGTTGAGCATTTTAGTTCGGTGATCTAGGGTTCAAAGGTGCCATATAGGCCCTACCGGACCGAGCCCTCATCAACCCGAGTTGCCCTAGCATTTCTTGGCATTTTTTAATGTTATTTATCATGTTGAGTTGTTTTGGGTTGGTAGTCACCGGAAAAGTTGCCGAAAGTTCGGCAATGGATCGGCTAGGGTCACCAGCCGCGTCAGTCGCGCGTGCCGTGCCCGTGTGATGAAGGATCGTGTGTTACGTCTAGCTCGATTCGCTCAAAACCCGCGCCGACGCCTTGGTTCCTTTGCGATAGGTTGCTAATACGCGCGCCGACGCCTTCGTACTTCACGATAAATGTGACGAAACTCGGATGTTGGTCCTATTCCAATCATTGTGATGAAACGGGGATGTTGGTCCTATTTCAATCACGAACTCTATGTAAACTCACAGGAGAAAACACACGAGAACTTTGAACACAATGTTCGACTTTTCTATTCACTCATCAACCATAATTTCGAATGTTACATTGGTGGGTATTTATAGATACCAATTAGATCTAATCCTAGTCTAAATAGAACTCCTAAATCATGCAAGTAAATAAATCCTAATGCAACTAAACATCTAGGGAATAAAGACTTTCCTAACAATTAAAAGTCTAATAGGAAACTAATAGGCACATGCCTTTTATTTTGATTCCTAACCAAATTAATATTCCTAACTATGCTAAGTAAATCACGCCCCAAATCCTTTGCTTGCTCGGCAAGTCGTCGCGCGCCCCAAACCCTAGCCATCCGTGTCACGCCGCCTAGCCAAGCCTATTCCTCCTTGCGCGTGGTAATGCAGGCGCGCTCCTCCCACGCATCGCCCTCATCGCGCGTTGCGTGCCCTCGCCCTTCAGCCTGCGCGTGCTCGCCCCTCGCGCGAATGCCCCGCACATTCGCTCGCTCGGTCTCACTCCCCCGCTCGCTCATCGCCACAGACGTGTCCCAGCCACGTGCGCATGTGTCGCGCACGCTCGCCGCGTCAACCTCATCGTCCCACTCGACCAGCGCCTCGTGCGTGACTCCCGCCATCGCGCCCTTCGCGCTCCAGCTCGTCGAGCCCATCGCACCATCCCATACCACTCGCGCGTCCGCTCCCTCGCAGCCACGCCCCGTGCACGCTGTCCACCCTACATCCTCCCCTCATGCACCTTCTGCCTTAGCCCGCAAATGCTGTGCACGTCTATCCTTCGCGCACGCCTTGCACCAATCGCCCATCTTCCCGGGCACTACCCTTTCACTCTCGCCGTCGGCCCAAGCCTCATGCTCATGCGCACTACTCGTCACGCACCTCTTCTTCACCCGACCTAGACTCGCACGCCTTGCGGCTCGGTTGCCGCGTCCCATCGGTATGCGCGCCTTAGTGCGTGCACACACCCGTCTAGCACGTCCTCGAGCCCTTTTTCGCCTAACCTCTCGCCATCTCTCGAGGCAATCGTGGATATCGTCCTCGGGCTCGCCAGGGTCAATGACCACATCTTCATCATTCCCGCCCTCTTCGAGAATTTCCTTGTCCTCAAGGATAATGAAATTGATCTCGTCAACTTCATCGGGCTCTTCTCCTGGATCCTCAGTTTGCAACTTAACTCGCTTGTGGGCTCGTCCAAATGTCATAGTGCCCTTTTTGTAGTTTGTCGTGACAGATCCCAACGTCTCGAGCCATTGAACTCCAAGTACTATGTCTGGTCCCGTCAAAGGTAAGGCATAAAGATCAATCTTTAAGTCATAACGTTGTGCAAATATGGGAACTCCTTTATATAGCTCGGAACTTCTGAGTTCTTCTCCGTTTGCAACCTTCACCCCGAACTGTTTTATGTTCGTCACCGGCGTCTTTAATCCTTTGGACAGCTCCTTGTCTATGAAGTTTAGGGTCGAACTGCTGTCCACTAGTATGTCAAGCTCTTCGCCTTGTACGATTGTTGTGACCCGTATCATCTTTGGCCCTCTTTCTCTCTTCTTGCTCTTAATCACAAGTAGCAAGGTCTCCTTTCGCTCCATATGTTCGTACTCCTCACGTTCTGGTTCATCCTCATCAAACTCAAGCAAGAACACTTGCTTACCCACACACCTATGGCCTGGTGTGAACTTCTCGTTGCAAGTAAAGCATAAGCCTTTCTCGCGCCTTCGTTGGATCTCCTCAGTCGTAAGCCGTCGCATGTGGCTCGTGGTTCTTGTGCCATCGTCGGTCGGCTTGGTCTCGGCCCGTGGGGGCGTCTCGTCGGTCGCAGCGCTCGTGCACCGTGCGTCCGTACGTCCTTCGCCTTTGTTGGCCTTACGCACCGCAGCAATGTGGTCCTCATGCAGTCGCGCAGATTCCTTGGCCGCTCGTGTGGACCTTGGTCTATCCAACCTTACTTCAGCCGCTAGCTTGGCTTTCAGTCCTCCAATGAATGCGCCTACTAATGCTCTCTCGGGCCAGTCTCGTACCCGACTTGCAATGCGTTCGAACTCCTTTTGGTAGTTTCGGAGGCTACCGTTTTGACGAATTCGGGAGAGTGCCTCGTCATAGTCACAGTAGTCACTCGTGCCAAAACGTGTGACCAGCTCCTTCTCGAAGTCTCTCCATCGAATGTCCTTGCCCTTGGTCTTGTACACATGTGACACCCATTGCCACCACGTGTTTGCTTCACCATCGAGATAATAAGCGGCGATCTTGACTCTCGGACTTGTGCACGTCATTGATCTCGAAAAATTGCATGGCTCGATTTAACCACGTGTCCGGGTCAGTCCCCGTGAACGTAGGCATCGTGAGCTTTGGTCGTGCATGGCCTCGTTCGTCGTGGTGGTGCGTTGAGCGTGATGCGCGGGTCCTCCGTGATCGTCCGTCATCGTCTTCATTGTCGGTCCCGGGGCTGCTCGATGCCACGGTCGATCGCGAGGTGTGGCTCCTTCGCGGTCGGCGTGTCATGCGCGTTAGTTGCCCGGTAAGATCATGCACCATGAGCTCGAGTTTAGCAAAATTCTCATTGACAAGGTGTTGGCCATTGCCGATGGACTTCAAACTCTCCTCCAAGGCTTCGATCCTCTCTTTGTGTGTCATCATCACTCGACTCATTTTTTTTTTTTTTATACTCAGGAACAAAAGAAAATTCGAAAGAAAAGAAAATAGAATGGGGAAGAAAAAGTTCAACCCAACACACGATCAATCACTCTCAATGAAAGCACCAATGATGAAGGATCGTGTGTTATGTCTACCTCGATTCGCTCAAAACCCGCGCCGACGCTTTCGTACTTCGCGATAAATGTGACGAAACTCGGATGTTGGTCCTATTCCAATCACTGTGATGAAACGTGGATGTTGGTCCTATTTTAATCACGAACTCTATGTAAACTCACAGGAGAAAACACACGAGAACTTTGAACACAATGTTCGACTTTTCTATTGACTCATCAACTATAATTTCAAATGTTACATAGGTGGGTATTTATAGATACCAATTAGATCTAATCCTAGTCTAAATAGAACTCCTAAATCATGCAAGTAAATAAATCTTAATGCAACTAAACATCTAGGGAATAAAGACTTTCCTAACAATTAAAAGACTAATAGGAAACTAATAGGCACATGCCTTTTATTTGGATTCCTAACCAAACTAATATTCCTAACTATGCTAAGTAAATCACGCCCCAAATCCTTTGCTTGCTCGGCAAGTCGTCGCGTGCCCCAAACCCTAGCCATCCGTGTCGCGCCGCCTCGCCAAGCCTATTCCTCCTTGCGCGTGGTAATGCGCGCGTGCTCCTCCCACGCGTCGCCCTCATCGTGCGTTGCGCGCCCTCGCCCTTCAGCCCGGGTGTGCTCGCCCCTCGCGTGAATGCCCCGCACGTTCGCTCGCTCGGTCTCACTCCCTCGCTCGCTCATCGCCACGGACGTGTCCCAGCCACATGCGCATGTGTCGCGCACGCTCGCCGCGTCGACCTCAGCGTCCCACTCGACCAGCGCCTCGAGCGTGACTCCCACCATCGCGCCCTTCGCGCTCCAGCTCGTCGAGCCCATCGCACCGTCCCATACCACTCGCGCGTCCGCTCCCTCGCAGCCACGCCCCGTGCACGCTGTCCACCCTACATCCTCCCCTCGTGCACCTTCTGCCTTAGCCCGCATACGCCGTGCACGTATATCCTTCGCACACGCCTTGCACCAATCGCCCATCTTCCCGGGCACTACCCTTTCACTCTCGCCGTCGGCCCAAGCCTCATGCTCATGCGCACTACTCGTCGCGCACCTCTTTTTCATCCGGCCTAGACTCGCACGCCTTGCAGCTCGGTTGCCGCATCCCGTCAGTATGCGCGCTTTAGTGCGTGCACACACCCGTCTAGCACCTCCTCGAGCCCTTTTTCGCCTAACCTCTCGCCATATCTCGAGGCCATCGTGGATATCGTCCTCGGGCTCACCAGGGTCAATGAACACATCTTCATCATTCCCGCCCTCTTTGAGAATTTCCTTGTCCTCAAGGATAATGAAATTGATCTCGTCAACTTCATCGGGCTCTTCTCCTGGATCCTCAGTTTGCAACTTAACTCGCTTGTGGGCTCGTCCAAATTTCATAGTGCCCTTTTTGTAGTTTGTCGTGACAGATCCCAACGTCTCGAGCCATTGAACTCCAAGTACTATGTCTGGTCCCGTCAAAGGTAAGGCATAAAGATCAACCTTTAAGTCATAGCCTTGTGCAAATATGGGAACTCCTTTGTATAGCTCGGAACTTCTGAGTTCTTCTCCGTTTGCAACCTTCACCCGGAACTGTTTTATGCTCGTCACCGGCGTCTTTAATCCTTTGGACAGCTCCTTGTCTATGAAGTTTAAGGTCGAACCGCTGTCCACTAGTACGTCAAGCTCTTCGCCTTGTACGATTGTTGTGAACCGTATCATCTTTGGCCCTCTTTCTCTCTTCTTGCTCTTAATCACATGTAGCAAGGTCTCCTTTTGTTCCATATGTTCGTACTCCTCACGGTCCGGTTCATCCTCATCAAACTCAAGCAAGAACACTTGCTTACCCACACACCTATGGCCAGGTGTGAACTTCTCGTTGCAAGTAAAGCATAAGCCTTTCTCGCGCCTTCGTTGGATCTCCTCAGTCGTAAGCCGTCGCATGTGGCTCGTGGTTCTTGTGCCATCGTCGGTCGGCTTGGTCTCGGCCCGTGGGGGCGCCTCGTCGGTCGCAGCGCTCGTGCGCCGTGCGTCCGTACTGTTGGGTTCGATAGTACCGTACGGGCTTTAAGCAGCGGAATTTAAAATTTTTCAAAGTAAGTATTTATCAAATAAATACAACACCCGTACATACTAATTGCGAATTAACTGATCGTCATCTTTAAAACATGCATCACATACAAATTTTGATTTGTTATAATAAAGTAAATACTAATACGAAATATTTACCGAGTGTCTTGAACTCCTTCAACAAAGATGTGGATTGTGGGAATCGGTTCCCGGTTGTAACTTCAACGGCTTGAGGTTACTCGCTTTAGGAATCCAAGTGTCTTCCCTCTAATCGTATCCACCCTATGAAGCCCGGTTCCGACGAACTTTCTTCGCTAGTAGAAATGTCTCGGTTTTCTTGTATAGGAATATATAGATATAATTTGGGAATTATCAAGAACACTTTCTTGAAATATATGAAGAACACTTTCTTCTCTCTTTGATTTTCACAAAATCACTTTTTTATCTTTGCAAACATTTTGCATCTATTTATACTAAACATTTTAGCATAAAATAATCAATATTTAGTAATATTTAAATAAAATCAAATTTTATTTAAATAGTATTTACTAACCATTGACTTTGAAAATAATAAGATATGTTAAGTAGTTCAAACAACCATTAACAACCATTTTATTATAATCATATTTCTTATTTTAATCCTTAAATCATATTTAAAGATATAAATAATAATTGGATAATAAATCTTGAGAATCTTTCTCAAGACTTTATTATTATATCATTTTCCCAATCTTATAATAATCATATTATTATTATTTTGGATTTGAAATTTAAAATCCTATTTTAAAATTCAACTTTATTAATTTAGTAATTACTTTAATTACTAAAGTAATATCCAAAATGTAATTAATCAATCTTATTGATTAATATATTCCTTTAATTGACATCTAATCAAATTAGATATTTATCAATTAATTCTAACCATTAGAAATACAATCTTTACCTTTGTTCATAATTAGTGTGACCTTTTAGGTTCACTATTAATACTAGTAGTGGGTTTACAACACTTTGTAATTTGAGTTAAATCTTATTAACTCTTATTCAAGAATTAACCCCTTAATTCATGAACCCACATATCATGGTAACACCTAGCAAGTATCATGAATCTAGTATTAAGTGAATAGCGAGTAAACCTATTCCGATTACAACTCCATACATGTAAAATCCTTTCGACATCTAATTTCCCGATTAAGTCTTGGGTATGATTTTGTCGAAACCCAAATTGACTTAATAACTATGATTCTATTTCATGTTTATTAACCCGGTTATGAATCACTATTCATCTCTGCCTTGGCCAAGGACTTTGGATTAATAACTATGAAACACATAGGAAATTCACTTATCTTCATAAGTGTCGAATCCTTTATTGGCCACTAACAAACTTCCATACATATTAACATAATACCCAACTTATCCCTTTAAACGATAGTGCTAGCTACCAAAAGGATAAATCAAAGTAGAATGTAATATGCACAAAGTTACCATTGTGCCTCAAGTCTTAGGATTAGTCATGTACTATTGTAACATGAAAATTCTTATTCGACTGAATAAATTCTTCATTAAGAATTTTCATACGGTCATGTTCAGTGAACTTGTTCTCTAACAAGCACCCACATAAATGTACTTACGTCTTACGCTAATGTTGATGGAATGCAACATTCTTGTCCAACAAGCATACAAACTATGTGCAAGTCTTTTATGGATTATTCGATATCCCATCTCGAAACATCCATCGACTTGGAACTGTATTTAAGATCACGGCTTTCAAGGTATGTTCCATGATCACCATCTCTATGCGCAACCATACCTTATAACCATAAGTGATCTAGGGATTTTATCTTAAGTGCAATTATAAGATAAATGCTTTCTCTTAAGATAAAGAAATGCCTTATTCATAATATAATTCCAATAGACTGTATTTACAAGTAGAATACGTCCAATTAGATTGGAACGCCGGGTACCCTACTCTAACAATCTCCCACTTGCCCTAGTTCCAATCACTCATGTATCTAAGACCCATCTTCTCAAGATGTCCTTCGAACACTTTCTGTGATAAGGGTTTAGTTAAGGGGTCTGCTATATTTTCTGCTGAGTCGACTCGCTCCATCACGACATCGCCTCTACCAATGATTTCTCTAATCAAATGGTATCGCCTCATAATGTGTTTGGATTTTTGATGAGATCTTGGCTCCTTTGCTTGCGCAATAGCCCCATTGTTATCACAATAAATCATTATTGGATCAACAACGGATGGTACTACACCCAACCCTTGGATAAAGTTCCTTATCCAAACAGCTTCTTTTGCAGCATCAGATGCAGCAATATATTCAGCCTCTGTCGTAGAGTCAGCAATTGTTTCTTGTTTGGAACTTTTCCAACTAACTGCTGCTCCATTCAGAGTAAATAAGTATCCAGACATGGATTTATAGTCGTCTTTATCGGACTGAAAACCAGAATCAGTAAAGCCTTCTAGTTTCAGTTCTCCATTGCCGTATACCATAAAGATATCCTTAGTCCTTCGTAAGTACTTAAGAATCATCTTAACGGCTTTCCAGTGTTCTTCACCTGGATTAGACTGATATCTGCTCGTTACACTAAGTGCATGAGCCACATCAGGTCTTGTACATAACATTGCATACATAATGCTACCAATAGCTGATGCATAAGGTATATGACTCATCCGTTCTCTTTCTTCAGGTGTCTTTGGAGACATCGTCTTAGAAAGAGAAATCCCATGACTCATTGGAATATATCCTCGTTTGGATTCTTCCATGCTAAACCGTTGTAGCACCTTATTTATGTACGTCGACTGGGATAGTCCGATCATCCGTTTAAATCTATCCCTATAGATTTTTATCCCTAGGATAAAGGATGCTTCTCCCAAGTCTTTCATGGAAAACTGTTTTGACAACCATGTCCTAGTTGACTGCAACATCCCTACATCATTCCCAATGAGTAGGATGTCATCAACATATAGAACAACAAATGTAACTGCACTCCCACTAACCTTCTTATAAACACATGGTTCATCCGGATTCTTATGAAAATCAAACGTTTTGATCGTTTCATCAAACCGAATATTCCAACTCCTCGAAGCTTGTTTAAGTCCATAAATAGACCTTTGAAGTTTACAAACCATTTGTTCACTCCCATTGGATATGAAACCTTGCGGTTGTTTCATATAAATGTCTTCCTTAATATTTCCATTAAGAAAAGCAGTTTTCACATCCATTTGCCATATCTCGTAGTCATAATACGCAGCTATGGCTAGCAATATCCGAATAGATTTAAGCATTGCTACTGGTGAAAAAGTTTCCTCATAATCAACACCTTGTTTTTGAGTATAACCTTTAGCAACCAGTCTTGCTTTAAAAGTATTTACTTCTCCATCTACACCACGTTTTCGCTTGTAAACCCATTTACAACCTATGGGTACAATACCCTGTGGTGGATCAACCAAAGTCCATACTTTGTTTGAATACATGGAATCTATTTCGGATTGCATAGCTTCTTGCCATTTATCTGAGTCAATGTCCAACATTGCCTCATCATAGCTTATTGGATCATTATCCAAAAGGAATCCCTCTTCATTGTCTTTTGACAATAGGTATAGCCTTTCAGGCGCCCTAGAAACCCTTTCGGATCTCCGAAGAGGTTGTGTTTTAGATGGTCCAGTCTCTACTGGTATGTTTTCCGTGGTACTTAGTGGAATTTGTGGTTGTTCTTCATTAAGTTCTATGACTCCGCTATTCTTTGAGATAAAATCTTTCTCTAAGAATACAGCATTCCTCGAAACAAACACCTTTTGTTCAGAGGGATCATAGAAATAGTATCCAATAGACTCTCTAGGATACCCCACAAATTTACATAAGATGGATCTCATATCCAACTTACCTCCCACTAACTGCTTTACATAAGCAGTACAACCCCATACTCGTAAATATTTGTATGAGGGTGATTTACCACACCATATCTCATAAGGTGTGCTGGGTACAGCTTTACTTGGCACTCTATTCAAAATATATGCTGCTGTTTCTAAGGCATAGCCCCAGAATGAAAGAGGTAGATCAGTGGTACTCATCATCGATCGAACCATGTCCAACAATGTTCGATTCCTCCTTTCTGAAACCCCATTGAGTTGTGGAGTTCCAGGAGGCGTCCACTGTGAGACAATCCCATTATCTTTTAAATAATCAAGAAACTCATTAGTCAAATATTCACCTCCTCGATCTGATCGAAGAACTTTAATATTTCTACCAATTTGTTTCTCCACTTCATTTCTGAATTCTTTGAACTTTTCAAATACTTCAGATTTGTACCTCAATAGGTAAACATAACCATACCGTGAATAATCATCAGTGAAGGTTATGAAATAGTGATAGTTCCCCATTGCACTAACGTTTAGTGGTCCACAAACATCTGTATGGATCAAATCCAACAAACCTTTAGCTCGCTCCACTTGTCCAACAAATGGTGATTTAGTCATTTTACCTTTAAGACATGACTCACATGTAGGCAACCTATCCTCTCCCCTAAGGTCGAGTTTAGGTCCCAATTTGTGAATCCGTTTTTCGGATATATGACCTAATCTAGCATGCCAAATTGTGAATGAACTATGATTATCTAATTTCCTTTTATTTTGTTGAATGGTTAGGATGGGACTTTGTGGTGTAATGGTATACAACCCATTTGTCAAATTTCCAGAATAAATAAAAGTTGTGTCTTTGAAAATAGAACATTTTCCATTTTCAATGACAAACTTAAAACCTTCCTTATCCAATATTGGAATAGAAATAATGTTTTTTATTAAATCCGGAACATACAAACAGTTTGATAGACAAATCTTTACATCATTATTCAATGCTAGATAAACAGTCCCAATAGCTTTAGCAGCAACTCTTGCCCCATTGCCCATCCTTAGGATTGTTTCTTCACCATCTAGCATATTACTTCTTGCCATCATCTGCAAATCATTGCAAATATGTGAGCCACAGCCGGTATCCAATACCCAAGAAGAATCGTTAACAGACAAGTTAACTTCAACAAAATAAATACCTGAACTTTTCAGACTAGCAAGATACTCCTTGCAGTTCCTCTTCCAGTGCCCAGTTTTGCCACAATGAAAACATTCATGATCGGCCTGAGAATTAACCTTCTGTTTGTTCTTCCCTTTATCATTATATGCCTTCTTGTTGGGCTTATTGGGAACCTTTCCCTTCCTCTTCCTTTTCTTAGACTTAGTAGCCTTTGATCCGGAAGTGGATCCAACAAGAAGTACCGGCTTGTCCTTTTTAATGGTGGACTCAGCCGTCTTCAACATGTTTAATAATCCTGGAAGATCAGTTTCCATATTATGCATGTTGTAGTTAACGACAAAGTTATCGAATGACGCTGGCAGAGATTGCAACAATAAATCCACATAGAGTTCATTATCCATAATGACTCCAAGTGATTCGAGTCTTTCCACAAGAGCTATCATCTTCAGTCCATGATCATGAACTGAAGAGCCCTCGGTCATACGACACCTGAAAAGCTCTTTAGATATCTGATATCTAATTTGTCGCGTCCGATCACCATACAACTCTTGCAGGTGAGTTAGGATTTCAGAAGCATTATTCAGTAATTCGTTCTGTCTCTGTAGCTCATTAGACATTGATGCTAGCATGTAGCACCGAGCTTGGAGATTGTCATCAACATGACGCAAGTAGGCTCCATACTCTTCAGCAGTCTGATCCTCCGGTGGAGGAGGAGGAGCTGTTTCCAAAACATACTCTCGCTTCTCAGACTGAAGAACAATCTTTAGGTTCCTCAACCAATCATTGAAGTTGGGACCAGTTAATTTATTATGATCAAGGATACTCGCGATTGGATTCTTAGCCATTTTAGTAGTTTGATCTACAAAAATAACAAACGAAGCAGAAAATAATTAGACTATGGAATTTATATTCATTTAATATTAGGTCTTTAACATTAAATGTCTCCCACTAATTTAATTAGAACCTCATTATAATTATGAAAATCATTATTTTCATAGTGGGCTTGAAGTCCAATAAAAATATTTCATGTCCCAATTTTATGATGCCACCATGAAACAATTTTATCGGTAGTCAACTTTTTGACAATTGTATCTCTATACAACCTTCAAGATGTTTTGCCTCACCTTTCCTTATATACCTCAATTTTATGACTCCATATATATTACTCGGTGTCAAATCAAACCCATCAAAACTTTCATGATAACGGCCCACCAGAGTGTCCCACGACTCATGGCCAACACAAAGAGGAATCCGTCTCACGAATATCAATATATTTAATAGAGTTCACAGCTTTCGACATAGAATCATCCCACGACTCGTGGCCAATGATAAAACATCGTAGCATCTCATGTCATCTACTTTTGATGGAAGGCCTGGATTAATAAGTTCCAACTTATTTTTATCCATTATTGATTTGATATGGAATTAATCAAATTAATCCGTTTGGGTTCCTTGATCTCATCGATTACCATCTTTACGTTTATTTACCAGTTTCAGTCATCTAATGAAACGAAAGCGTAAATAAACCTAACATACATCTAATGCATGGTGGGATGATCATGTCCTTTCCTATTCGATCCATTCGAGCCAAAATGGATCTATGCATATGTACGTGATAAAACAAATAGTAGAACTACTTCTATTACATTTATTCTATCTACCCGTACAAGCACAGGCCTTCGAGATTACAACTTGTAAAATTACCCACACATGCGTGGGCCTTTGTCATCGAACGGTCTCCACCTTGATCTAATCTCTAACGATACAAAATTTAAAATTTTACAAATTTCATCTCAAGAGACTCGCAGGTCTCGATAAATTACATTTCTTCAATCATATTGAAAACATAATTAAACATCCATTCATTCATTCAATCATATTGAAAATGAAAACATCCATTCAAACATAATGAATATGAGGCTCATGATCATCCCTAAAACATTCATCTAATGAAATGAACATAAAATATCAATTTATGAGTCACACGACTCGTGTGAGGGTCACACGACCCGTGTGATCTTATCACACGACTCGTGTGAAAAATACGAATTGAAAATCAAAATTTTTCCCAGACTCACACGACTCGTGTGGCTCGTCACACGACTCGTGTGAGCTCACACGACTCGTGTGACAAGGTCACACGACTCGTGTGAAAATCACGAAGCTAAAATCAAAATTTTTCTTCATGCCACACGACTCGTGTGACAAGGTCACACGACTCGTGTGGCTTAAAAACGATTTTTAATTTTATAATTAATATTTTTATCATATAAAAAATTAATTATATTGCTTATCTCATAAGTCTTAACAAATCAAAATCTGTTTTAAAGACGATAACCGTGGCTCTGATACCACTGTTGGGTTCGATAGTACCGTACGGGCTGTACGCAGCGGAATTTAAAATTTTTAAAGTAAGTATTTATCGTATAAATACAACACCCGTACATACTAATTGCGAATTAACTGATCGTCATCTTTAAAACATGCATCATATACAAATTTTGATTTGTTACTATAAAGTAAATACTAGTAAAAATATTTACCGAATGTCTTGAACTCCTTCACTATTGATGATGGATGAGGGAATCGGTTCCCGGTTGTAACTTCAACGACTTGAGGTTACTCGCTAGAGGAATCCAAGTGTCTTCCCTCTAAACGTATCCACCCTATGAAGCCCGGTTCCGACGACTTTCCTTCGCTAGTAGAAAAGACTCGGTTTTCTTGTATAGGAATATTTATGAATTTTATTTGGGAATTTTAAGAACTCTTTCTTGAAGTTTTATGAAGAACACTTTCTTCTCTTTCTAACACTTAGAAATTTAGGATCAAAAACTTCACTTAAATGCAAAACCATTTTGCACATATTTATACTAAACATTTTAGCATAAAATAATCAACATTTAGTAATATTAAATAAAATCAAATTTTATTTAAATAGTATTTACTAACTTTTGACTTTGAAAATAATAAGATATGTTAAGTAGTTCAAACAACCATCAACAACCATTTTATTATAATCATATTTATTATTTTAATCCTTAAATCATATTTAAAGATATAAATAATAATTGGATAATAAATCTTGAGAATCTTTCTCAAGACTTTATTATTATATCATTTTCCCAATATTATAATAATCATATTATTATTATTTTGGATTTTTGAAATTTAAAATCCTATTTTAAAATTCAACTTTATTAATTTAGTAATTACCTTAATTACTAAAGTAATATCCAAAATGTAATTAATCAATCTTATTGATTAATATATTCCTTTAATTGATATCTAATCAAATTAGATATTTATCAATTAATTCTAACCATTAGAAATACAATCTTTACCTTTGTTCATAATTAGTGTGACCTTTTAGGTTCACCTTAATACTAGTAGTGGGTTTACAACACTTTGTAATTTGAGTTAAATCTTATTAACTCTTATTCATGAATTAACCCTTTAATTTATGAACCCACATATCATGGTAACACCTAGCAAGTAGCATGAATCTAGTATTAAGTGAATAGCGAGTAAACCTATTCCGATTACAACTCCATACATGTAAAATCCTTTCGACATCTAATTTCCCGATTAAGTCTTGGGTATGATTTTGTCGAAACCCAAATTGACTTAATAACTATGATTCTATTTCATGTTTATTAACCCGGTTATGAATCACTATTCATCTCTGCCTTGGCCAAGGACTTTGGATTAATAACTATGAAACACATAGGAAATTCACTTATCTTCATAAGTGTCGAATCCTTTATTGGCCACTAACAAACTTCCATACATATCAACATAATACCCAACTTATCCCTTTAAACGATAGTGCTAGCTACCAAAAGGATAAATCAAAGTAGAATGTAATATGCACAAAGTTACCATTGTGCCTCAAGTCTTAGGATTAGTCATGTACTATTGTAACATGAAAATTCTTATTCGACTGAATAAATTCTTCATTAAGAATTTTCATACGGTCATGTTCAGTGAACTTGTTCTCTAACAAGCACCCACATAAATGTACTTACGTCTTATGCTAATGTTGATGGAATGCAACATTCTTGTCCAACAATCATACAAACTATGTGCAAGTCTTTTATGGATTATTCGATATCCCATCTCGAAACATCCATCGACTTGGAACTGTATTTAAGATCACGGCTTTCAAGGTATGTTCCATGATCACCATCTCTATGCGCAACCATACCTTATAACCATAAGTGATCTAGGGATTTTATCTTAAGTGCAATTATAAGATAAATGCTTTCTCTTAAGATAAAGAAATGCCTTATTCATAATATAATTCCAATAGACTGTATTTACAAGTAGAATACGTCCAATTAGATTGGAACGCCGGGTACCCTACTCTAACACGTACGTCCTTCGCCTTTGTTGGCCTTACGCACCGCAGCAATGTGATCCTCGTGCAGTCGCGCGGATTCCATGGCCACTCGTGTGGACCTTGGTCTATCCAACCTTACTTCAGCCGCTAGCTCGGCTTTCAGTCCTCCAATGAATGCGCCTACTAATGCGCTCTCGGGCCAGTCTCGTACCCGACTTGCACTGTGTTCGAACTCCTTCTGGTAGTCTCGGAGGCTACCGTTTTGACGAATTCGGGAGAGTGCCTCGTCATAGTCATAGTAGCCACTCGTGCCAAAACGTGTGACCAACTCCTTCTCGAAGTCTCTCCATCGAATGTCCTCACCCTTGGTCTTGTACACATGTGACACCCATTGCCACCACGTGTTTGCTTCACCATCGAGATAATAAGCGGCGATCTTGACTCTCTCGGACTTGTGCACGTCATTGATCTCGAAAAATTGCATGGCTCGATTTAACCACGTGTCCGGGTCGGTCCCCGTGAACGTAGGCATCGTGAGCTTTGGTCGTGCATGGCCTCGTTCGTCGTGGTGGTGCGTTGCGCGTGATGCGCGGGTCCTCCGTGATCGTCCGTCATCGTCTTCGTGGTCGGACCCGGGGCTGCTCGATGCCGCGGTCGATCGCGAGGTGTGGCTCCTTCGCGGTCAGCGTGTCATGCACGTGAGTTGCCCGGCAAGATCATGCACCATAAGCTCGAGTTTAGCAAAATTCTCATTGACAAGGTGTTGGTCATTGTTGATGGACTTCAAACTCTCCTCCAAGGCTTCGATCCTCTCTTTGTGTGTCATCATCACTCGACTCTCTTTTTTTTTTTTGATACTCACGAACAAAAGAAAATTCGAAAGAAAAGAAAATAGAATGGGGAAGAAAAAGTTCAACCTAACACACGATCAATCACTCTCAATGAAAGCACTAATGATGAAGGATCGTGTGTTACGTCTAGCTCGATTCGCTCAAAACCCGCGCTGACGCCTTGGTTCCTTTGCGATAGGTTGCTAATACGCACGCCGACGCCTTCGTACTTCGCGATAAATGTGACGAAAATCGGATGTTGGTCCTATTCCAATCACTGTGATGAAACGTGGATGTTGGTCCTATTTCAGTCACGAACTCTATGTAAACTCACAGGAGAAAACACACGAGAACTTTGAACACAATGTTCGACTTTTCTATTCACTCATCACCCATAATTTCGAATGTTACATAGGTGGGTATTTATAGATACCAATTAGATCTAATCCTAGTCTAAATAGAACTCCTAAATCATGCAAGTAAATAAATCCTAATGCAACTAAACATCTAGGGAATAAAGACTTTCCTAACAATTAAATGACTAATAGGAAACTAATAGGCACATGCCTTTTATTTGGATTCCTAACCAAACCAATATTCCTAACTCTGCTAAGTAAATCACGCCCCAAATCCTTTGCTTGCTCGGCAAGTCGTCGCGCGCCCCAAACCCTAGCCGTCCGTGTCGCGCCGCCTCGCCAAGCCTATTCCTCCTTCCGCGCGGTAATGCGCGCGCGCTCCTCCCACGCGTCGCCCTCATCGCGCGTTGCGCGCCCTCGCCCTTCAGCCCGCGCGTGCTCGCCCCTCGCGCGAATGCCCCGCACGTTCGCTCGCTCGGTCTCACTCCCTCGCTCGCTCATCGACACGGACGCGTCCCAGCCACGTGCGCATGTGTCGCGCACGCTCGCCGCGTCGACCTCATCGTCCCACTCGACCAGCGCCTCGCGCGTGACTCCTGCCATCGCGCCCTTCGCGCTCCAGCTTGTCGAGCCCATCGCACCGTCCCATACCACTCGCGCGTCCGCTCCCTCGCAGCCACTCCCCGTGCACGCTGTCCACCCTACATCCTCCCCTCGTGCACCTTCTGTCTTAGCCCGCATACGCTGTGCACGTCTATCCTTCGCGCACGCCTTGCACCAATCGCCATCTTCTCGGGCAGTACCCTTTCACTCTCGCCGTCGGCGCAAGCCTCATGCTCATGCGCACTACTCGTCGCGTACCTCTTCTTCACCCGGACTAGACTCGCACGCCTTGCGTCTCGGTTGCCGCGTCCCGTCGGTATGCGCGCCTTATTGCGTGTACACACCCGTCTAGCACGTCCTCGAGCCCTTTTTCGCCTAACCTCTCGCCATCTCTCGAGGCCATCGTGGATACTGTCCTCGGGCTCGCCAGGGTCAATGACCACATCTTCATCACGCAGTCGCAGTGCATGCGACGGCGCCCAGCAGCGCCTGTCCATGCCAGTCAGCGAGGTCTCACCGCCAGTCGCGCCAGAGCACCTCCGACAGCGCCCAGCAGCGTTGCCCCAACGTCAGTGCACGCGTGACCTCGAGCCAGTCGCTCGTGCCACATAGAGTCGACCTCGGGTCGTGCCAGCGGCGCACCCGAGTGTTCAGTGCCGCGTATTAGTGAACCCGAGCCGTGTTCAGAGGCCTCGGGACGTGCCCAGCAGCACGCCTGCGTGCCCAGGGTCGCCCGGCAGCACCCTGAAAGCCTTAGTCGCGCCCGAGCCGCGCTCGTAGTGTCTGGCCGCGTTAGTCCTCGCGCCAGCCGCACTCGGGTCGTGCCCAGTCGCACGCCCAGTGCCCAGTCAGCCCGGGTATGTGTCGACCCTGCGTCCCCTCGTGTTCGGTCTTGCCCAGCAGCGCACCAACACTTTCAATGAACCTCGGCTGTGC
>BKCP01005294.1:1166162-1217560 GCA_008636005.1 Striga asiatica | reverse complement strand
CCAGCAAGCCCATCCCGGGACCGAGCCCGGCCGGTCCATGCAGCCCGTGGCCACCCGGTCCAGAGTGAACCGGCAGTCCGAGTCGGTCCGGTTCAGCCCGACCCGGTTCAGTTAGTGAGCGAACCTGCCGGTTTAGCCGGCGGTTCGAGTCAGTTTTGGTTCGTGATTTTCGGTCCGAGTCTTATTCCAAAATCTAAGTGATTTTTCCGAGCCAGACCAGATCAGTTAAGCATATCAGTCTAATTTTCGGACATAGAATTATTTTAGTGAACCCGTAGAGCGTTTCTTTTTATCCGGATGAGTAATCTGATAGAGTAGAGCATCTTAGCATATTATTGAGCATATGACGAGCATAGTACTTAGTATATTTGTTTGCTTATACTTTTATGTAGCTTGAGGAGTCAGCTACCAGCACAGCCGCACCTACCCATTTTCAAAGCAGATCAGGTGGGGACCCAGTCTGGGTTATACATTGAGTATAATAGTCGATATCATGTTCAGGTATGTATATGAGTTTTATCCGCTTGGGGTTAAGGCCGAGTTGTCCTTCCCTAAGTTCTGGTGGTGGCCCAGTTCGCCTTAAATATACCATCAGAGTGTGCACATGATACCGGACAGAGTGTCCGGGAGTTAACGGCCAGAGTGTCCAGGAGATTACAGTTACCGGCCATAGTGTCCGGGAGTTTCAGTTACTTATATATACCAGTTCTGTGATATCATTATTATTATTGATGTTTACTTTAGAATGGGTTTTTATGGAGTACAAGTGGACCGTACTCACCCCCACTTTATATTTTCAGATGGCAGCAGGGTCGGCGGGCAGGCGTGAGTCCAGCTGTGGTGGTTGCGGTCGTGGGTTCCGCACGAAAGATGTTCCCGGGACATTTGTTTAATATGTTTTGTTTAACTAATATTACCACGCATTTTTAGACATTCCGCTATGCTTGCTTTTATTTCGAACTTGCATGACAGTACTTTCAGACTTAAATAATTTATCCAGTTCGCTAATACGAACGGGACCAGTTTAAATGTAAGAGTCGATAAAAGATTTAAATCTGATTTTCTTAAAGTCTAAACCAGTTGATAGACCAAGTTAAGAAAACGGATTTTCAAAGCAAATAAGTTTTTAGCATCATCCCGAGATAAGTTTCCAAATGATTGCAAAAAATTTATAAGCGTTTTCGAAGATAACATTTGCGAAAAATTGGCCCTAAGTAGCGGGTTGTTGCAGTTGGTATCAGAGCACTTTTGTGCTTCTGAATGTTCTAAAAGACAGGAAATTTTACAAAACCCGATCACACCACACTCACGCCGCGCCGACTACCAGGTAAGTGCATGCTGTAAAAGGTTTTCAAAGTTTATATAAGCAAACTGTACTATGTCTATGCTCAATAGGATTCAGATAATTCGAACTTTATATGCTCAGACCAGTATAAGACTCCTAGCAGTATCAGATATGTCCTCTATCAGAATTCAGAACTCTAGATTCGAACTCTAGTCAAACTCTAGATTATCGAGTGATTTTCAGCAACTCGTCAAGAAATTTGTGCCTATTCCAGTATTCAGCGTTTCCTTTCAGCCTTATTCAATTTCATCTTCTGTTCTGACCCAGTTACGCGGCTTATTCTCAGATGGCCCGTCGTCCGAACCAAGCTCAGAGAGAGATGACCCAGGCTGAGGTAGTCGCTCAGTTTCGCGGCTACAACCTAGATAAGTTTTCGGGGCAGGGAGATCCTCGCCTAGTTGATGAGTGGATCCAGGGTCTCGAGGCCATTTTCGAGATCATTGAGTGCTCCGAGAGGCACAACATTCTGTGTGCCCAGGTCTAGATGACAGGAGACGCCAGGCTGTGGTGGAACTCCTACTGGGGCTTGCGCCCTGGTGAGAAGGAGAACCTGACATGGCCACAGTTCAAGGAGATGCTGCGGGAGAAGTATTACCCGGATACCTACAAGGCTGAGATGGAGCGCCAGTTCTTGGCGCTTAAGCAGGGCCACCGCTCCGTAGATGAGTACGAGCTGGAGTTTGTTCGTCTCGGGTCCTTTGTTCCCTATCTGGTGGACACCGAGAAGAAGAAGGCGAGACGCTTCCGTGACGGATTACTGCCAGCTATCCGTCACCACGTAGCGGGACATGGCGTCCAGTCTTACGCCGATGTCGTCGCTAAGGCCCAGGAGACAGACGCCAGTCTCAGGATGGATCTAGTACAGCCATCGGTTCAGCCCCCAGTGTTGCCCCCAGCTCAGTATCCGGCATTACCCCCAGCTCAGCCAGCGCCTGTCCAGCAGGTGAAGCTTAAGAACAAGAGGAAGTGAAAGGGTCAGCAGAATGACCGGAGGAACAGGCAGAGACAGCCACAGGTCCCAGCATGTGGCACATGCGGACGCCCACATCGCGGAGAGTGTCTTGCTGGGCAGAACATCGGATTTCACTGTCGGAGGCCCGGACATACCGTTCGGAACTGTCCGGATAGGCCGCAGCAGCAGCAGCCCCGACAGCAGCAGCAGAGGCGAGGACAGCAAGCCCAGGTTTATGCAGTCGAGCAGGCTGAGGCAGAGCAGAACCCAGGTACTATGTTTGGGATGATTATTTTGAATGATATGCCTATGTTTGCCCTGTTCCACACTGGTGCGACACACTCGTTTGTGTCGACTCGATGTGTAGAGGCCGTTGGAGTTCAGCCCATCAACACTGTTGACCATCTCGAGGTGAGCCTAGCCTCGGGAAGGAAGATAGTGACGAGCTCCAAGGCAGAGGACCTTAACCTTAGTATTGGCGGCGGAATCCTGAAGGCCGAAGCTTATGTTATCGAGATGAGAGATTTCGACCTCATTCTTGGTATGGATTGGTTGTTGCGTTATCGAGCGGACATTCGTTGCCACAACCGGGAGGTTATTCTTCATCTTCCGAAGGACAGGCAGATCACATTTTTCGGCTCGAAGACGCGAACCCTACCTCGTGTAGTTTCAACGGCGAAGGCGAGGAAGATTCTGCGCAGAGGAGATTCTCAGGGTTACCTGATGAGCCTTGTCGATGAAGGGTCGAGAGCAAAGACACCTCACGATGTTCGAGTTGTTCGTGAGTTTGTGGATGTGTTTCCGGATTAGCTACCAGGAGGACCACCCAGCAGGCAGGTGGAGTTCACCATCGATCTTGTTCCAAGAGCAGGACCGATGTCTAAGGCACCATACCGTATGGCTCCGAAGGAGTTGCAGGAGCTGAAGACGCAGATCGAGGAGTTGTTGAAACTTGGTTTTATCCGACCAAGCGTCTCACCTTGGGGAGCACCCGTCCTATTCGTCAAGAAGAAAGACGGATCCATGAAAATGTGCATCGATTACCGGGATCTCAACCGGTTAATGGTGAAGAATAAGTATCCGCTCCCCAGGATAGACGACTTGTTTGACCAGCTGAGAGGAGCTTGCGTATTTTCCAAGATTGATTTACGCTCAGGCTATCATCAGCTGAAGATTAAGGAGTCTGATGTAGCCAAGACTGCTCTCCGGACGAGATATGGACACTACGAGTTCATGGTTATGCCGTTTGGTCTGAGCAATGCGCCAGCGGTGTTCGTGGACTTGATGAATCGTGTGTTCCATTAGTACTTAGACCAATTTGTTATCGTCTTTATCGATGACATTTTGGTCTACTCCAAGAGTTTGGAAGATCATGAGCAGCATCTGAGGGTTGTTCTCGGGACCCTTAGGCGAGAAAAGTTGTACGCCAAGTTCTCCAAGTGTGAATTTTGGCTGAAGCGAGTGGCATTTCTAGGCCACATCATCACCGAGAGAGGCATAGATGTTGATCCGGCGAAGATTGCCGCAGTTCGGAACTGGTCAGCACCCAGAAGTCCCACCGAGGTTCGCAGTTTTCTCGGTCTAGCAGGGTAATATCGCAGATTTATCGAGGGATTTTCCAAGATTGCCCTCCCCTTGTCCAAGTTGATGAGGAAATATGTGAAGTTTGAGTGGTCGAGTCGTTGTGAGGAGAGCTTTCAGGAGCTCAAGAAGAGGCTTACGATGGCTCCAGTGCTGACAATTCCAGATTCTATCCGGGGTTTCACCATGTATAGTGATGCCTCGAAGCAGGTTCTTGGGTGTGTGCTGATGCAAGATGGTCAAGTCGTTGCGTACGCTTCACGTCAGTTGAAGCCACATGAGCAGAATTACCCTACGCACGACCTAGAGTTGACAGCAATAGTGCATGCACTCAAGATTTGGCGCCATTATCTGTATGGTGGTCGGTGTGAGATATTTACCGATCACAAAAGTTTGCAGTATATCTTCACACAGAAGGAGCTCAACATGCGCCAGAGGCGATGGTTGGAGCTTGTGAAAGATTATGACTGCACCATAGAGTATCATCCAGGAAGGCGAACATGGTAGCAGACGCCCTAAGCCAAAAGGTGAGGGGTGAGTCAGTTTGTTCTATCACAGATCAGCGCCAGCTTATCCAAGAGTTTGCCCGGATGCAGATTGAGGTCGTCGACTCACTTCCTAAGGAGATTTCGGGGAGTGTTAGCTCGATGCGAGTTCATCCCATGCTGAGAGATAGAATCCGGCGGGAGCAATCTTGCGATCAGTTCATTCGCACTTTAGAAGCGAAGGTTCACGCCGGAGGCATAGAGGGCTTTTACCGAGGCACAGATGGAGCCTTGGAGTTCAGAGGCCGCATTGTCTTGCCAAAAGTCGGGACTTTACGCAAGGAAATCCTGACTGAGGCCCACAGTGCGCCATATTTAGCCCACCCTAGGAGTACCAAGATGTTCCACGACCTGAGAAGGTCGTTCTGGTGGCGAGGAATGAAGAGAGATGTAGCAGACTTCGTGAAGAAGTGTTTGGTCTGTCAGCAAGTTAAGGCCGAGCACAAAAGTCCCATAGGTCTGCTACAGCCACTTGAGATTCCCAGCTGGAAGTGGGAAGAGGTTACCATGGACTTCGTCACGGGACTACCTAAGTCGTCCGAGCATCACGACGCAATTTGGGTAGTGGTAGACAGGCTGACAAAAGTCGCACATTTTACGTCTGTGACGATGACCATGTCGATGGATCAGTTAGCCGAGATATATACCCATGGTGTTATTCGACTTCACGGAGTGCCCGTTACGATCATATCCGATCGAGATCCCAGATTCACCAGCAGATTCTGGGAGAGTTTGCATGAGGCAATGGGCACCCAATTAAAGTTCAGTTCGGCTTACCATCCAGAGACGGACGGCCAGTCTGAGAAGACGATCCAGACGCTAGAGGATATGCTCCGAGCCTTGATTCTGGACAGAGGTGCTAAGTGGGAGAAGTGGCTACCACTAGTTGAGTTCGCCGATAACAACAGTTATCAGGCGTCTATTCAGATGGCTCCCTACGAAGCACTTTATGGCCACAAGTATCGGTCGCCCCTTTATTCGGATGACGTCGGAGAGCGACGAGTACTCGGTCCGAAGTTGATCGAGGAGACAGCTGAGCAGGTAGCCTGGATCAGAGAGAGGCTCAAGACAGCCCAGAGTAGGCAAAAGTCCTCAGCCGACAAGCATAGACGAGAGGTGCACTTTGAGCCCGGAGATCATGTATTCCTGAAGTTTCGACCGATGAGTGGTGTCGTTCGCTTCGGGAAGAGAGGGAAGTTGCATCCTCGCTATATAGGCCCGTTCAAGATTCTCGAGCGAGTAGGCGAAGTCGCCTATCGAGTAGCTCTGCCTCCTAAGTTGGCTGGCGTGCATAAGGTATTTCACGTTTCGATGTTACGCCCATACGTGTGCGATCCCGAGCATGTGCTTCAGCAGAGCGAGATTCAGCTTCAGTCAGATTTGACTTATGAGGAGCAGCCAGTAGCAGTTCTGGACCGAAAGGTCCTTCGGCTCATGAACCGAGATGTTCCCCTCGTTCGTATCAGATGGAATCGCCACGGAGATTCAGATGCCACTTGGGAGCGCGAGGCAGACATCAGAGCTCGTTTTCCAGATTTTCAGTTCTGACTTGTATCTAGTTGTATGTATTTCCCCAGTTTTAGTATTTTTGAGGGCAGAAATATTTTAAGGGGGATAGATTGTAATAGCCAGTTCTGTATTAATAAAAAATGACAGTTTTTAGTTCAAGTTGAACTATTTCTTTTTATTAATACTGGTCGTCTTGAGTTCCGAGCCCAGTTATCAGCTATTCAATTTCAGTTATTAATTCCAGTCCATTTATTTTTAGCAATGGAATTTATTCAGTCGGAATTAATATTCCAAGTTGACGAATAATCGAGACCGAGTACGTTTCGATAAATCGTCTAAGTCGAGCCATGTCCGGAACCGAGTCGTTCGGTCACGAGTATCGCGCCTAATTCGCGCCTAGCCAATTCTCGAGCCCTAGTAGTCTCAAGTCTTGTTCGAGCCCTAGCCATGCTCATAGCCTTACTTAGAATATTTTCTAAGTATGAGATCTTTTCATCGAGCCTGGGATGTTATTTCCCTCGGTCAAGTGTATCGCACCTAGCTCGTGCGTGGCCCCGAGATCACTCGCGCCTAGGGTTCGCGAGTTAGGGCCAAAGTCGTGCCAAGTTCGCACCAAGTCATTACCGAGTGTTAAGGGGAATTTTATCTAAGTCTTGTGGCACCTAAGTGTGGCCATTATTCAGCCATAGGCAAGAGTTAGCCTCGGTCCAAGTAATACCGAGCCCGAGCCAAAGTCGCGCCCTAGTACCCGCGCCTTAGCCCGCGCGCGAGTTCAAGCTTGGCCCAAGTCATGGCCAATCACTTATGAAATTTTTCTAAGTGTGGAGAGCCTTATTTCAGCCCTTAAGCTCGGCCCAAGATCATCCCGCGCGCAGCAGCAAGTTCAGCTCGTCGCCTCGGGCCAGCCCAGCAATGTCGCGCCCGTGTCCCTCGCGCCAGGCCCAACGGCAGCATGGTAGTCCATCTTCTCGAGCCCAATGTGGAATTTTTCGGCCCACTTCTCCAGGGCCCAACTTCATGCATGTATTAAGGGGTTGATTAGGGATTAATTCAGCTTAATTATCCCTAAGCAAGGATTAAAGGAGTCACATGGTCATTGGGAATTATTTAAGGTGAGTGAGACATTTTTATATTGCTTGTAAGTTTGGATTTGTCCCCCCACTATCTCAAGCCCGATCAGGAGCAGCATCTCCACCATATTTTAATACCTTGGTCAGTCAAGATGCCCTGCCATCCCACCAGAATCGTACCCCAAGGTCAGCACTTTGAGACCATGCGCCTAGGGTGAAGAGGTGCGCCCTTGTCCCCCCATTTGCTTCCCTTGGTTGCTCCGCCCATGAGCTCTACTTAAGGGACCTTCTCAGCACTTGTTTCAGCTCTTGGACACATTTAGCACTTATCATATTGAGAGAAAACCAAAGGAAGCCGAGAGCAAGGCCCTTTGAGCCCGAGGAAGAAGAAGCTCGAGCCTCACACCACTCCAGCCTTACACACTTGTGGTCTTTCATTACCAGAGTGTTTGGTGGATTTTTATAAGACTTTAGAATCCCTCAACCTCAGCAATTAACCTTCGAGATAGACATAGACCCGAGAGGCGGCGAGTAGAGCGCGAGAAGGGTCATTGGCACCATTTCGAATTTCGAGCAAGGTAAGCTCATATTCCTCATTTTTCCCAGCTTGTACATGAAATTTTAAGATTTATCATGTATAAAAATGAGGCCATGCACGTGAGAATAAAAAGATTTGGATTTTTGAAGTATTGAGCCCTAATTTTGTAATTCATTGTACATGCATGAGATGGCCGAGTTTGATGGCTTATAATTCCTCAAAAATCATGAGTATGACATGGTTAAAAGATTAGCATGCTTTGAGTTCATATGTTCGGCCAATTTATTAAGTGAAATCGAGCCATTTTCACCTCCGAACCGAAGTATATGTCCATGCATGTATTGACCAATGTTCTAGCCTCATTAGCCATGGTTTTTTATGCTTAGTATTCGGCCCTAAGTGTTTTGATAAGTTGAGCATGTTAGTTCGGTGACCTAGGGTCCAAAGGTGCCATATAGGCCCTACTGAACCGAGCCCTCATCCACCCGAGTTGCCCTAGCATTTCTTGGCATTTTTACATGTTATTTATCATGTTGAGTTGTTTTGGGTTGGTAGTCACCGGAAATGTTGCCGAAAGTTCGGCAAAGGACCGACTAGGGTCACCAGCCGCGCCAGTCGCACATGCCATGCCCGTGCCGCGTCGCAGAGGCCAGGCAGTGCCTCTGTCCGTGCCCGCGCCTAGCGCTCGCGAGGCACCGCAGCCCCCAGTGCACGCGACAGCGCCCAGCAGCGCCTGTCCGTGCCAGTGTGCGAGGCCTTGGCGCCAGTCGCGCCCCAGCGCCTCCGACAGCGCCCGGCAGCGTTGTCCCAGTGTCATGCACGCGTGACCTCGAGCCAGTCGCTCGTGCCACGCGGAGTCGACCTCGGATCGTGCCAGCGGCGCACCCGAGTGTTCAGTGCCGCGTCTTAGTGAACTTGAGCAGTGTTCAGAGGCCTCGGTACGTGCCCAGCAGCACGCCCGCGTGCCTAGGGTCACCCGGCATCACCCTGACAGCCTTAGTCACGTCCGAGCTGCTCTCATAGTGTCTGGCCGCGTCAGTCCTCGCGCCAGCCGCACTCGGGTCGTGCCCAGTCGCACGCCCAGTGCCAGTCAGCCCGGGTACGCGTCAGCCCCGCGTCCCACGTGTTCGGTCGTGCCCAGGAGCGCACCAACACTTCCAGTGAACCTCGGTTGTGCCGAGTATTACCCGAGCGGCACCAGCCGTGCCCGTGCTCGCTCCTGCAGTGCACCAGAGCACCCAGCCACCCTTAGTCGTGCCCAGCAGCACCTAGTGGCACCAGTCGTGCAAGGGCACGTACCAGGCGCACCGCCCGCGCCCAGCAGCACCTAGTACCAAGGCCCGGTCGCACCCAGCTCGTGCCCAGCGCCGTGCCAGGGCCCCAGCAGGCCCGGCCCGGAATCGAGCCCGGCCATTCCATGCAGCCCATGACCACCCGGTCTAGAGTGAACTGGCGGTCCGACCCAGTCCGGTTCAGCCCGACCCGGTTCAGTTAGTGCGAACCGGCCGGTTTAGCCGGCGGTTCGAGTCAGTTTTGGTTCGTGATTTTCGGTCCGAGTCTTATTGCGAAATCTAAGTGATTTTTCTTAGCCAGACTAGATCAATTAAGCGTATCAGTCTAATTTCTGGACTTAGAATTATTTTAGTGAACCCGTAGAGCGTTCCTTTTTATTCGGAAGAGTAATCTGATAGAGTAGAGCATCTTAGCATATTATTGAGCATATGACGAGCATAGTACTTAGTATATTTGTTTGCTTATATTTTTATGTAGCTTGAGGAGTCAGCTACCAGCACAGCCGCACTTACCCATTTTCAAAGCAGATGTGGGGACCCAGTCTACGTTATACATTCAGTATAATAGTCAATATCATGTTCAGGTATGTATATGAGTTTTATCCGCTTGGGGTTAAGGCCGAGTTGTCCTTCCCTAAGTTCTGGTGGTGGCCCAGTTCGCCTTAAATATACCATCAGAGTGTGCACACGATACCGGCCAGAGTGTTCGGGAGATTACAGTTACCGGCCATAGTGTCCGGGAGTTTCAGTTAGTTATATATACCAGTTCTGTGATATCATTATTATTGTTGTTGTTTACTTTAGAATGGGTTTTTATGGAGTACAAGTGGACCATACTCACCCCCACTTTATATTTTCATATGGCAGGGTCGGCGGGCAGGCGTGAGTCTAGCTGTGGTGGTTGTGGTCGTGGGTTCCACACGAAAGCTGTTCCCGGGACATTTGTCTAAAATGTTTTGTATAACTAATATTACCACGCATTTTCAGAAATTCAGCTATGCTTGATTTTATTTCGAACTTGCATGACAGTACTTTCAGACTTAAATAATTTATCCAGTTCGCTAGTACGAACGGGAACATTTTAAATGCAAGAGTCGATAAAAGATTTAAATCTGATTTTCTTAAAGTCTAAACTAGTTGATAGACGAAGTTAAGAAAACGGATTTTAAAGCAAATAAGTTTTTAGCAGCATCCCGAGATAAGTTTGCAAATGATTGCGAAAAAATTATAAGCGTTTTCGAAGAAAACATTTGCGAAAAATTGGCCCTAAGTAGCGGATTGTTGCAGCGTGAGTGACACTTGGACCGATTTTTGAGTTTTTTCTTGTGTCCCTATGACTTAGAAAAATATACCAAGAGTTGGTTAGGACTTAGGCTTGGTCTCGGACCTCAACCCGGGACCTTGGGCGGGGTCGCGGCTCGAATGGCTGCGGTAGGTGCTAGGGTTCGACTATAAAATGTCCAAGGCTTACTTTGATATTCTTATACACTTAGAAAAATATTCTAAGTATAAAAATACCAAGACTCGGCTATGCTCAAGATTAACTAGAAAAATGGCTCGGAGCCAAACAAGGGTTCGAAGCCGAATAAATTCTCGAGTTGAATAGTTATAATTTAACAACCCAAATTAATGGATTGATCTTGACATAAACTTGATGTAGAATATTCCAAAGAATAATCTATTATATTTGAGCATTTGGCATATAAAATATAACTCGAAAAAATTCTGAAAATTACGGATTTCATTTATAGTCGAGCAGTGAAACCGTTCTTAATACTATTACTGATTTAGGGCGTTACAACCTATCCTCCTTAAAATATTTCCGTCCTCGGAAATACAAAACTAAGATGCTAGGCCAGAATTCCTACTACAAACTATGTACATAACATAAAATAAAAGTACATATATATACATCCGAAAATCTCAAAAGTCGAAATCTGGATAACGAGCCTTGATCTCGGCCTCTCTCTCCCAAGTGGCTTCTGACTCGTCGTGGCGACTCCAGCAAACTTTGACGAGCTCTATATCTCTGTTCCTCAGCCGACGGACCTTCCGGTCAAGAACTGCTACCGGCTGCTCATCGTACGTCAGGTTCTGCCCGACCTCTAGCTCATCAAAGTTCACTACGTGGCTCAGATCGTACACGTACTTTCTCAACATCGACACATGGAAGACGTTATGTACACCCGAGAGCTCTGGGGGTAACGCCAGACGGTAGGCTGTTATGCCAACTAGTTCGAGAATATCGAATGGCCCTATGAATTGGGGCTTCAGCTTTCCCCTCTTCCCGAAACGTACAACTCCCTTCATTGGCGTGACCTTCAGGAATACCTTGTCTCCCTGCTCGAACTCAAGCTCCCTTCTACGCTTGTTAGCGTAGGCTTTCTGTCGGCTCTGTGCCTCTCTCAACTTTGCTCGGATCTCGGCAACCTTCTGTACCGTGTCCTCGATCAACTTGGGACCGAGAACCTGTTTATCGCCAACTTCATCCCAATAAAGGGGTGATCGGAACTTGCGACAGTATAAAGCTTCGAACGGTGCCATCTTGATCGACGAGTGATAGCTGTTGTTGTAGGGAAACTTCACAGTGGGTACAACTCCTCCCACGAACCACGACGCTCTAGAACACAAGCTCGAAGCATGTCCTCAAGCGTCTGAATGGTCCGTTGCGACTGTCCATCGGTCTGTGGGTGATATGAGGAGTTAAACTTCAACTTCGTCCCCATGGACTCGTTCAGACTCTCCCAGAAATGGCTGGTAAACCTGGGGTCTCGATCTGATATAATCTCGGCAGGAACGCCGTGAAGTCGAACGATTCCCTGGAGGTACGTATCTGCTAGCTGCTCCATGGACATGTCCATTCTGACGGGCATAAAGTGGGCCGACTTCGTCAGCCAATCTACTACAACCCATACCGCGTCGTGGTGCTTGGACGACATCGGTAATCCCGTGACAAAATCCATGGTCAGCTTCTCCCACTTCCACTGCGGGATCTCTGAAGGCTGCAAGAGACCTGGTGGAACCTTGCGCTCGGCTTTCACCTACTGGCAAATCAAGCACTTCTCAACAAACTCGAAGACATCTCGCTTCATCCCCTTAAACCAAAACGACCCTTTCAAGTTGTGATACATCTTGGTGCTACCGGGGTGCGCCAAGTATAGGTTATGCGTCTCTGTCAAGATCTCTTTCTTCAGAGCCTCAACATTAGGCACAACAATCCTTCCCTTGTACTCCAAGGCACCATCCGTGCCTCGATAAAATCACTCAACTCCTGTGGCATGAATCTTTGCCCCCATCGAGCGAATGAACTCGTCGAAGGCTTGATCCCTCCGGATCCTATCTCGTAGCGTGGGCCACATTCTCATCGCTCGAATACCTCCCACAACTGGAAACTTAGGAGGTGATTCGACCACTTCTAGCTGCATCCGAGCGAACTCATGGATCAACTGACGCTGCTGAGTACTCATACAGGTCAGTTCGCCCTTTCATTTCCGGCTGAGGGTGTCGGCAACTACGTTCGCCTTGCCCGGATGATAGTTAATGGTACAGTCATAATCCTTCACTAGCTCCAACCATCACCGTTGGCGCATGTTGAGCTCCTTCTGAGTGAAGATATACTGTAAGCTCTTGTGGTCGGTGTAAATCTCGCAATGTCCCTCATACAAATAGTGTCTCCAAATCTTCAGGGCGTGAACCACTGCTGCCAACTCAAGGTCGTGAGCCGGGTAGTTCACCTCGTGCGGCTTTAGCTGACGGGAAGCATAAGCCACAACCCTGCCGTCTTGCATCAAAACACAGCCTAGACCCTGCTTTGAGGCATCACTAAAGATAGTGAAACCCTGTGTGGGGTCCGGAATAGTCAACACAGGTGCCGTCGTGAGCCTAGCTTTGAGCTCCTGGAAGCTCGACTCACAATGACTATCCCACTCAAACTTCACCGACTTTCTTGTCAAACGGGACAAGGGTAGGGCAATCTTCGAAAACCCCTCGATGAATCAACGATAATACCCTGCCAAACTGAGAAAACTTCAAACCTCAGTGGAATTTCTCGGTGTCGACCAGTTCCGAACTACTTCAATCTTGCTCGGGTCTACCTCAATCCCTCTGGATGTGACGATGTGGCCTAGAAAAGCCACTCGATCGAGCCAAAATTCGCACTTTGAGAACTTGGCGTATAACTTCTCACACCGAAGAGTCTCCAAAATGGTCCTCAAGTTCTCCTCATGCTGCTCCGGGCTGCTGGAATAGACCAAAATATCATCAATGAAGACAATAACAAATTGGTCCAAGAATGGATGGAAGACACGGTTCATGAGATCCATGAATACCGCTGGCGCATTGCTCAAGCCAAACGGCATCACTACGAACTCATAGTGACCGTATCTAGTTCTGAAAGCGGTCTTGGCCACGTCGGCCTCTCTGATCTTCAGCTGATGGTAACCAGAGCGGAGATCTATCTTGGAAAACACGCTGACTCCCCTCAGTTGATCAAATTAATCCTCTATCTTGGGAAGCGGATACTTGTTCTTCACCGTCAACCGATTCAAATCCCAATAGTCGATGCACATTCTCATCGATCCATCCTTCTTCTTGACAAAGAGGACAGGTGCTCCCAAAGGTGAAATGCTCGGTCGGATGAAACCAAGACTCAACAGCTCCAGAATCTGAGCCTTCAACTCCTGAAGCTCCTTAGGCGCCATGCGATACGGCGCTTTCGACACTGGTCCCGCTCCGGGGACTAAGTCGAATGTGAACTCCACCTAGCGGTTAGGTGGTCCTCCTAGAAGCTGATTGGGAAAAACGTCCATAAACTCACGAACGACGGGTATATCTCCGGGTGAAAGCTTCTCCGAAGACTCCCCAACGATGTTGATAAGAAATCCCTGACAACCCTCTCTTTGCATGTACTTCGTCGCCTTCGCCATGGAAATAATGCGCGGTAGAGTTCGAGACTTCGTCCCGAAGAACGTGATGCGATCTCTCTTGGATAAGTGCAACGTCACCTCCCGGTCACGACAACGGATGTCTGCGCGGTATCTCGTCAACCAATCCATTCCAAGAATCAGGTCAAAGTCATTCATGTCAATCACAAACGCGTCTACTACTAGAGTTCGGCCACCGATATCGATGCTAAGGTTCTTAGCCAGGGAACTCGTAACTATCTTCCTCCCCGATGCAAGGCTGATCTCGAGAGGGTCGACAGTACTCACTCCCTGGGCCTCTAAGGCGGATAAACACTTGATCGAGACGAACGAATGCGTCGCCTCGGTATCGAATAAAGCAAAAACTGGAGTATTAAATAAGGATAGCATGCCAGACATGGTACCTGGCTACTCTGCAGCCTGATCCTGGTCGAGTGCGTAAATATGCGCGGGTGCTCCACGCTGCTGCTGCTGTCTTGGGGGTCTCTGGGCTGGCTGTCTCGGTGCAGGCTGTCTCTGGGCAGGCTGTCTCTGTGCTGGCTGGGGCTGTGGACGGTCTGGGCAGTTCATGATCAAGTGTCCTGGGCGGCGGTAGTGATAGCATATGTTCTGCCCGGCTAGGCACTCCCCACGGTGTCGACATCCGCAGGTAGCGCAAGCTGGCAGATCCTGTCGGGCTGGCTGGCCCGCCTGAGCTGGGCCCCTCTGGCCACGGTTCCCCTTATCCTTCCGATCGTCCCACTTCCTCTTGTTCTTTCCCTAAGCTGGCTGAGTAGGCGGAATGGCAGTTGGCTGTCTGGCTGGCGGCTGTCTCTCGGCGTCCCTCTGGATGTACGCCTCAATCTGCTGAGCTCGCTCAACAGTATCCGCGTACTCAAGGTAACCATGACTAGCTACCAGCAGTCGGATTTTACTCCTCAACCCATCCAGAAACTGGGTCGCCCTCTTCTCTTCGGTGTCCACCAGGTGTGGCGCAAAAACACTCTTACGAGCGAATTCACGCTCGTACTCATCTACAAATCGATCGCCCTGCCGTAGGGCACTGAACTCCCTAGCCATCCTCTGACGTATATGGCGAGGATAGAACTTGTCCTCCATGAGTGTCTTAAGCTGGGCCCACGACATAGCCTCTCTCTCATCCTCGGTACGCAGGCTCCAATAGCCGTCCCACCACTCGCCTGCGGCGCCCTCAATCTGCAACTCAGCGCAAGCAATCTTATGCTCCTCCGCCATCCCCATCACTCAAAAGATCCTCTCCATTTTACGGGTCCACTCGTCCACTGCTAGCGAGCCTTCCTCCCCATTGAAAACGAGTGGATTGTAAGTGCAAAAACGACCGACTGCGACGGCCTGATCGGACTCTGCTGGAGCCTGGGGATCTCGGCGAGGCGGCATTCTGAAATTCTAAATACGCTTGAATTGATTAGTATAGCCAATTAAGAAATAGCCATATTATACTTGGAATAATAAAGAAATAATATCCGAAAACACCTAGCTTGGCTAGAGTTCCGGTACACTTAAACTGCTATGTTCTGGCTCATACTGGAGTTCTGACTTAGTCTAGAGTCCTTGGACTTAGCTATTCTAAAATTCTGTCTAGAGTTCTGTCTCTAGAGTTATCTGTCTTGCAGGAGGATAGTCATCTAGGTCCCATACTTGATCTTGAATTAAGCACTTGCAAAACTTAAAATGGGTCAGGAGACTTACCTCGGAGTCAGTGCGGGATGAGCGTGGCGTGGTCATGCTTTTCTAATCTTTGAAAGTATAAAGAAACGCACTCTGCACTCTGATACCAGCTTCTGTGGCACCCCGCCTTACTAGCATTGAAAAATCAGAGTAAAATTTTTGCTTTTGTTTCCGAAAGGTGGTGCGAGCTTTGTTTTTCGAAAACACTAACTTGTTGCGGGATGGCACAGATAAAAACTTTACTTAACTTGCTCACAGACATAAATAAAACATGCAACCAAACTATCCGCTACGGATATGGAATCACATAAGCAAAGTCTGAACTGTCTCGCACAGTCTAAAGTCTGCTAGCGGAAGCATCCGAAATACAGAATTACATAGAGTACATGCATACATATTTGAATGGATACATGATCATAAAATTAAGGACATAAAATGTGCATAAAAATGTCCTCGCTGTCATGACCACGCTTCGCCACGCATAGCTCATCCGGCACGCTCGACTCCGTCTCCTAAAAAACACAATGGGGGCGTGAGCAAACCACTATGCTCCGCAAAGACCAGTACTGAATAAGACATCATGTATAACAACGTGTCATGAACATAAATATATAAGAGCTGAGCTGCAAACTTTTCTTTTCTTTCTTTACTGTGGTCAAAAGACCCTCGGTCTCGGTCGCTCGTGTGCACACCCCGATGGGATATTAAGGCCCTCGGCCTCCACCGGTACAAGGTAAAACTCGAAAGGCCTTTAGGTCGGCCAATCACCTGGGGGAATTAACTGTCTCGAACATACCTCTGCCATGGTACAGATATTATATATAATGTGGATTCCAGTACATGACCCCCACCTAATAACTGAACTGAAGCAAGTGCTGAAAACTGGAGTAGCGGTTGGAGGCTCGACTCTCCTTAGGCTACATAAACATTTAAGCAAAATAATGCTAAGTATAATGCTCGGAATATTAAATTATATGCTAAAATGCTCGGATTTATCTAATCGATTAAACTGGACTGGCTTAGCTCGGAAAAATACTAAAATTCTGAAAGAAAACTCGGACCGGAAGTCACGAATCAAAACGGACTCGAACCACCGGTCGAACCGACCGGTTCGTTGACTGGCCGGACCGCCGGCTCGGCTAAACCTGGTGGTCGGGCGCTGGCTCGGGCTGGACCGGGCTCGGCCCCGGGGACAGACACGGGCAGAGGCCAAACGGGCGCTATCGGCCGTCCCCGAGGTCACTGGGCACTCGGGCGTGCTGCTGGACACGCATCGAGGCCGACTGGGCTCAGCTGACCCGACTCGAGTCAGCACTGGACTTGGCACGAGGCTCTAGGGCGAGACCTCGTGCGCTGGGACTTGGCACGGACGCTGCCGGGCGTCGTGCGCATGGACCGTGCACGCTGAGTGCCACGACCACGCATGCTGGGGCACTCGGGACTGAATATGCGCGGGCACGAGCAAACTGGCCCGGGACCACACGCATATGAGCTGGGGACAGCGCTGTCGGGCGCTGTCGGAGGGTGCTGGGCGCAACTGGCGCTGATACTGGCCACACGGCGTGCACTGGGCGCTGCGGGCGCTGTTGCGTGCACGCGGGCTGTGTGCCACGCCTACCGGGCGCGGGCACTAGCTAGGCTAGCCTCTGTAGGCACTGGGGCCGGGCATTACCGCGCTATATGTGCGGGCAGCGACCAAGGCCGGCCCTTGCCGGACCTCCGACGACTTTTCCCGGTGACATGCATAACATAACATCATGATATGATATAAAAAGCATATTTATCACATAAAATGCTAGGATGACCCGGATCATTTTGCATGTGGCTCGGGAGGGCCTATATGGCACCGACGAGCCCTAACTCATCGAACCGACTTTCACAACTTATAAAACTAATTAGTTGCGAATGTTTACCACCCAAAATGATGACTATAGGGGCTAATGCATGTGTCATATCTTGCATGTACAATACTAAGGCTCGGGGGTCCAATATGGCACATTTTCATGAACGATTTGACTGAACAAACAAACTCCAATTAGGCTCAAACTTTTTCAGCATCAATGACACGATAAATGAGGGTGATTCATATATAAATTTCGACTTAGGAAGGCTTGCTACTAAAAATTTATTTTGAAGGCCATTATTTTGTAAAATTCGGAACTTGCATTTAAACACATGCATGGCTTGATTTTTCTTCATGAAAAATCCTAAAATATCATAAAATAATTTTGAGAGAAAGATGGTTCGGGCTAACCTTCACCGAACGAGAGAAATGGCTAGTAGGGCTTGGTATAGGGTTAGGCACGGCTTTGAGGGACTTGGCTTGCCTTGGGGCTGAATTGGCCGAGCTTGGTGAACTCCAGAGGCTTATAAAATTCCAAGGAATATTTGGAAAGTGATAAGCCCTAAGAGAATTCGGCTGGAACTTGATGTGGCTCGGTTCCTCCTCCACCCGGGTTAGGCGCGCGCGCACGGTAAGGGCTATGGTTCCTTCTCGGTTTTTATCTTGATTTCTCACTAAGTGCTCGAACTATAAGGTGTCAAAGGGATGATAAGAGCTGAATATGAAGTCTTATATAGGTGGTGGGGCGGATTTTACAAGAATGGCTCATGGGAGACCATCTTAAGTGGAATTTCTCCACTCTTCATGCATGGGGACTTGGGGGCTGACTTGAGCACGGTTTTGGAGGGCATCCTGGTGCATTTCCAGAGTATCTTGGCAGGAGACAAGGTCTGGTACAGCAGCACTAGGAACAAGGGGACAAGACTTACACATGTGCATTAAAATAATGGATGCACATGCACCCACTTTAGCTTAGGGCCAAAAGATTAAGGCTTAAACTTTCTTAGGGCAACTTAAGCTTGGATTAACCCTTAATAAGTCCCTAATATTCGCAACCTTTGGGTCTTGAAAGAAGTGGGCCGGATCTCTTGGAAATGGGCTCGGAAGATGGGCTTGTCACGTTGGGCGCTGGGCTGGCGCAGGGCACTTGGCGCGGCTTTGGCTGGGCCGTGCGGACTGGGCTGCTGGCGCGGACTGCGTGCGGGGCAGGCCTGCTGGGCGCGTGCGTGGCGTGTTGGGCGCGTGGACTTCGGTTTGGGTGCGTGAATGACACTTGGACCGATTTTTGAGGTTTTCCTTGTGTCCCTATGACTTAGAAAAATATACCAAGAGTTGGTTAGGACTTAGGCTTGGTCTCGGACCTCGACCCGGGACCTTGGGCGGGGTCGCAGCTCGAATGGCTCGAGTAGGTGCTAGGGTTCGACTATAAAATGTCCAAGGCTTACTTTGATATTCTTATACACTTAGAAAAATATTCTAAGTATAAAAATACCAAGACTCGGCTATGCTCGAGATTAACTAGAAAAATGGCTCGGAGCCAAACTAGGGTTCGAAGCCGAATAAATTCTCGAGTTGAATAGTTATAATTTAACAACCCAAATTAATGGATTGATCTTGACTTAAACTTGATATAGGATATTCTAAAGAATAATCTATTATATTTGAGCATTTAGCATATAAAATATAACTCGAAAAAATTCTGAAAATTACGGATTTCACTTATAGTTGAGTAGTGAAACCGTTCTTAATATTATTACTGATTTGGGGCGTTACAAATACACCCCTTAACTGGTTGAGTACTGAGGTCCTCTCAAAATTGGCAAAGTGTTTAAACAAGTGAAAAATGTAGTCATTGCAAATTCTGGGAATCATGGGGGGAAATTTCTTAGATTATTGGTCACTTTGAACATTGAGGAACCTCTTCCTCGTGTGGCAAACATTAGACTGGGTGATGAAGCAGCACAGGTTGGATTCAAGTACGAAAACCTTCTGAATCTCTGCCATTATTGCGGTCTGATTGGACATCTAGACAGGACTTGTGCCAAAAGAATCTCAGATATAAATAACAACTCCCTCAAAGAAGGACAGTTTGGAGACTTTATGAAGGTGACAGAGGGTCAGAAGTGGTTTGAACACAATCATTCAAACTCTAGAGGATCACCACAACAAGAGACGCATGCAGGACAAGAGCAGCGATCCTCTCCACACACATCTTCCCAGCAAGCAGAAACAAGTCAACAACTCATTCCAATCCCAAAAAACTCACCTCTTAAATAGGCAGAAGGCACTCAAGACTCTCTAGCTTCAGCTTCTAACATTCCTATACCTCAAGGAGCATTGATGGAATCCACACTGCAAATTGTAGAATCAAACAAAGCTATGGACCTGGAAACTCATACAGCTTCACCCACTCTCAAAATCCATAACTCCTTAGTGCCTTGCTCTACAAATGCTCTGAAATCTTGGAGAAGAGCCAGAGGTAAAGATGGCAGACTACTTAGAGAGTCACCCACAATGGTTGCACTTGAACAAGACACAAAGGGGAAAAGAACAAGAGACACAGAAGCAGATCATTCTAATTCCAATCAAACCAAACCTGAGACCCAGTCCGCTCCAAAAAAAAAGCAAGTTACAAGAAGAAAAGATGGGGGTTGTCAGCCTGGATTGGCACCAAAAGGATAAATGTTAGCTCTTGTGTGGAATTGTAGAGGGCTGGGTGGGCCCTCTACAATTTCCCAAATGTGAGACTTGATCAAGACTCATCATCCACAATTTTTATTTATTTCTGAGACAAAAAACAAAAATCATTTGTTAAATCTATTAGTACCAAGTTAGGTTATGCAGACAGACATGTAATTGTAGACCCCATTGGTATCAGTGGGGGTTTAGCATTGTTTTGGACTAATATAGTTATTCAGCAGATTATAAGTTCTGATTTCTTCAGAGCTGTTCAATTTTCTTTACCTTCTCTTAACCCTCAATGGGGTATCTTTGTATATCTTAACCCCTGCAGAATCACAAGAACAGCTCAATGGGATGAGTTAATTCAGTCAAGACAAATATGGGGCAATTATTGGTTTGCTATAGGGGACTGGAACGACATATGCACTAACTCAGAAAAATCAGGAGGTATTCCTAGAAGTCCATCCAGCCTTCAAGCTTTCAACTCCTTCATTGCTGATATAGATATGGAGGAAATCAGACTAAATGGATATACATACACCTGGTGCAATAACAGGGCTGCCCCTGATTTAGCTGAAGAACAACTTGATAGAGCCTTTGCCTCCCTGGACTGGCATCACAACCATCCTAATGCTTCAGTGACAAACATTTTGAGAAGTTCATCAGATCATTCAGCTCTACTCTTCAATATGGGCCTTCCCAAGGTCAAGAAGCAAACCAGGTTCCATTTTGATAAAAGGTGGATTGGCAAAGATGGCTTTGAAGAGATTGTCAAGCAAGTATGGCACACTCCAGTAACTGGCACTCCTTTTTTCAAACTAAAAGAAAAAGTTAAGCACACAAGGATAGCTCTTCTCAAATGGAGCTCCTCATTCCAGTCTCACAACCAAGCACTCATTGAAGAACTCACTACCAAGTTGGAAGAGCTGAACAGTGATAAATCAGGTGACAACTGGGATAGCTGGGACTCAACAAAAAGAGCTCTAAACCAAGCCCACCTCCAGGAAGAACTTTTCTAGAAACAAAAATCAAGGCAAAGATGGCTTAAAGAAGGAGATTCTTTTTTTTTTTTTTCGGAACGATAGACTTTTTACATCATAAAACACATAGATACATCTAGGACAGCTCAAAAGCCGAAAATACAGCTCAAAAGCTGAATCTAGTGGGAGGACAAATCCAAATGATCGCCTAGAACACACACACTAACAAGACAACACAAACTCCACAACTGGAGAAAGAGCTCCCCTACGGGAGAAAGAACTCCTCAACAGGAGAAAAAGCTCCCCTACGGGAGAAACACACTCCCCTACGGGAGAAACACACTCCCCTACGGGAGAAACTACTACAAGAAAAACAACAAAACAACACAACACGACAATCCCATTCCCGCAACGCTAATGAAATTGTTTGACCGCCTCCACGAATGGCAATCTATAATCGATCGAGCCCACCCAGGTTAATCATTCAACTCCATCAGTGCCAAAAGACGGGACTAGGTAAATACAAACCAAGCAACAACTACAAACACTAGAAAAAAGACCTAAAAGATAACAAACACAACAACAAGAACTATAGTAATAAGACTAAACGAACAATCGCAGCCCTTCCCCAACAGAGTAACCGAGACCAGCACAAAGCACCAGCAAAATAAGGACAAACCAACCCACTGCAAGATCCGAAATCCAAAACGCCAATCCCGCCACTGCCTAAATGCCTAGCAAAGGACGGGTCCCGAACCTCGAAACCAGCGCACAACCCACCGCCCCGAATCCGACCATCACCACTGGCCCAAATCCGATAACACCGGGCATCCCCTTCTAGCACACCAAAAGAGAAGAGAATCGGGGGTTCGAACCTCATCCAGCCGAACGACCCCACTGGAGCCCGGAGCCAATAACCCGAACCCTCCAGCCGAACACAACCACCCGGGCGTCGAGGACACCAGCCCAGCCCGGCCAAAAGAAGGAGATTCTAACACAAGGTTTTTCCATGCATTTACTCTACAAAGGAGGAGACAGAATGCAATCACAAGGCTCATATCCACTCAGGGAAGACTGCTGACCTCTTAAAGAGCCATAGAGAGACACGTCTTAGAATTCTATACAAATCTTTTCTCTTCTGAAGGCATTTGGGATGGTGACTCAATTCTCCACTTGATACCACAAACAATCACAGCACATATAAATGAAGCACTCCTGAAACCAGTTTCTGAAGAAGAAGTTAAATCAGCCTTATTCAATCTTCCAGCAGATAAAGCACCAGGTGAAGAAGGAATGAGTTCTTGTTTCTACCAGCATTTATGGGAACTGGTCAAAAAGGATGTCTTGGCTGCTATCCTTAGCTTCTTCCAATCAGGTATGATCCTAAAATATTGGAATCACACTATTCTCTCTTTGATCCCAAAGTGCTCAAACCCATATTCTCTTGGTCAGTTTAGACCAATAAGTTTATGCACTGTGATATACAAGACCATTTCCAAAGTGTTAGCTCAAAGATTGAAAGCTTGTCTAAACTCTTGTATAAGTGATTACCAATCTGCTTTCATTGAAGGAAGACAGCTAATGGACAATGTCATAGTAGCTCAGGAAGCATTCCATTTTTTGAATAGACACTCATCAGGTCCTAATTTCTTTATGGTTCTTAAACTTGACTTGATAAAGGCCTTTGATCGAGTTGAATGGCTAAGTGTTTAGAAAATAATGCTACAGATGGGTTTTCACAGAGATTTTGTCAAACTGATAATGATTTGTATCTCCACAGCTTCATTCTCTTTCAAAATAAATTGGACTGTTACTGGCTTTGATACTCCATCGAGGGGTATTAGACAAGGGGACCCATTGTCCCCTTACCTATTCATCATAGTTGCTGAAATTCTCACTGCTCTTATCCTGCAATCTGTGGAATGTGGAAACCTGAAAGGGCTTAAACTCTCCATAAATGGGCCTCTGCTATTTGCAGATGATTCTTTATTCTCTTGTAGAGCAGGTGTTGATCAAGCTGCAGTCCTCATGACATTTCTTGAGAAATATAGGCTTTTCACAGGGCAAGCAGTTAATCTTCAAAAATCTGCTATTTTTTTTAGCAGAAATACTCCTCAACCTCTCCAACAAGGAATATGTGCTGCTCTCAATGGTATTGTTCCCCACAGATCCACTAGATATCTGGGATTGCCCCTAGGAATAGGCAAGTCAAAGAAAGAAGTGTTTGAATATCTTTTAATCTCTGTTAAAAGCAAACTTCAAAATTGGAAGGCTAAGCTTCTTATCCTGCTGGTAAGGAAGTTCTTCTGAAAGCAATTGTACAAGCAATACCAATATTCTCTATGTCATGTTTCAAGCTTCCTTTGACACTATGTTCAGAAATTGCTCAGCTCTGTGCCAAGTTCTGGTGGCAATCTGGTGATCAGCAGTCTAGAGGAATACATTGGAAGAAATGGTCATTTCTTACACTGCCTAAATCAGAGGGAGGTGTGGGTTTCTTTGACTTGCAATTGTTTAACCAAGCCTTAATTTGCAAACAGCTATGGAGAATAGTTGTACATCCTGCTCTTCTTGTCAGTAAGCTTTTGAAAGATAGATATTTTCCACAAACAGCTATTACTTACGCTACGGAACTGTTGGATGGAGGTGATGCCCTTCTTTGCTAGATGGCTGAAAACTGAAATCAGGAATGAAGAACTTACAAAAATTGAAGACACAAACTGGGTGCCTACACTTCAGAAACCATCACCTGATCTTATTCCCATTGCAAGAGGCCATCTTATCTGGGTCAAGGACCTGTTACAAGCAAATGGTTGCTCCTAGATGAATGGCTTGTTAAACAAGTCTTTAATCCCATTGACAGTGCAGCAATCCTCAGCATTTCTTTGGAAGTGCATTGTTGGCACCTTACCTGTTGCAAGCTCATTGATAAAAAAGAAACTGAACATTGATCACATATGCACAATTTGTGGTGCAGCCTCTGAAACTATAGAACATGTTCTTCTTTCTTGTCCTAGAGCCAGCCGAATTTGGGACATTGCACCTGTGACATGGAAAGGACTTCAAGGCCTCACTGACTCCTTCAAGGAATGGTGGTTCAAAATTTGCTCCCTTGATCATTTTGCCGAGGCAAGGATACAGCTCTCAACATACATCCTATGGTGGCTTTGGAAGTCAAGGAATTTGTGGGTATTTCAAAGCACTCTTATGCTAGAAACCAAAGTGATCAAAGCAGCCCACTCAGACTGGACTCAGTTCATCCTTGCTTCTAGAATTGGATTTTGATTCTGGATCATATTTTAATAGTTTGGTAGCTTCTTTGCTTTCTTTTTTTCTGGAATCAGCTCCTTAGCTAGGCTTCATGCAGTAGTGGGTGTTTGATTTCTTTGCTTTTCCTTATTATTTTTCATTTTGTTATCCTCTTGTTGAGGTTTTAGACCACCTTGGTGTGTCTCCCACTTTTCCTTTGCGATTTATCATTGTATGTTGTACCTTGTGTTAGGACTTTGTCCTCTTTGAGTTATATGATAATCCCTCTATCGTTTTGGAAAAAAAAAAATGATCTTTAATTTGACATCCATATTACATATATAAAATATAAAATAATTTCATCCATCTTTATTAAAAAACATAAATTAATTAAATTAATATACTTTTTTCATAGATTTTAGATAAAATATGGAAATTAAGTGTTACATGAAATAAATTATAAGAAATAATATAAAAATTATTTCTCAATTTAAATTTATTATATGAGGAACTAAATGTTATTGTATTTTTAAAATAATAAACATAAAGGATATCATATTAAATATAATAAAATAATTTTATGTCTCATAAATTTATAAAATAATACATTTATGAGTAAATTAATATTCTAAATTACTAAATTATATAAATTTAAAGAACTTGAAAAATTAATAAACGAGAGACACCGACTCCATAAATATAAAATATAATCACAATACAATAAAATTTGTTTTCTATTAAAAAATTTGAATCAAATATATGAGTTGTAAATAATATATGTTTTAGACATATATAGTTTTAAAAATATAATTGAAAATATCATTTTGTCAAATTTAGTGTAAAATGCGGGCGCCATATTGAATTAATTATCACTTTGTTATTTTTATTTTATTATTGCATATTCATCATACATAATTTCACAATAAAAATATAAATAATTTTAATTTATCATTGTACAAATATTAAGATATTTAAGTAACCGTGTAGTACACGGGTATCGTACTAGTAAACTTTTATTTAAGATTTTTCAAAAATCTGATTTTTCAAATCAGCCAAACAGGCCCTTACCAGTTTTGAAATTAACAAACAGGACCCAGGCTATTTTCAAAAATACAAACAGACACCCAGGTCAGTTTTGAAAATTATAAACAGACCCCAAGGATCAAATTGCAGTTTCTTAAAATCTTTCAAAATCACAGATTTGCCCCAAGGGTCAAATTGCAATAAATAATACTTTCTAAAATTTTAAATTCGCCCTTTAACATTCATCAAATTTTTCCAATTTGCCCTAGCGGGAGCAGTGGTTGGCTGCGCGAAACCAGTCGGCCAGTCAGTGGCGATAATCGCCAGCAGCGGCGGCGGTCGAGCCGTCGAGGACGGGAGATGGGTGACGGTCAGGAATTGAGAGAGACGGGAAACGACCTATTTGAGAGAGAGAGAGAGAAGGAAGTGAGAGAGTTGAAAATTTTTCCAATTTTTATGATTTTTAAGCCTAATAAATNCAGGGCCTCCTCGCGGTGGCGTCGCGGCGGAGGGTCGCTGTGCGACGGGACTGGTTCACGGCGTTGCTGCTGGAATCGCCGGAGGTGGAGCAACTGGTCGCCGCGATGGATGGCGGAGGGTACACCGGAATTTGCTCGTGGGCTGCTCGCGAAGGGAAGAGATCTCGTCGGGGTTGCTGAGGTCAAGGGTTTGCACGTGAAGGTCGACGGCGGGTCGTGGCGTTGCGAGAGAATGGTGAGGACGCGACGATGCTCGGTGAGAGAGGGAGAGGGATGAGATTTGATCGGAATTTCTTCTTCTCTGCGTGAGAAAGAAGAACGGTGATGGCGATGACTTGAGAGAGAAAGAGATAAGAGATTTTTTACTGCGGCGTGATTTCAGATCGAGAGAAATAAGGAGCAGATTTGTGATGGCTGCGGGATGAAAATCTTGCATGAAGGAGGAAAAGAAAATCTGATTTATTACACGGCTTATGGTTCTGCTTTCTATTCCCTCAAGAAAACGCGCACTCACGCACACAAGAGACAGAGAGAGAGAAGAGAACCGAGTTCGGTTTTAGGACTGGGGCGCACGGGCCGGGTCGCAGGGCGTGCGGTTCGGGCGAGCGGTTTAATAAGCTTGGGCTCTCGGGCTTGATTCATGCGGTTCGATTCTCGATCGACTTAGCCGATATTATTAATTCAGTTCGGCTCGACAATTAAAATATAACCGGGTATTATTTATATATATAATACACACAATTTAATTAATTAATAATAATAACATCTAGACATTTAGAGACAATTTGGAATTTAATATTAATAACATTAATAGAAAAATAACAATAAATAATAATAATAAATAATTCCAATTAATTCATAAAGAAATGCGGCGCTACATCCACGGAGGAAGTGGTCTGCTCGGGCAGAGGTGAAGCAGAACGAGCGGATTGGGAGGTGGTCGAGTATGCGGGCTTTGAGCTCGACCCCTCAGCAGTCTTTTTATTCAGAGAAAATTTCCTCTTAGGCAGAAAGATGGTAGGCATCTCTGTAAAAAACTAGTGCAGTTAAGTTAACATTGCAGCAGAGGAATCACGCGCAAGAATAAAAAACAAATACAATGTCGAAAACACTTAACAATAAGTACCGGGGTCGTCCTCAATCCGGATAAGATCGAAAGTTTCTTGAGTAGGGGAAGAAAAAGACTTATGGGTGAGGAGACCACAAAAGTGTCGGAGGTTATTATCTTCGAGTAGAGTTTTTGACGCAACGGGCATACGGTTCCACACAGCAATCCGTTGGTCGAAGAGGGCGTTTTGAGAGGGTGTTGCATACTCACGCTTGAGCTCCTTAAGCCACGCAATCGGCGCCCAAGGAAAAGCGGGGTTAGGTTCGACAAAAGTGAATTTATCTTTCCACTTGGGAACGTTCGAAGGAGTGTCCGAGATGCAGTGGACATCATTGCGGCTCTTGAGGTAGCGCCCTTGAGAATGCTTTGAGGGCGTGTAACAGTAATGGAAAAAATCTAGGTCGAGTCGACCTAGACGAAGGTGGCAGAGAAAGATGAAGACGGTTATAAAGCGGATAGCGTTAGGAGGGAGCTGGTTCAATGGAAGGTCAAACCGTTTGCAGATATCGAGCAAGTCTTGGCACAGAGGGAAACGTACACCAAGCTTAAATTGGATCTCGAAAAAGGTATAGCAGTTTTGTGGAGGATTATCATACGTGTCCCGGGGACCAGGTGATACAAAGGCCCAGGTAGCGGGGTGGCCAACCTCATCGGCATCTAGCCAATCGGTTATAAGAGCATGGGAAGGAGTCTTTTTAGAGGACGAGGCTTTAGTTGACTTTCTCTTCTTCTGGGCAGCCTTCGAGGAAGTAGCAATAGGAGCGGATTGGTTTTTGGGTGAAGCGGCAGTGGCCGAAGATTTTACTTTGGATTGGGAAGGAGCGAATTTTTTAGGGTTGCTCGAAGAAACGGCTTTGGCAAAGACGGAATGGTAAGAGAGGAAAACATCATCCTCATCTTTCTCCGCGGCGGCCTCAGCAACATCGAGAGCCGCTTTAGCGGCATCAGAAGCCCCAAACGCTGGTCGGCAACTAGTGAGAGGAATGTGGTCAAGATTATCATCGTCTGATTCATCGATCAGACAACGAGGTTGAGGTGGAGGAGAAGAGGTGGTGTGATCGGTAGGACGAAAGATATTGAGGGGAACTAGATTATAAATTTCCTCCACTGAGCAAGAAGGAGAGTGGGGAACAGGTCGACGAATTGGGGATGACGACGTGGCGGTCGCATCTACGCCAGAGTGGTGACTCTGTTCATTAGAAGCAGCGGAATCTGAAAAGTAAGAAGAAGGAAAATCAAAAGGAAAAGGAGAGAGGTTAGGGTTTTGGAAGGTGAAAAAATGAGCACCTCTTCACAGGTGAAATAAAGAAGTGTTGGAAGAGAAGAACCAACAGAGGAAACCAAAAATTGACAAAATAAACACACGCAAATACAAAATTAAAGCGCAGGACACTTACTCATGGTTGCAGTAGAGAACGGTTGCCGAAAAATGCTTGAAGAGAAAGTGCCGAGAGCAGGAAAGCGCAGTTTGCAGAGGAAGAAATTAGGGCACAAGAGAACTTGAGATTTGCAAAGGTGGAGAAAAGGCCAAAAAAATCCTAAATGTGGACATTTATACTAGTACAGAGAAAGGTAAGGTTAAAAGTTTGTGAAGATAGCCGTTGGATTAAAGTGAGATCTAATGGCTTGGAGAAGTAAATGGACACAGATAACGAAGCGGCGAAAAATCGCGAGAAGACACGATGATTAAAAGTACTGGATAGATAAGAAGCGTGGCAGATGAAAATTGCGTTGATAATAAAGGTAGAGGAGAGGCAGTTGAAAATCCACTATAAAACTAGTTAAAGGGTCGAGAGACAAAATCAGATTCAATCAGAAGATCGAGAAGCCAGCAGATCGAAGAGGCAGGCACAAGCTCACTCTTAGATCGAGTCATTCTGACTCGACCAGAGTGGGGGGGACTAGATGATATGGGATATTATATGCCTAAAGATATACCGGTTCACTAGGCCGGTCGTATAAGCCAATATTAAAAATGCTACATCAATCGAGCAGTAGCAGACTGAAACGAAGTGGTCGAACATCGGAGCAGATCTGGTTGAAGATCGACCTATCAGAGGGGAATCCATTTGATCGACCACTCGGCGAGTGAAGAGCAATCGAGGGCGTGGTGTGAACTCGAGAAAGCGCGTGAACTTTGTCAGGGAATCCCAAGGAATATTCAAGGGAATAGTTAGTCTCGGTTCAACGGGGCACGTGGCGAGAAGATATTGTTGCAGAGCAATAGTGGCGATAACCACCTCTGACACACACACACTACGTATGAACGCACGGGCAGATCCGGGCAGAGTTGGGCAATAGCTCACCAAATATAGGTAGCTCCTAGGGCAGTTATCTCACTCCTATATATATAGGAGTGAGCCTTTCTTGTTACTTAAGATTTATCCATTTTTTACTCTTGAGAATTGAGTGAAACATATACTGACTTAAGCATCGGAGGCTCTTCACCGAAAAACCCCCCGGTGTGAGAGTTATTTGCAGGTACGCGGCGTTGTACCGGCAAGGAGGAGGAAGACGAGCCGATTTCAAGCCGGTCGGAGTGTTTTGTGTTACCACAGTCAGAGGACAACCTAGCAGATCCTTTTACGAAGAGCCTACCGACAAAAGTCTTTTCAAGACACGTAGAAGGAATGGGAGTCAGATGTTAGGGCGACATAGTAGACTAGCCTTTGAGAATTATATTGAAAAAAAATTGTGGTTCCCATGAGCTTATTAAGCATAAGTGGGAGATTTTTAGATATGTTATAAAAGCTTGGCTTTCAGATATTAATAATACCATTTTGATCTGGCAATCGTGTTTTAGTCAAAGTACATATACTTGCAGTTTATTTATTTATGTAATCATACTCCTTGTCTTACATTGAGATAGTGTGGTTCGTGGTGTCTCGAGCAGTAAGGTCACCTATGATTCCTTGTAAGACTAAATCATTTGTTCACAGTCTAGACTGGCAGTGAGACCCCACATGGAAAAAGACTGTAGTGTATTCTTGATTCGGTTGACCTTTAACTGGAGAACTACAGTAGTACTTATGTTAAGTATTAAACAGGACCACGGAAGGACAAGATTACGAGATCCACTGACCGTTGTTGTAATCTAGACCTTCAGTGATTGATGTGTTCTCTAAAGGTGTAAGATAATATAAAATAGGCATATATATTTATTACTTATTTATTTGATTTACAGAGGGTGATTCCTATTCTGTTAGGATGACATACTCGGTATTTTGGTAAGTAAGAATATTTATATAGTGTGCTATTATGAATTATTTACAGTAACTGTGTCCCAGTGCACTGGGTTGATCACGTCCGGAAATGAGCTCAGGAAGGAATATTATGTTAAACCCTGCAGGTGGATGTGTATGTGACATAATGATTAAAGATCTGAGTGGTACTAATTTCGGAAATGAATAAAGACGTTGAGTAATTATTTTTTCAGTAATTTAATTAATCTACGGACGTTATATCTTAAACATGGGGAGGTAAATCGATCTGTCAGATTAATAAATATTAATCAAGTGGAGGTTTGATTTAATTGATTAAATTGGAGCCAAATGGGGAGAGCAATAATAATATTCTAGTGGGATATATTATTATTTAATTTTATGCGGATTTTAGGAATTAATTTATGCCATATTTAATATTCCAAGACATAGGGAATATTCCTTCTAGAATATTACCTAGGGTTAGAAGACTAGAGAGTAAAGGTCAGATTTCTTTAAACGGCAGTTAAAACCATGTATCGAGTTGCCAAGAATGTAAATGTCATGTATTTATTTGCCAAGGTCTAAAGGTGGTGATTAAATGGCCAAACACGTAAAGGTCGTGTATTTTCCCGCCATTAAGCCTTAATTGAATTAGGTGTTTAGTTAATTCATTAGAAGGCTTTAAGGTAATATTTTATCAAACCCCAAAGCTTCATATTTTTCGATCATCTTCCTCAGCCGACTGCCGCCATCCGCCGCTGTCGACCTCGCCGGAAAACCGCCGCCGCTACCGATCGCGACTGAGCCCTACCCGAGTCCATTCGCACGCTGGTCGCAAGTCCCACCCGCAACCGCACACAGTCAGTCTCACGACTAGGTCCCAGCCGCGAGTTCCCAGCGACGCGTATCGACCGCCCAACTCCTGCGCGAGCAGACCCCGATCGCCCTGCTCGTGTCCTGCGCATCTCGTGACTGTGTCCCACGCGCTCGCCAACCCGCGCTCGTCCAGGATTTCTCGCGCGCCCAGGAGACTTTGTTGGAGTATACTGTAAAGCAAACTTTTATGTGAGCTTTTAGAATGTATTTATTCGATTTTCCATTTGACTAAAATAAATGTTTTCACATTGTTGCATATAGCACCGCTAAAATCGTTTCGTTGGCCCATTAGGAGGTAGTGTTGGGACAAAGGTCAATTATATCGAGCCACCCGTTCTAATTCTTTATGATTGTTTGTATGCTAAATGTCCAATTATCTTATATTGTAGACCATGTGGTGTGTTAGTAGTCACACAGAAGATTACATTGTCGGTCCCTTATAAGATATAAACGGTATTCACAACTGAGATAGTTATGGACATGACTATCGGTGTAGGTTGTAGTATAAACTCAATGTAGCTTGTCTTGGCTATTGGTTTATACTAGTGCGCTGCGTCGCATTGAATGGATCACAGTTGAGACGCGTTCTTCTGTTCTGACTATCATAAAGAACCAAGGTCTCGGTGACTCTACTAATTCTTAACCCTAACTGTGATACTTAGATATGTGAGATATTTGTTTGTTGCTTTGATTTACCATGGGTGAGAACCAAGCATTGGTTCAATATGCTCCGTATCTTGGGTGACAACATTATCTGCATGATATCTATTTATTGGCATTAGGGAACCGTGTCCTAGTCATCCAGGTTGATGACGTCCCCTTAAGGAACTCATAAGGATTATCGTATAAACCCTGCAGGTGGATTTAATCCGTACGATAATAAGGTTGAGTGGTACTACTTAAGGAATAAAAGATATTAATTAATTAAAGCAGTCAGAAGCTTTAATAATTAATGGACGTGCGATATCTTAAACACGGGGAATTATATCGAGTCTAATAGAAGCCCTGATTCATTTCGGGATAGGACGGGAGTGCAGTATTAATTCTCTAGTGGAATGAATTAATATTTACGGGACAAATTGTGTTCTGGGCTGAACATAAGAATTTGGGACCGTAGGAAGCCCAAAATCTATACCTTCTAAGAGACCCCTAGTTTGGCCCAAGGACCTCTATAAAAGGAGGGATTGCTACGTTCTTGAACCCTAAGAGAACATCACATCTTCAGCCACCACAAAAACGTGAGAGAAAACGTAAGGGGTTCAAGTGAAGAACAAGACGCAATCAGCTCTTTTCAACCGTTTGGTAGGTCGTCGTCCATCCGGCGTCCAAACGTGGTCGGGACACAGACTGGAAGATCGCTCAGACCGAATCAAAGCCTCGAAGAAAGGTAAATTATCTGTTCGTCCTTTAGGAGCATGCTTAGGGTTATTCGAAATCATGTATGTATATGTTTGGTATCCGATATCGATCTGTGGGATGGACCGCCTCGTCGGCGTGTTCCAGCAATTGGTATCAGAGCCGCGGTTTTCGTGGATTATCAGCTCTGCTTGAAACATGTAGTTGATTTCGTGTATTCGTTTTCAGTCATGTTTATGGTATGGATGAACTTATTTCGATTATGCCTCAATTTGATGTCTATCGCATCCCTTGTGTAGTGTTGTAATCGTTTTTCCCACCAGATAATAAGCGTGGGTAGTGTAGGCGATTTTGTTAGATTGTAATAGGGCTGTTGTGTTTGTATTTTACTGTAATTTGTTGCTGTGAGGACGAACACGATGAAGATGGGCGATCTGGAGGCGGCGGCTTGGGTTCAGCATTCACCGGGGGCATTTTCGTCGACGAAAACCGTTTTGGCCATAACTTTTTCTACAGGTGTCCGATTTCAGCCCATAATACCATTTCATAAACGGGAGAACAAGACCTACACAAGTTACTGCTACGCCATAACAGCCTGTGGCGGGGTCAAATTCTATCGCCTAGATGAAGTTTTCGGCCCTTTTCCGTCGGTGGGTGTCGATATCGCGTGAACGGCCCGTTTTGCGTATGAGCCCGATTCGAGCATCCTTCGACACCCTTGATGAATCTTGTAATAGCTAGGATAGCTGTTAGTATTTGATTTTAAAGGGCTGCGATTGATGTGTGTTTAATTTTGTATTTTTATCGCTTTGTGGATGCCGATTTAATTTTTGCTAGAGCATGTTTATTTGATTATGTGTCTAGCTATTTTAAATTGCTTTTCTGGCATGCTAGAAATCATGTAAATAGGTGCTTTTAAATCTTACAAAGTTGTTATTGCTTTTATTCGAATTATAGGAGCATGCTAGGATTTATGTGATTTGCGTGTTAGGAGCATGCTAGGAATTTTATTATTTCTTGTTGCATGCTAATAAAACCTTCAAGTAAAAATGACTAAGTGAGTTTAATATGAATTTTAATTAATTCATTTGGCCTCCACAATTGGTCTTTAAGTAAGGTGTTTGTCACTCGCGGGACCTTGGGAGTCTCCCCCTAACGGATGCGACATTCACGAGCTTACTAGATAAGACTTCTATTCAAACGACTTGATCTTTAGGTGAATTGAATGGAATACGCGTGACCCATGGGGTCTCCTCCCTAACGGATAGTGTCATTCATAAGTTCACCGGTAAAGATAATTTCTAGATAACCGTAGAAAATTATTTACAAGCGATGTGTCTTCCCCATCGGTAAGTTCATCGATTGTGAATGATTGATCTTGAGGTTAAATTGTGGTCATCACTTAGATGTGAATTTTAATATAACTCCCCAACGGAGTCCCTGTTTTAATTCACATGGCTAGTGTTAAAATTTTGAATATTAATTTTATTCGCCATAAGGACAGGTTGATGTGCAATTGAGATTAATGAGTGTCTGCTTAATGGACATATGTGTAAACGTCCACCCTAACTGGCTTGCATGTGCGTTTGTTCAAGTTGTCGAAGAATGCGTTAAATAATGGTTTTGAAGGTTTCCATATTTTATGCTTCAAATTTATGTGAATTATTGCTTACGTGTTTGCAATTATTTATTTCAGTTATTCATCATGTCATTCAATCCGCTTATGACCATTCTCAATCAAAACAAGCTTACTGGTCCAAATTATTTGGACTGGAAGAGGAATCTGGATATTGTCCTTGTTGCTGATTAGTACAAGTTTGTGCTCACCACACCTGCTCCTGCTCCTTTGGGCGCCGCTCCTACCGAAGAGGAAAGAGAGGCTCATCGGAAGTGGCATAAGGCTGATGAGATGGCTCGTTGCTACATTTTGGCATGTATGTAAAATGTTTTACAACAGCAGCATCACACCATGTCAGCAGCAGTAGACATGATGTTGAGCCTCAAGGAACTCTTTGGTGAGCAAGATAGGGCTGCTCAGTTTGAGGCTATGCGGAAGATTATGTCTTCTGTTATGCCGGAGGGAGCTTCTGTGCGAGAGCATGTTCTCAAGATAATGGAATATCTGAATGAGATAGTTGTGCTCGGAGGAAATATCGATGGCGATGCCAAGATCGATATCATCCTGCACTCGCTCCTGAAGTCCTATGAGAACTTCCGTCTGAATGCAATCATGAATAAGAAGGGCTATACACTAGCCGAGCTTCTTGTGGACTTGGTTGCAGCGGAGGGTCTTATGGGCAGGGGACCACAGGCTCATGTTTCTGTACACGCTGGACCTTCTTCGTCGAAAGGCGGGAAGAAGAAAAAGCAAGTGCAGAAAAAGGGTAGTGGAACCAGTGGGAATAGTGGGAGCAAAGCTGTAGCGCCTTCTAGTGGCGTGCAGAAGCCGAAAGGCAAGTGCTTCAAGTGCAACAAGACAGGACATTGGAAGTCAGATTGTCCCCTCAAGGACACTCCTGGTATGTCTCTTGCTTTAGTTGTCGAAACATGTTTTGCGGCTTGTTCTACAGTTCTTGGGTAGTAGATACAGGAGCCACTGATCATGTTTGCTATACTTTGTAGGGGTTCTTGCAAAGAAGGTAGCTCAGTGAGGGCGAGACTTTTTAACAAAGCCCGCATGTTGATAGAGGTCGAAGGGAAGCTACAAGTGCTTTTTCCACACTCTACGCCTAAATTGAGCCTTCTTACCATCAGCTTGGGCAATACTGCACGAGTGGCGGTGGTTGCAGTGGGAGATGTGCACTTATCATTTTCTGATTCTGTTTTAGTATTAAAGAACGTTTTATACGTGCCGAGTTTTTGGAAGAATTCAATTTCAGTTCCGAAGTTGTTTTTGGATGGATATTCAGTTATTTTTAATGACAATGTTGTTATTATGAGAAATAACTCTTTTATCTGTTCTGGCATGTTGGTTAGCAATCTTTATACTATTACTTGTGCATATCATACTGTGACTGAGGCTCATGCATCTTCATCACTAAACACGAGAAAGAAACCTTCTCAGTTGAATCAATCGTATCTTTGGCACCTAAGGTTGGGTCATGTCAATCTAAGGAGGATCCAAAGGCTGGTAGGTAATGGCTTCTCGGATTCTTTCCAAGTTGAACCATTTCCAGTCTGCGAATCCTGTTTGGAAGGCAAGATGACTTCTAGGCCTTTTAAAGCCAAGGGGAATAGGTCCAATGATGTGTTGGAATTGATTCACTCTGACTTGTGTGGGCCTATGTCTATTCAAGCTAGAGGTGTTTTTAAGTACTTCGTTACTTTTATTGACGATTACTCGAGATATGGGTACATTTACTTGATGCGCCGCAAGTCTGAATGCTTTGACAAGTTCAGAGAATTCAAGGCAGAAGTGGAGAACCGTGAAGGGAAAAGTATCAAGTCACTGCGATCTGATCGTGGTGGCGAATACCTGAGCAATGAATTTAGGCAATACTTATTGGAGAATGGGATTACATCCCAGCTGACTGCGCGTGGTACTCCCCAACAGAACGGCGTAGCAGAGAGAAGAAATAGGACTCTGTTGGATATAGTGAGATCGATGATGAGCTATGCTTCATTACCTACCTCGTTTTTGGGATACGCCTTGGAAACGTCGGCGTACCTTCCTAACTTCGTACCTTCTAAATCGGTTCTGAAAACTCCAATAGAATTGTGGTCCGGGCGCAAGCCCAGTTTAAACCACATTCGGATTTGGGGTTGCCCAGCACATGTGTTGGATAAGGAAGCTGATAAGTTGGCACCTAGAACAGAAGTACGGCTGTTTGTAGGTTACCCAAAGGGAACGAGAGGTGGTTACTTTTATAGTCCTAAAGACCAGAGAGGTGCTGGTAAGCACCAATGCCCGGTTTTTAGAAGAAGACTATATGAGTGAGCATAAGTCCAAGAGTGAGATTATTCTCAAAGAGTTGAGGGAAGACAATGGCACACCTAGTGTGCAAGGGAATATACCTCAAGAGACTGCACAACGTGTTGACTCTGATGTATTTACACCTGAATTGCCTCGTCGTAGTGGGAGGGTTGTTCGTCAGCCCGATCGTTTCATGTTTGTTGGAGAGTCTTCGAACTTGATCCCAAGTGAAGAGCATGATAGTGATCCCTGGACCTACAATAAGGCAATCCAAGACGTAGATGCAGATTTTTGGCAGAAATCTATGGATTCTGAGATTGAATCTATAGATGCTATGGAGGTGTACGACCTTAGGGACCTTCCTGAGGGCAAGAAAGCCATTGGGTGCAAATGGGTCTATAGGTGTAAGAGAGGATCTGATGGGAAAGTTGTTGCCTTCAAGGCACGGTTGGTTGCGAAGGGTTTCACTCAGAAAGAGGGAATCGATTATGATGAGACCTTCTCACCAGTAGCCATGCTTAAGTCGATCTGGATTCTCTTATCCATAGCATCTCACATGGACTATGAGGTTTGGCAAATGGATGTCAAGACAGCTTTCCTTAACGAAAACTTGGATGAAGACATCTATATGCAGCAACCCGAGGGTTATGTGAAGAAAGGCCAAGAGCATCGAGTATAGAAGCTAAAGAAGTCTCTTTATGGACTCAAACAAGCTTCTAAGTCTTGGAATATTCGTTTTGACGAGGTGATCAAGTCCTATGGATTTGATCAATGTCAAGACGAAAGTTGTGTATACAAAATGAGCAACGAAAACGTAGTGGTATTCTTAGTACTATACGTAGATGATATTCTTCTCATCGGCAACAATGTCAAGGTATTGTCAGACGTAAAGGTATGGCTTTCAGAACAGTTTCAAATGAAGGACTTGGGTGAGGCATCGTACATTCTTGGAATTAAAGTCATTCGTGACAGGAAGAAGAGAATGTTGTGTTTATCCCAAACCGCTTATATTGATACTGTGATTGCTCGTTTCAGCATGCAGAACTCCAAGAAAGGGTTGCTACCTTTTCGTCATGGAGTTTCTCTATTTAAGGATATGTGTCCGAAGACACAAAAGGAGATGGAGGAAATGGCTAAGGTTCCTTATGCTTCGGCTGTAGGAAGCCTTATGTATGCCATGCTGTGCACGAGGCCTGATATTTGCTATGCGGTTGGCATGGTAGCAAGGTATCAGTCTAGCCCTGGTCAAGGACACTGGACTGCGGTAAAGCATATTCTCAAGTATCTGAAAAGAACTCGGGATTACATGCTCGTTTACCAGTCAGACGGTCTAAATCCTTTGGGTTACACAGATTCTGATTTCCAAGCTGATCGAGATAAGAGAAAGTCGACCTCGGGTTATGTGTTTATGATGGGAGGCGGAGCGATCTCATGGAGGAGTGTGAAGCAGAAATGCATCGCAGATTCCACCATGGAAGCCGAATACGTTGCTGCATCAGAAGCAACAAAGGAGGTTGTTTGGCTCAGGAGCTTCTTACTGGACTTAGCGGTGTCTCTGAGTGTGCCTAAGTGTATCACTATTTATTGTGACAACGCTGGTGCAGTCGCAAACTCGAGAGAACCCCGAGCACATAAGGCCAGTAAACACATAGAGAGAAAGTACCACCTTGTACGCGAGATCGTAAAACGAGGAGATGTGGTTGTGACAAAGATAGCATCGTTGGATAACCTAGCTGATCCCTTCACGAAGACTCTGACTGTCTTCGAGAAACACGTAGAGGGTCTTGGTTTACGATGTGTTGCAACTAGACTTTGAGTATAAGTGAGAGAATTATTTTGACATGCGTTTGTATACTAAAAGTCTAGCCTTAGTATAAGTGGGATATTGTTGGAGTATACTGTAAAGCAAACTTTTATGTGAGCTTTTAGAATGTATTTATTCGATTTCCCATTTGACTGAAATAAATGTTTTCACATTGTTGCATTCTTTATGATTGCTTATATGCTAAATGTCCAATTATCTTATATTGTAGACAATGTGGTGTGTTAGTAGTCACACAGAAGATTACATTGTCAGTCCTTTATAAGATATAAATGGTATTCACAACTGAGATAGTTATGGACATGACTATCGGTGTAGGTTGTAGTATAAACTCGATGTAGCTTGTCTTGGGTATTGGTTTATACTAGTGCGCTGCGTCGCATTGAATGGATCACATTTGAGATGCGTTCTTCTGTTCTGACTATCATAAAGAGCCAAGGTCTCGGTGACTCTACTAATTCTTAACCCTAACTGTGATACTTAGATATGTGGGATATTTGTTTGTTGCTTCGATTTACCATGGGTGAGAACCAAGCATCGGTTCAATATGCTCTGTATCTTGGGTGACAACATTCTCTACATGATATCTATTTATTGGCATTAGGGAACCGTGTCCTGGACATCCAGGTTGATGACGTCCCCTTAAGGAACTCATAAGGATTATCGTATAAATCCTGCAGGTGGATTTAATCCGTACGATAATAAGGTTGAGTGGTACTACTTAAGAAATAAAAGATATTAATTAATTAAAGCAGTCAGAAGCTTTAATAATTAATGGACGTGCGATATCTTAAACACGATGAATTATATCGAGTCTAATAGAAGCCCTGATTCATTTCGGGATAGGACGGGAGTGCAATATTAATTCTCTAGTGGAATGAATTAATATTTACGGGACAAATTGTGTTCTGGGCTGAACATAAGAATTTGGGCCCGTAGGAAGCCCAAAACCTATACCTTCTAAGAGATCCCTAGTCTGGCCCAAGGACCTCTATAAAAGGAGGGATTGCTACGTTCTTGAACCCTAAGAGAACATCACTTCTTCAGCCACCACAAAAACGTGAGAGAAAACGTGAGGGGTTCAAGTGAAGAACAAGACGCAATCAGCTCTTTTCAACCATTTGGTAGATCGTCGTCCATCCGGCGTCCAAACGTGGTTGGGATACAGACTAGAAGATCGCTCGGATTGAGCAACTAGCGCGAAAGCCGTTGCGCGTTAGCGCCACTCCAGGGTCGATGTAATTGAGCTTTGGCCCGAGAGGAGTGAGAAGGATTCCTCATTAAGTGAAGATCGAATCAAAGCCTCGAAGAAAGGTAAATTATCTGTTCGTCCTTTAGGAGCATGCCTAGGGTTATTTAAAATCATGTATGTACATGTTTGGTATCTGATATCGATCCGTGGGATGGACCGCCTCGTCGGCGTGTTTCAGCAGACTTGCCACACAAGCCCGTGTGACGCCCAGTCCCTGCACGCCTAGACTTTGACGACCTAGGACACCCGAACGCGTCTACCGGCTGCCCGAGTCCCTGTCCGCGTCGACCTAGGACTCCAGTCTAGCACGTGCACGCACCCAGCGACCCGGCTTGCCTGTCCGCGCATCCCGACCACTTGACCGTGACCCGCGCTAGACCGTGACCCACATATGTCCGCGACCCGAACCGCTGTGACCCGACCCAACCCGAGACGAGATCCGAACCTACCCAACCAGCCCGAGCCCGAGAAGTTTGTTCCGGTGATCCATTCGTGATTCAACACTCGACTATAGTCGACAAAGGCCAAACTCTTCAACCGATTGAGTTGTGGTAGTCATACGATCTCTATCAAAGGAAATCAGAAACGTCTCTGAGTCAGCAAAAAATTTAAAAGGTAATGTCCTAATCCTAACTATAGAATCCGCTGCTTTAGGATTTATTTCGATAAGTTCAATACTGGGATGTCGTTGACGTTCCTCATAAAACCGAACTCTAACTCCATATCACTTATTCCAGAATTATTGATTACGGGATTCATACATCGGTTCAATGGAACTTGGAACCCTCGATTAAAAGCTTGGGAGAAAGGTTCAAGGATAATTTATTGGTTGACATCAAAAACCCGTCGTATAAACCGAAAAGGGATCAATGGTTCGGGTTAGTGCTGCATAAGCAGGGCGCTAGACGCGGGCGTGCACCTGTTCGGAGACCAGCTACAAGGTCAAAGTTTGGTCGCACACACTGGCGTGGGGAGTTCCTGCGTTCGGTGACAGTGGCTTGCAGCTCTCATGCCAGTCAACGATCGGCCTTGCAGTTGGCCTCATGCCTCTCAGCACGGGTGTGTGTGCTCGACAACTACTTCGCGTGGCCACACCCAGCCATGGTCGACGTTCAGTTAGGGGTACAAATAAGAAAATTTCTAATTCAGGGTTCATAATAGACAAGGTAACCCGAAAGAAAAGATTTTCACAAAAACTCTCAAAACAACAAAAATTCGAGGTTCAACCAAAAACTATTACCCCTAGCATTTATGTATAAAACAACTTTGACAATTTCAAGGGTCTCAAATCATAACAAGGCGTAAATCGAGTTCCAAGTCCACCACCTTTTCCCGATCAATACAATCTCAAGCGAACATATAACGATAGAGATAGGGAATAATTCGCAAAATAGAACGAATATCGGCCACTCAGCCCGGAATAACCCCAACTCAGCAATCATGCCAAACAATGGAATGGTTAGCTCGTCTCGACTCTTCCAACTCACTGTGTCGGCCATCACGTCAGCTCTTTCGCCGGTATCTAATTGTGTCGGTAGCCCTAAACGAGCTCAGTTTCTACGTTGCTAACAATTTCACGCTTTAGAATCTCATCACAAAGCCTCCTCTGGTCCGTCGGACATTCTTTTATCTTCCATTGGTGGTAGCTAGGTCCAGAATCGATCTTCGAGACCACCCTAGTTACTTTCGTTGGTCGAACTGGTCCTAACTCTTTGGTAGCAGTTGATCACCCTTCCTCGCCACTCGGTTGTTTCGTTTCGATCGCATCCCAAAAATAGCCCAGGACGTCAACGATGAAGACCATGACAAATCGATCCGGGTATGAGTGGAATACCCAGTCCGAATGCCATAACCACGATTGAAAGAAAGATATAAGATAAGGGGGAAAATGAAAGTACTCGTCTTATACACAAAGTTGCAAAAATTGAAATGGAAACTACAAATGAACCAAACACAAGAGTTTTCAAAGGATTGCAAAAGTCTATGAGATACAAAGGATTACTCCCGAAACTCCGAAGAAAAACAAAAGAACGAGAGTTTTTAAAGAATTATGATGAACACAATTCAAAACCGAAGACGGCTCTGCACCTCACGATGTGCTTGCATCAGGCTCGGCTACCCTCCTTAAAAGCTTCTCCTATACCAATTTCATCCCTAGAAAGGAGTCGAGACTCCTTCCGATCAGGTATGCGATGATTCCCACGTACGCCACTCCGGTACAACGTTAAATTAGATCACAAAGGATAATTAACCGTCGTCTATCTCGAGGCCTAGGTATTCAAGAGCTGCAACATTACTTGCTTTCTTGAACTTTCGCATCAACTTAGTGGTATCATGACACAAGAATTAAACACAGATAAGGATCAACAGAAGATAATAATTACGATGCTTAACTCCCTCCAAAATGCTATGCAAGGAAAGGAAGGTCAAACGAATTTTCCCAAGGTACAAAAATTGAATAACAAAGAGAGTCTCAAAGCACGACTCAATCTTGTCTATAAAACGAAAGAAAATAATCAAGGGTAAGGGAAAGACACTCGGGCGTCAAGGGCGTGAACGGGAATATTAAAGGGGTTAAAGGCTAAAAACAGATCAAGTTCACACATTAAATTTTGCTGTCAATTTTCAAAAAAACTGATTGTATGACGTTCGTATGTTGAACGTATCTTTTTGTACAAAAATGATATTTAAATGAATCTTACGCCATTTGAAACCTAAGAGATAAAATACAATTCATGTGAAGACATCTAGATTCCCAAGTTACCAGTAACAGGCCAAAAACAGCAAAAACAAATTACAGACACAAACTTCAGCGATTAAAACGAAAAACTGACTGCGCAATGATCGAATATTTGACATAACTCTCAGTAGAAAACTGATAATCATCTGATTATTTTTCCTCTTAAAAGATAACCGATTGAACTAAAATTCATGTGAAGACACCAGAAAGAGAAGACAAGGTTACAGTACTCAAAAACAGAGAGGAAAACAGACTACATGTAGTACTAAAAATCCAGAAAAACTGGACGTGCAGCCATCGAACATTGGCCATAATTTTCAGCACAAAATTGATATTCACTCGATTCTTGTTGGAGAGGAAACATAACAGACTGAAATTTAATTCATCATAAGAATTCAAGGACGTTTGGTCGATTATTGAAGGTCAAATACAGTGACGAACAGCTATCGATACAAGGGTCAAAAATAGGGTTTTAAGCTCAACAGTCAAACGAATCTCAATCAACACGAGATAAGAGCTTGGATAAAAAAACGAGGTTCCGACTAACATCATTTAATCACAGCGACTCGAGCTAGAAATCGAGAGTCCCAGATATCCATGAAGAATTCAAGAAAACAAACCAACGAATAGAACGAGCATACAAACCAATATATACCCGACTAACCAACGGATTTTCAAATCCAACCAACGAAAAACGAATGGATAATAACGAAAGAATTAAAACAAGGGAAAATCAACCATTATACCGTCCTACACGGATCTACTAGCAAAGGGGTCAGATCATCAACAGGAACCCAGCATCTAGACTCCACTCCCGGTCCTCATTGACTGGGTCCTAACACGCGTCTAATGGTCTTATCAACAAGATTTCCAGAATTTCGGATAAGTCCATACACAGGACTTCTTCGGTTGTATGTTCCCTTTACTAAAGTCCTTCTCCTTCGAGATGATTTTCGAATAGTTTTCAATCGAAGATATTAAACAGAACTTATAGCGAGAGAATTCTTGTAGACAGAACTCAACTCGATCACCTCTAGAGTTAAAGTCCTTATGTACGGAGGGTAAATTCCTATGCCCCAATTAATAAAATAAGCAATAAGCACAACGAAACATTTCATAAGTGATATCATTATCACTTATGAATACATACCTTGAGCTGGCGCGGCATGACGAAGATGAGTGGTCATATATAAGGTCATATAAACACATAATTCACATAAAGCAGCCTATAGAAACGTAGACCTGCTATGATACCACACTGTAATGTCCCACTTTGATTTTAAAGAAAATCCATGGCTTTTCCAAAATCACAGTAAATTTTTCGAAACTCATTTTTCGATTTATAAACATTTTCGGTGTTACTCATTCAATTCAAAACATAGTTCAAGTCGTGTCTGAACTCATGGGGATTCATTACCCAGTTTCACAAGGATTTCATTATCCAATCATCAACATCATAATCACCTCAACATAAACATGTTAACATAGTAAACCAACTCATTGGGGTTAATCAACATAGAAAAATAAACCATCTCATTGGGTTTAAAATTCAGTTCAACATGCCAATACCAAATCCATAATTTTCAAATCCTCATTCTTTGAAAATAAATAACAAGTTCAACATAATAGAGCGAAAGCAATAATAATCGAATATGCGGACCGGCCACTCGTCTCCTCGTCGCCATGCCCGCCACCTGCTGAACCTGGGGGAAAAATCATGGGAGTGAGCACAATCCACTTGCTCATTACTATGCACATAAACCAAATATAAATGACAGATAGTTATGGTCGCAGCATGAACATGAATCAATAATCATATCACATCTCCTAGTCATCACTATACTCATGTGCACATCTATCATTAGCTACTGCTGGTCCTATTAGTGTCGAAGGCCTAGCCATGGGTTTTACAGTGACGCCCAAACAGTAGGAGTACATGTCGAAGGCCTCGCCATGGGTCTTACAACGACACGGCCTGTCATTAGGTCTTAGGGAGATTGCCTTTCATTAGGCACCGTTATTCATCAACGGGGATAACCGTATCAACGGCCGAAACAGCAGACATCGACAGGCTACATGGTTCACACACATACATAGATCATATCGTCCAGCAGACATAAATAATTTACAGCATAGATATTTAAATACACCCACCTGGAAACAACAGGAGGAATAGCATGAAAGCTGGTAGGGGTGCGAGCGCGACTCGTCAAACACCTACATTTATCAAGATAGTCCTATCAACAAACTATCCCGACACTTAGTGTCATTCAAAAAAATATTCACTTAGCCGAACATTACCGACTAAGTGATTCGTGGAAGTTTATGGAGTTGGAACCCTTTGGATTTGACAACTAGACTCAGAAAACCAATTAAAAAGCATTTAAAACATACTCGACACGAAAAATAAGGTGATGCGTCAAAGGAAAGTCAAACAAGTCGGCTCAGTTGGCCAGTCAAGGGCTGCAGGGGCGTGCTGGCGTGGGCCTAGGCACTGCTGGGGCACTGGGACGCGGCCAGGGACATGCTGGGCGCTGGCAGTAGCCCGGGGCAGACAGGGTACAAATTCTACTTACCGAGGTTTTGGGAGTTTGGCTTGGGGTTTTCACCTCAAATTTTTTTACACATAACAAAGGACACAAAAACATATAAATACCCAAAAGATTGACATCTAAAAATCACCCTAACCCAGATGATAAATTTTTGCAAAATTATGCTCAAATCTGAAGTTACGAGTTCATATAGCTAGGGTTCGAATTTTTCTTTGAAATTTGGACACAAGGTTAAAAACCCAGAGGAACCGAACACCTCAAAATTTCAACTCATTTCAGCAAGTACACGATTTTATATGAATTTAACAAGAAACAGACCAAAAATCAAAATCGACATTTTCCTTAGATAACAATCGAATTTTAACCTGATATTTTTACCACATAAACCGCAATATTAGGGAATACACATATATGAATTTAACCTCATTTGCCTCAGAATTTGATTTTTCATAGATTTTCAAAAGTCCAGCATCTCGATTTTAAAAATTTATATCTCATAGAATACACATCAAAACGACCCAAGGTCTTAACCATTAGACCAAAGAACATTCCAAAGGTCCTAACACTCAGTTTCAACATTTAACCGATGAGACGACCACAATTCAACATAATTATATAACCATATAATTCCCAATTGACACTAAATCATCAATACAGCACATATATATATATATATATACACACACACACACACACATCAAAAATAGGTCCAGAGTAAGCCACCCATTACCGTACTCCAAAGGGGAGAGGCAAAAACAGGCAAGGGGGCTGGACACGGGCTCGTTGGGGTGCGCGGGTACGGGTGCTTTTACGGCGATGCGCGTCTCGCTCACGTGTGGGGCTTGGCGATGGACTTCCAGCGGTGTAGGTTGCCGAGAGCAGGGCTGGCTGGGGGTGAACGAACCGAGAGGAAGTGGGCAACAAATGGTCGGTTCCTCGTGGTGGCCTTTTGCGATGGATTTATGGAGGAGAAAGGGAGGGTTTCTCTTGTTGGTGGGAGGAGGGTGTGGGCGTGAACAATAGATATAAAAAGAGAAGAGATCGAAGGGTTTTATGGAGAGAAAAAAAGAAAGAGTTACTTACTCCCCTTCAATGAGGCCAATCAATTTTTGATCCCTTACCATAAAAATGCACATGAAGGGCGCATGAAGAGGGGAAAAATGCACTGTCAAGAGGGCTGGGAGATTGAGCCTAATCTTCCCTTTAATAGCCTAAGATATATTTGAATTTCAAAAATAAAAATATCTCCAATTTCAATTAATTCAAGAGGCGGTTCGGTTTAATAACAAGGATCGGTTTTCACTCAATTGAAAGGGCTGAAGGCCACCATATAATGGCTGGAACGATTCGGTTGGAGGTTCGGTTCGCGAAGGTTCAAAAATTAAATAAAACGGACAACAATTCGGCTTACGCGATTAAACCGAAAATTCAAACGGCAAACGATAAAATAAAATCGAACGACTTATATAATTATATTGTCCACATAATAATATAATATATATAACCACATAATCAAGGTATTAAAATAATAAATTAAAATGCCATTAATTAAAATAAATCGGAAAAATCCAATATTCGAACGGAACACTACATTGTTCATTCAGATTTTGGTGTTCGACCCTAGTGGTGGGTCCCTCGATTTTCGACCTCGGTGGTCGTTCGCCTTTTGGTGTTCGACCCCAGTGGCGGGTCACTCGATTTTCAACCTTGATGGTTGTTCGGCTTTTTGTGTGCAACCCCAATGGTTGGTCACTCGGTTTTCGACCTCATTGGTCATTTAGATTTTGGTGTTCGATCCTAGTGGCGGGTCCCTCGATTTTCGACCTCAGTGGTCGTTCGTCTTTTGGTGTTCGACTCCATTGGCGGGTCCTTCGATTTTCGACCTCAGTGGTCGTTCGGCTTTTGGTGTTCGATCCCAGTGGCGGTGTCACTCCATGTTCGACCTCAGAGGCAGGTCTTTCGGTTTTCGACCTCAGTGGTCATTTGGTGTTCGTTTGGGTCCCGATGCTCAATTGGAGGTTTGGGGACTATTTGGTGGTCGAGGATTTATTCAAATTATAACCTCAGTTGTAGGATGACGAAAACAACTCGAAGAGCATTTTCACTCTTGGATCGAGTCATGCTTACTCGACCAGAGGGGGGGAGGGGGGGACTAGATGATATAGGATATTATACTAGACCGGTTTTAATGGATAAAAAGGGAATATATTGGAGAATAAGCCTACACATGGGCTAGGACACGTGGCATAGTGACATTGGACAAGCTCAACTTGGACCATAAGATACACTCACCCTATAAAAGGGGGCTAAGGTATCTCATTCTCTCACTCTCTCTACATTCATTACTATACACTTGGGATTTGGAGTTTTGGTGTGATATTGACTTGAGCGTCGGAGGCCCGACGTCGGGACCCCTTTCGACGTTGTGTTCTTGCAGGTACGAAGGTCGCCCGAGTCGAAATAGCCCGGGTGAAATTAATAGTCACTTCAGTATGTGTGTAGTGTTAGTGTGTGTGAGTGGGTGGAGATAGTAATTAGGGTAGGTAGTTGGGGTGGAGTCCACTTTTGATTGGATTTTGTTGTATAATGACTAAAATACCCTTAATTAGACGACAAATATGTAATTTTGACCACATTGTGTAAGTTAATTTACCATAATGTCATCAATAATTGACCAATGTTGACTTGATCATGTCCATTGATATATTGATTCTAATGACTAAGAATCATTCTTATTTTTTTCACTATTTTTCTTTCTCATTTGATCTCTTCTATATATATATATATTTATATATATATATATATATATATATATATATATAAATAAATAGAATTAGTTGGGGTTTAAATGTTTATTCGTTTTATAGTATCAAACTATCTTCCTATAACACTTAACAACAATTAAAAAAAAATATTGTATGGAATGAATTGAAAACCATATAATTACATTGTATATATAACTTGAATAAAAAAGTATATACATAAGTTCTACATGTTCGACCACGACCCGATCGCAATCGGACAGTACACAATTGAACATTTAGCTCCACTACCGATGCTCCACCGATGCTATTACCTTACGTTATCAAAACCTTTGTTTTGATACTAATCATTGACTTTAACATGCACACATAAATAACGGAAAAGGAAAATAAAAAACTAAACTTAATAAAGTGGAGTGTATTTAATATTAATCACTTTTGCCTACTAAATAAATTACATTCCCAATTTCAAGAGAGACCAATTCCTTTTCCCTCTCTTTTCTTTCCCCAGCATAAAAACATACGCCACAATACACTTACTTTTTTTTTTCTTTTTCTCCAAAAGCTCATTCTCACTCTCCCTCCTTTCTGCACATACAGAATCATTGTCATCATATTCACCACTTTCCTCCCATTCTCTCTCTCTCTCTCTCTCTCACACACACACACACACACAAACGCAAGAATCTCAAACCCCTTTGATAACACACTCGCAAGAAGCAGCTCAACAAATCAATGGCTATGGCTCTTCTCCACCACCTCACCGTAATCCTCCTCTGGACCCTTATAACCTCCTCCATCGCCCAGAAATTATCGTCAACGAAAACCGACGCCTTAGCTCTTCTGTCGTTGAAAAAAATGATCCGGCAAGACTCCAACGGCGCCTTATCAGGCTGGCTGCCGGAGAAAAGCCCCTGCACTTGGCCCGGCATCACCTGCAACCACTTGGGCCGCGTTTCCGCCGTTGATCTCGCCCAATCCAATCTGGTGGGCCCCATCTCCTATTCCCCCTTCTCGTCCTTGGACATGCTCACTTCTTTGAACCTCTCCGCAAACTCCTTCACCGTAAACGCAACCGCCTCTCTGCCCCTACTCCCGCCCACCGTCACCCAGCTCGAGCTCTCCTTTTCGGGTCTTGTGGGCCCTCTGCCCGAAAATCTCTTCGCCAACTGCCCCAACATCGAGTACATCAACCTCGCTTTTAACAACATTACGGGCACCCTGCCCGAGACCCTCTTTCTCGACATAGACAAGCTCCGCTACCTGGATCTCTCCTACAACAACATATCGGGCCCCGTTTCGGGCCTCAGAATCGAGAGGTGCAGTTCCCTTTCCCATCTCGACTGGTCTGGGAACCAAGTCTCCGGGCCTCTGCCGCGGGCTTTCGCCAACTGTTCGGGCCTGACCGAACTCATCCTGCCCGAGAATTTCTTATCCGGCGAAATCCCGCCGGAATTCGGGTCCCTAAAGAGCCTGCAGAGGCTGGATCTTTCCCAGAACCATCTCACGGGCTGGATCCCAAATCAGTTGGGTAACGTGTGTGGCTCGCTGGTCGAGCTCAGGCTGTCCAAAAACAACATAACGGGCTCTGTGCCCGACTCATTCTCCTCGTGTTCCGTGCTCCGGACGCTTGACCTGTCAAGCAATAACCTGACGGGCCCATTTCCGGATAAAATTCTGCAGGGGTTGTCGTCTCTGGAGAGCCTTCTGCTTAGTAGCAACCGGATTTCCGGCGGGTTCCCATCTTCCATTTCGCTATGCAAGAACTTACGGGTGGTGGATTTTAGCTCCAATTCGCTTTACGGGCCTATCCCTCCCAACATCTGTACGGATAATAGCAGCTCTTCACTTGAAGAGCTCAGAGCCCCTGATAACTCCCTGTTTGGACAAATCCCACCACAGCTATCCAAATGCTCCCAGCTTAAGATCATTGATTTTAGCTTGAATTACTTAAACAGCTCCATCCCGGCCGATCTTGGGAATCTCGAGAACCTTGAGCAGCTCATAGCCTGGTACAACAGCTTGGAAGGTAACATCCCCCCCCAGCTCGGCAAATGCAAGAAACTAAAAAGCCTCATCTTGAACAACAACAATTTAAGCGGAAAAATCCCGAGCGAGCTATTCAACTGTGTCGACATCGAGTGGATCTCTCTCACCAGCAACCGAGTTAGCGGCGAAATCCCGAGAGAGTTTGGGTCGCTAATGAGGCTCGCCGTTTTACAGCTGGGCAACAACAGCTTTACCGGCGAAATCCCCCAAGAGTTGGCCCAGTGCACGAGCTTGGTCTGGATAGACTTGAAGAACAACCAGTTGACTGGCGAGATCCCGTCCCATCTCGGCCGCCAGCTCGGGGCAAAGGCGCTGACAGGGATACTGTCTGGCAACACTTTGGTTTTTGTTCGGAATTTGGGGAATTCGTGCACGGGAGTCGGCCGCTTGCTCGAGTTCGCCGGAATCCGCCCCGAACGCCTGCTGCAGGTGCCTTCCCTGAGGACGTGCGACTTCACCCTGATGTACTCTGGCCCCGTCTTGAGTCTTTTCACTCGGTACCAAACTCTGGAATACCTCGACCTCTCGTACAATAACCTGCGCGGGAGGATTCCCGACACATTTGGCGACATGATTGCTTTGCAAGTCCTCGTTTTGGCCCATAACCAGCTGTCGGGCGAGATCCCGGCCTCGTTGGGCCAATTAAAGAACCTCGGCGTGTTTGACGCTTCCCACAACAGACTCCAAGGCCGCATACCCGACTCCTTCTCCATGCTCTCCTTCCTCGTGCAGATCGACCTCTCTTACAACGAGCTGACGGGCGAAATTCCCCCGAGAGGACAGCTCAGCACACTCCCCGCGAGTCAGTACGCGCACAACCCTGGCCTCTGCGGGGTCCCACTGGACGAGTGCAAGTACAATGGGAATCAAGATTCGGGCCCCACAGGGAGAAATCACAGGGGAGTGACAGCTGTCTCGTGGGCCAACAGCATCGTGATGGGTGTACTCATATCGGTGGCCTTCGTCTGTCTGATAGTCGTGTGGGCCATCGCGATGAGGGCCCGAAAGAATGAGGCGCGGGAAGTGAAGATGCTCGGCAGCCTGCAAGGCGGCTGCGCGGGCACCACCTGGCACATCGAGAAGGAGAAGGAGCCGCTGAGCATCAACGTCGCCACCTTCCAGCGGCAACTACGGAAGCTCAAATTCTCTCAGCTGATCGAGGCCACCGACGGGTTCTCGGCCGCCAGCATGATCGGGTCGGGTGGGTTCGGGGAGGTCTTCAAGGCGACGCTAAAAGACGGGTCGAGAGTCGCGATCAAGAAGCTCATCCGCCTCAGCTGCCAAGGTGACCGCGAGTTCATGGCCGAGATGGAGACGCTCGGCAAAATCAAGCACCGGAACCTTGTCCCTTTACTAGGCTACTGCAAAGTCGGGGAGGAACGGCTGTTGGTTTACGAGTTCATGGCCCACGGCAGCTTGGAGGAAGTCCTTCACTCGAAACCCAAAAATAACGAGAAAAAGCGAGTTCTAACTTGGGTCGAGCGGAAGAAGATCGCGCGTGGGGCAGCCAAGGGGCTCTGCTTCCTTCACCACAACTGCATCCCTCACATTATCCACCGGGACATGAAGTCGAGCAATGTTCTGTTGGATAATGAGATGGAGGCACGAGTTTCGGACTTTGGGATGGCGAGGCTGATCAGTGCTCTTGACACGCACTTGAGCGTGAGCACGCTGGCAGGGACACCAGGGTATGTGCCGCCTGAGTACTACCAGAGCTTCAGGTGCACGGCGAAGGGGGACGTGTACTCGTTCGGGGTGATTCTGCTGGAGCTGCTGACTGGGCGGAGGCCGACAGACAAGGAGGATTTCGGGGACACCAACTTGGTGGGGTGGGTGAAGGGGAAGGTGAGGGAAGGGAAGGGCATGGAGGTCATTGATGGGGAGTTGATGGTTGATGGGGAGGTGAAGGAGATGGTGAAGTATTTGGAGGTGACACTTAGGTGTGTGGATGATTTCCCCTCGAGGAGGCCTAGCATGCTGCAGGTTGTGGCCATGCTCAGGGAGCTCGAGGCAGGATCTGCGGGTGGGTCGTCGAGCAATAGTGGTTGAGAGGAGGGGAAGACTTTTTG
>BKCP01005294.1:1137529-1166138 GCA_008636005.1 Striga asiatica | reverse complement strand
GTGTAATGTTTTTGGTAAAGATGGGAGATATTTTTTATTGTATGATTCTGGGGTGTTTTGAGGGGGCTGTTGCTCTGGTTTTTTGAGGTGGGATTTTGTGTTTGTTGGTTAAGTATATAGGGTTGATTCTCTTCCCATGTGTATTTTGCTAGATCAACTGTTACGGCAAGTGAGTGTTCAAGAGACCGTCATTTGTGTTTGTGTGGTTTTGTTTTGGGGGTGTTTTAAGTGGTTTTAGTATAAGAACGATGAGTCAGTCACATTCACATATTTGACTAGTATCCTTGTCACTAGTGGCCTCTCTTTGAGATGTTGAGAAACAAAGAGAGGGAAATTAATGCACAATGATCAGGGCAAATCACATGGGTTTATGGGTTTGAAACACAGTTAAGTGCACTGTCTCTTCCAGTATCCATGTAATCACTAATCAACATGGGTTTGGGGAAGTGAAGCTGCTGTCAAGAAAATGGGAAGTTGAATGAACAAGCGGGATGGAATTGGGTAATCAAATTGAAAAGTCTTCAAATGTTGAGTTTTGTGGGATGGAATTAGGTAATCAAATTAAAAAGTCTTCAAATGTTGAGTTTTGTGGGGTTCAATTTCTGTACCATAAGTTATAATTTATTTGTTGTTTAGTTAGTTTATAATTATCTAATATTTAAATAAGTTTGTTTTAATAGAAGAAACTAACTAAATAACGTGAGATGCACATGTAACATATATTCATTAATATTCATTTAATATTTACTAGTACAATACCCGTATAATACATGGGTGTTGAATTAGAAAACTTTTGTAAAAAAATATTAATTTTTTTATTTTTTAAAAACTAAAATAATTTAATTTTATATAAAACATTACTTTGGGTTTTAATAAATTGTCAAATTATATTTTTTTAATCATAATAATTGACACCCGTACATTCAATGACAATGTATGATTTTTTTACTTATATCATATAAACATATCGATATTATTTACTATTACATAAGTACAAAAATATATATCTTAAATAAATAGAAATAATATGGTGATATTTATATGCATAAGTGTAGAATATGTTTATTTAATTTTAAGCAAAAAAGATTAATTTTTTTACTTATTAGATGTCTAATACATCAAGTGTCGTATCAATCATGCTTCATAGTTTTTTAACTTTATATTTAATTTTAGAATTTATATAAATAATTTTATTTTCTAATTAATTTGAATAAATAACTTTATTATTATTATAAAGATAAATATAATTTATTTATTTTATATATACAATATGGATGACAAATCGAAGCTCATCAACAAATGATTAATTTGATATATTATATATATAAAACCAATAATAAATACAAAAGTTATCAACTTTTTAATAAATAACTTTATTATTATTATAAAGATAAATATAATTTATTTATTTTATATATACAATATGGATGTCAAATCGAAGCTCATCAAAAGATGATTAATTTGATATATTATATGATATAGTCACATAAGGATAACCTGGTCCATGAGGCTTTCTACTCGACCGGTGAGTCACTTGAACGACTCACATATCGAGGTGACTCGTCGACATGCTCAAGTCGACTTCCCTGAAGTCGATTCCTCCGAAAACAATCAAGAAGAGGCGGAAATTAGTCTAGTCGACTCTCACAAGTCGACCTCTAATTATCGACTTCTGCTAGTCGACCTCATACTAGAAGGACATCAAGAATGCAACTCCCAACCATCCAGATACTCTAGGTCGACTTCCACTAGTCGACTTCCTCATGACGACTCTCTAAGAGATGACCACCGCAGGGAGTTAAACCAGGTGTAGCCTCCGAAACCGTGTATATTCGTAAGTCGACCTCCTAGTCCTCGAGGTCGACTCTGTACATCTCGAGGATCAAAGGGGTGAAGACGATTCACCACACTTGCAACATATCCAAAGCTCTACACATTACCGAGGATAAGAAGGAATCTTGCGATGACTCAGCAACAAAGGGGAGACGAATCGACAGGGGCATTTTGGACCTTCTAGGTCCACCGACTTGGGCATTTTGGGCACTTCAAGTAAGTATTCACTCCTATATAAAGGAGGCGAGGTAACCCAAACCCTAACTCTGATTCATTCCCACTCTCCCTACAGCTGCTGCGCAGCCTCTCTTCATCACTCACATACTAACTTGAGCGTCGGAGGCACTACGCCGGAAACACCTCCGGCGTTGAGTTTTTGCAGGTATTCTCGCGGTCTAACAACGGTTTTTGAGGCGGTTCAAGCAGATCTGAGCTCACAACCACCGGTTTACTTCAGATCTGGAAGTAGACCCATCATTTGGCGCCGTCTGTGAGGAGTTCTTAAAGGAAGGAAGAGCTTCACACCCAGTTCCGATCTGTTTGCTGATGGCGGAGAAGGAAGGCTTGCAGAGAAACTTGAGCGAGGAGTTTAGAGGGACGTGGATGGACAAGAGGCCACCGCCGCTCTCCACCACCAAACACCCCGTAATGCAGATGATGGGGATGCCACCTTTCGGAGGACTTCCACCACCAGGACTGACGTTGGGCGGAGAAACGCCTGTGACTCCACCCGGCGTGAAGCTACAAGTGTTGACCCAGGCAGGAACAAGTCAAAACCCCAATCCAGATGGGGAGAAGGAGCCAACGGAGGTCTCTCGACGCGAGGGAAAACAGATACAGGAGGTTCCGGAACAGACACAACCCCGCGTCGAGGAACAGACTCTGACAATGACGAGGAGTGAGATGCAAAAGATGATTGCTGAAGCCGTGGCGGCCCAGATGAAGCAGATAGCGCCGGTAGAACAACAGCCTCGAGTCGAGTGCCCACCTCGAGTCGAGCACCAGCCCCGCGTCGAGTACCCCCCTCGAGTCGAGCAGCAGCCGCGTGGCGAGCAACAAGCCCAGTCGAATGTACATCAGAACAGAAGGGTAGATGAAGAGGAATCCTCCATTCGAACTGTTAATCCACAGGCGAGGGACGAGACGTTAGAGCAACTGCTGGCACAGGTTCGCGACTTGCAAGCTCGAGTCGACGGGAGGAAGAGCAGAGGAGCAAAAGAACACCCATTCTCACAGCAGATCCTAAGAGCCGACTTGCCCAAAGGCTTCAGGGAGTTGAACATATGGTATGACGGTACCACGGATCCATCTCGACATCTGAGGAGTTTCGAAAATATGGCAGTACTGCACCGCTACAGCGACCCCGTGCAATGTCGCGCTTTCTTGACGACTCTGACAGGGTCGGCCCAAGACTGGTTTCATCAATTACCGGCCGGGTTGATTAGAGATTTTGACGGTTTTAGCTCGAGTTTCCTTAACCAATTCGCAAGTGTGAGGGTGCAAGAGAAATCTTACCTCTCGTTGATTAGCATGCAACAGAAGAAGGGCGAGTCGTTGCGGGAGTATGTGGCAAGGTTTACCAAGGCGTGCGTCGAATGCCCAACAGCGACAGAGGAAATCAAATCGGGAGGATTGACGAGAGGACTGCTACCAGGACTGTGTAAGAACTCCTTGGCCAAACGACCTGGTAGGAGTTTCGACGATGTGCTGGGCAGATGTGCCAAATACATGAATGTCGAGGAGGCCGAAGCCGACTACTTGCAAAGCGTGAAGATGTCTCAAACCGACAGTCGAGACGACAAGAAGGAAAAGAAGGGCCAGTCGACAGGAGATAGAAGGGGATCCCCGAGGGCTGATAGGGGTGAAGGCAGGTCTAGGGGATGGAGACCAACTCAATACACACCTTTGTCGGCTCCCCATGCGAGAATTCTGGAAGTTATGGAGAGGGAAATCCGCGACGATGTTGTAAGATGGCCGCGGACGACGAAAGACGGACCTCTAAAGCCCAAAAGCAACCTATACTGTCGATTCCACAAAGACTACGGGCACAACACTGACGACTGTCGACACTTGAAAGACGAAATTGAGAGGTTGATAAAGGCGGGCAACTTGAAGGATTTTATATACAAGGACCGAGAGAGGACGAGCAGGAGACGAGAACGAAGTAAGAGTCCTCGCAAAAGGGCGAGATCGCTAGAAAAGGAAGAACTCCCACCAAAGAGAGGAGTCATTAACATGATTTTTGGAGGGTCGATTGATGGAGATTCTAATCGAGCAAGGAAGGCCTATGCTCGAGGTCGATATGCGAAAGTCGAGGTGCAACAAGTCGAGGAAAGCGGACCAGTAATGAACTTTGGACCGGCGGATGTGGGTGAAGTTGAGAGGCCGCATAACGATGCCCTCATGATAACGGCGCAGATATCGGGATAGAGGTGCAAAGAGTGTTTGTCGACACCGGGAGTTCCATGAACGTAATTTTCTATGAATGCCTCAGAAGGATGGAGCTTGACATTGAACTTACGCCCCTACATACATCACTCTTCGGATTCAACGGCTCAGAAGTCGCTCCCCTAGGAGAGACCATGCTCGCTGTCGTCCTAGGGGAAGGTGACTTGAGGAAAGTCAAAATGGTGAGATTTGTTGTGGTTGATGTCGAGTCGGCTTATAACGTGATTCTGGGGAGACCAGCGCTCAATGCATTTCAAGCAGTTGTGTCGACCTATCACATGAAGCTGAAGTTTCCCGTGGGAGATCAAGTGGGAGAAGCTCGAGGAGACCAAAAGTTGTCAAGAACATGCTACCAAATCGCAGTCAAAGCCAATCAACGAGCTGAGGTCAAAGAGCGCAAGAGACCAATGACGAGTGAGAAAAGGCCGAGAGGGAATGACCTTGAGCCCCATGGCAAACTGATGGAGATTCAAATAGGAGAGTCAAAGGACCAAACCACCAAAGTCGGGAGAGAGTTGGAGGACGAGTTGCGAGAACAGTTGGTGGGATTGTTGAAAGAATTCAGGGATATATTCGCCTTCTCGCCTGAAGAGCTAACTGGAATCGACCCAGAGGTGATGGAACACAAACTCAATGTCGACCCCCTCAGAAAACCTGTGAAGCAGCGACTCAGGCACCATGGCGCTGAAATCGACAAAGCAATCGAAGTCGAGGTGGATAAGTTGCTGAAGGCCAAACATATCAAGGAGATCCAATTCCCCGAATGGATATCTAACACAGTTATGGTGAGGAAGGCATTGAACAAGTGGCGTATGTGTATCGACTTTCGGGACTTGAACCTAGCATGCCCTAAAGACCATTACCCTTTGCCTAGAATTGACCAGCTAGTCGACTCAACAGCTGGCTGCGAGTTGTTAAGCATGATGGACGCATCGCAGGGATACCACCAGATTCCTTTGGCGCCGGAGGATCAGAGTAAAGTAAGTTTTGTGACGAGCAAGGGGACATATTGCTATGTCGTCATGCCCTTTGGCCTCAAAAATGCAGGAGCAACCTACCAGCGTTTGATGGATCGAATGTTCAAACCTCAAATCAGCAGGAATATGGAAGTGTACGTTGACGATATCCTGGTGAAGAGTAAATCCTCGACTTCACACCCAGACGACTTAAGGGAAACTTTTAACACCCTTAGGGCGTTTGGGATGAAGCTGAACCCGAACAAGTGTGCTTTTGGAGTAAGAGCAGGACGATTTCTGGGCTACGTGGTCACGGAACGAGGAATTGAGGTGAACCAAGATAAAGTGAAGGCCATACTCGACATGGCTCCACCGCAAAACATTAGAGAAGTCCAAGTATTAACGGGAAGGATTGCGGGCCTGAGCAGGTTCATTGCTCGAGCAGCCGAAAAGAGTTTCCCTTTCCTCAAATTACTAAAGAAGACGACGACTTTTAAGTGGAGTGATGAGGCACAGAAGGCCTTTGAAAAATTGAAAGAATTCCTGAGCGAACTACCCTTGTTAACCAAACCAGAGCCTGGCGACGAGTTGATTCTATACATTTCAGTGGGGGAATTCGCTCTAAGCTCAGTGTTGCTGCGAGAAGATGGAAGTTCCCAGCAGCCGATTTATTATACGAGTCGAGTGCTCCAGAGTGCGGAGGCGAGATACCCTGAAGTCGAGAAAGCTGCCTTGACACTGGTGATAACGGCTAGGAAATTGAGACCTTACTTTCTGAACCATGCGATAGTAGTGCGAACAAACTTTCAGTTGGGAGAGACATTGGGTCGACCCACGGTTTCGGGTCGACCCGTGAAATGGGCAGTCGAGCTGAGCGAGTATTCTATCAAGTACGAGCCGAGGCGCGCCATTAAGGCCCAGGCCCTGGCCGATTTCATTCAAGAAGGAACCAAAGGAGAAGAGAGGAAATGGATAATGCATGTCGACGGATCCTCTGCGGCCAAAGGATCCGGTCTGGGAGTCGTTCTAGTATCTCCCGAAGGCGAGCAACTTGACTTCGCCATCAGGATGGGATTCAAAGCCTCTAACAATGAAGCCGAATACGAAGCACTTATCAAAGGGATACAACTGGCAATTGGTGGCGGAGCAACGGAAATCGCAGCACATTCCGACTCGCAACTCGTCGTTGGCCAAGTGCTGGGAAACTGCGAAGTCAAAGAAGAGAGGATGATGAAGTATGTCAAGGAAATCCAGAGCTTGATACAAGGCTTGGAGAAGTTCGAACTAACACAGATCCCGCGAGAAGAGAATAAACGAGCCGACTGGCTCGCACGAATTGCGAGCTCGAATGAAGGAAAAGTGGGAAATCACATCACCACGATGCACCTCGAGGGAAGCGTCCTAAGTGAAGCTATGGAAGTTGACGAGAAAGATGATGGGAGAAAGTCGATTCGAGAACTCCTGAAGGGTCGAATCCCGGCAGGAGACAAACAAGAGGCGGAAAAGACGGCTCGATATTTGAGCAAATACTTCGAAGTCGACGGGATCCTCTACAAGAAGTCAGTAGTCGGACCACATTTGAGGTGTGTGTCCGAAGAAGAAGGTGTTCATGTCCTAAAGGAAATCCATGAAGGGTGTTGCGGGGCACATGTCGGGTCTCGAGCTTTAACTGGCAAAGCTCTGCGAGCAGGATACTATTGGTCCAAAATTCGAGCAGCGGCCGAACAGTTAGTCCAGAAATGCGAAAAATGCCAGCGCCATGGCCAAATCACTCATATCCCGGCAGAGTACATGACGACGATCAACTCCCCAATTCCCTTTGCTCAGTGGGGAATCGACTTGGTAGGACCGTTGCCGATGGGGACAGGACAAAGAAAGTTTCTGGTGGTCGCAGTCGACTATTTCAGTAAGTGGGTCGAGGTGGAACCTTTAGCACGAATCACTGAAGAAAAGATGATACAATTCTTGTTCAACAATATTTGCTGTCGATTTGGAATTCCGAAAGTGTTAATTTCAGACAATGGAACTCAGTTCCATGGAAAAGGGATCCAAGCATGGTGCCTCGACATGGGAATCAAACAGAGATTTGCGTCAGTTGCACACCCACAGGCAAACGGGCAAGTCGAAGTGACTAATCGAACTATCCTCCAAGGATTGAAAAAACGACTGAAAAAAGCGTCGGGAGCTTGGGTCGACGAATTGACAACAGTCTTATGGGCCTATAGGAGAACTCCAAGAAGTTCGACTGGACAATCCCCATTTCACATGGTCTACGGGATGGATGCGTTATTACCAATTGAAGTCGGTCTCGACTCCCACAGATCAAAATTCTACGAAGAAAGGAAAAACGAGGAAATGATAGAAGAAGCCTTAGACCTAATTGAAGAAGGTCGAGAAGAAGCATGGGTGCGATCTGTCGAGTACAAATAGAAGATGCGAGCAGCCTTCCACAAGAAGGTCCGAACCAGACGATTCCAAGTGGGGGACCTTGTCCTCAAAGGAGCCGACGCCCTCAAACATGTCGGCAAGCTCGAAGCTAACTGGGAAGGGCCCTACACTATCACAAAGGTGCTCGAAAAGGGCGCATATGAACTCGAGGATGGAGAAGGCCGACAACTCCCGCGATCCTGGCACGTGATCCATCTCAAAGGCTTTTACGCTTAAGGCAATATTTCGAATTACTTTTTCTACCGAACAATGTCTGAATTGAATTCAATGATGAAATGAATTTGTTTATGCTTCAATTATGTTTCTTACATTTACGAGTCGACTTCAATATGATTGTATGAAAAATTGAATTTTTCAAAGCGGCTATGAAGCCGACTAACTTTCCAACGATTACGAAATCAACTAACACAACTACGAAGTTGTAAACCTCTCGAGCGGAATCTCGAGCAGGCTACGAAGTCTTCGACTACGAAGTCAACTAACACAACTACGAAGTTGTAAAACTCTCGAGCGGAATCTCGAGCAGGCTACGAAGCCTTCGACTACGAAGTCGACTAACACAACTACGAAGTTGTAAAACTCTCGAGCGGAATCTCGAGCAGGCTACGAAGCCTTCGACTACGAATTCGACTAACACAACTACGAAGTTGTAAAACTCTCGAGCGGAATCTCGAGCAGGCTACGAAGCCTTCGACTACGAAGTCGACTAACATAACTACGAAGTTGTAAAACTCTCGAGCGGAATCTCGAGCAGGCTACGAAGCCTTCGACTACGCAGTCGACTAACACAACCTTAATGATTGGAACCCTCAAGTGGAATCTCGAGCCAATCGCAAATACCACCATAAAGACATCGACACACCAATTATGCATGTAAACGGAACGGCAACACCCGAACAGCCGACTTCAGTACACATCTAGACAACATAAATTTAATGTTTCACTGCTACGAAGCTGTTCAAATCCTTGCTCGACTTTGACCAGCTCGCAAGAAGGGTTGGGAGGAGACGAGTTGAAAAACTTACGTTTCACAGCTAAGAAGCTGTTCAAATCGTTGCTCAACTTCGACCAGCTCGCAGGAAGGGCTGCGGAGAAGACGAGTTGAATAACTTACGTTTCACAGCTAAGAAGCTGTTCAAATCGTTGCTCGACTTCAACCAGCTCGCAAGAAGGGTTGGGAGGAGACGAGTTGAAAAACTAACATTTCACAGCTAAGAATCTGTTCAAATCCTTGCTCGACTTCGACCAGCTCGCAAGAAGGGTTGGGAGGAGACGAGTTGAAAAACTTACGTTTCACAGCTAAGAAGCTGTTCAAATCGTTGTTCGACTTCGACCAGCTTGCAGGAAGGGCTGCGGAGAAGACGAGTTGAATAACTTACGTTTCACAGCTAAGAAGCTGTTCAAATCGTTGCTCGACTTCGACCAGCTCGCAAGAACATTACTTTGGGTTTTAATAAATTGTCAAATTATATTTTCTTAATCATAAAAATTAAACACCCGTACATTCAATGACAATGTATGATTCTTTTACTTATATCATATAAACATATCGATATTATTTACTATTACATAAGTACAAAAATATATATCTTAAATAAATAGAAATAATATGGTGATATTTATATGCATAAGTGTAGAATATGTTTATTTAATTTTAAGCAAACAAGATTAATTTTTTTACTTATTAGATGTCTAATACATCAAGTGTCGTATCAATCATGCTTCATAGTTTTTTAACTTTATATTTAATTTTAGAATTTATATAAATAATTTTATTTTCTAATTAATTTGAATAAATAACTTTATTATTATTATAAAGATAAATATAATTTATTTATTTTATATATACAACATGGATGACAAATCGAAGCTCATCAACAAATGATTAATTTGATATATTATATATATAAAACCGATAATAAATACAAAAGTTATTAACTTTTTAATAAATAATTTTATTATTATTATAAAGATAAATATAATTTATTTATTTTATATATACAATATGGATGTCAAATCGAAGCTCATCAAAAGATGATTAATTTGATATATTATATATGTAAAACCGATAAGAAATACAAAAGTTATCAACTTTTAAAATATATTTGCAATTCAATGGTTATAATAGGAAATGATATTAAAATACAATTAATAAAAATATTAATTTATATCCAAGTCTAACTCCAAAGCATGATTTTTTGACAAATAGGATTTCGAAGCATTTAGAGTTTGCCACGTAAGCTCAGTCCATTCTGAAATTATACATAGAGGGGATAAGAGAATAGACTATACAATATCCGTGTATTACACGGGTATTGAATTAGAAAATTTTTGTAAAAAATATTAAATTTTTTATTTTTTAAAAACTAAAATAATTTAATTTTATATAAAACATTACTTTGGGTTTTAATTAAATTGTCAAATTATATTTTTTTAATAATAATAATTAAACACCCGTACATTAAATGAAAATGTCAACCGTTGTTGATTTTTTTACTTATATTATATAAAATATTGATATTATTTACTACTACATAAGTACAATATATATCTTAAATAAATAGAAATAATATGGTGATATATATATGCATAAGTGTAGAATATGTTTATTTAATATTAAGCAAAATAGATTAAGTTTTTTACTTAATTAGATGTCTAATACATCAAATGTCGTATCAGTCATGCTTCACAATTTTTTAACTGTATATGTAATTTTAGAATTTATATAAATAATTATTTATTTTTATTACAGTGACAACATACCAATTAGATTTGAAATAAATATCATTTTTAAAAGAATACATACCAATTTCTATTACTTTATAATATAATTTATAGTTTTATTTGATATAATCTAATTTAGTTTGATAAATAAATTTAAATTTTATTTATAAGGATATATATTACTGTTTTGTATTTATATTTTATTAATGATCAATTAAGCCAAAGTGACAAATAATAAAAATAGGAGGGAGTATATATTATATATTTTAGTATGACACATGTTACTTGTGCGACTTATATGTGTTATATTATAATAGATTTTCTACTTTATAACATACAACTACATTAAACATAAATATAGTAGTTGATAAATAATTTTATTTTCTAATTAATTTTAATAAATAATTTTATTATTATTATAAAAATAAATATAATTTATTTATTTTATATATAAAATATGGATGTCAAATCGAAGTTCATCAAAAGATGATTAATTTGATATATTATATATGTAAAACCGATAAGAAATACAAAAGTTATCAACTTTTAAAATATATTTGCAATTCATTGGTTATAATAGGAAATGATATTAAAATACAATTAATACAAATATTAATTTATATCCCAGCCTAAAGCATAATTTTTTGCCAAATAGGATTCCGAATCATTAGAGTTTGCCACGTAGGCTCAACACATTCTGAAACTATATATAAAGGGGATAACATACTCATTAAATAATATTTATAATGAGAATTTATTTGTTGTTTAGTTAGTTTATAATGAGAAATTTTGTTTGAGTTGACTTATTAACTAACTAGTACGAATCATGTGTGATGCACATGTAACAGATATTCATTAATATTTATAACATGTTAATTAAATAATATTTATAAATTAAAAATATAGAATCAATATATAATACAATTTACCTATATTAATTTATTAAAAATGTTATTTGAAATTTAAACTTTGCAAAATGATATAATACATGTCTAGTTAAAATCAGTACACAACAAGTACGGGCATGATAAAAAATTGCATTATACGAAATAATTGTCATATTAAAATTTTTATTCATAAATTCAATTTGACTACAATGTGATATCATAAAATAATTATTTTGATTAAATTTTATCATATATTTAAAAATATATGTGAATAATAAGTATAATTATAAAAATTATATTATTTTATTAATTAAAATAAATAAATTTTTTTTATAAACTATCCTAATCAAGAAGTTTGAGTAGTTGAAATTTGCTAAACTATAAACAATTGACTATTTCATTTACATCCAAGTTAATATTGACCCGAGGCCTAGTTCGTTTACGTCGATCAGTATGAAACGAAATGTTGCTCTTTGGAATCCGTTCAGATGGGTCTATTCCCAGATCTGGAGTAAACCGGTGATAATGAGCTCAGATCTGTTTGAATTGCCTTCGATCCGTTGCTAGACCGCGACAATACCTGCAAGAACTCACTGCCGGAAGTGTTTCCGGCATAGAGCCTCCGATACTCAAGTCAGTGTATGAAAGAGATGAAGAAGAGCTGCTCTCAGAGAGCAGCAGCAGCAATAGGAGAATGTATGGAATGAATGGAAGTTGGGGTTTAGGGTTACCTCACCTCCTTTATATAGGAGAAAACACTTACTTGAAGTACGCAAAATGCCCCGGTCGGTTTACCTGAAAGGTCTAAATTTCCCTGGTCGATTCGTCTCCCCTCCGTGCTGAGTCATCACAAGATTCTTCCTTATCCATTAGAAGATACGAGGCTTTAGGTATGCTGCAAGTGTGCTGAGTCGTCAACACCTTCTACGTCTCGAGATGTAGAGAGTCGACCTCGAGCACCACGAGGTCGACTTAGAATTCATGTGCATATTCGGAGGCTATGCTTGTTCGTCTTCTTGCTAGGGGTCGAATTTAAGGGAGTCGATATACGAAGTCGACTTTAAGGTCATTGTCTTTGGTAAAATCAGCTCTCCTTTGAATTAGTTCAAGAGGAGGTCGACTTAGGGATGTCGACTTTGGTGTTATCCGATTGGCATGTCGACGGTTCAAACCGTCCTCTGGGTCGAGTAATAAGTGTCTAGACCGATAGGTCATAATATGGTTATATCATCTAGTCCCCCCCAAAAATTACTCTTAACGGTCTAGAGTTTAAGAGTAAATTTGTCGGTCGAGCACCACACTTATTCGATTCGAATCGCGATACCCCTTTTACTTCTCGTGTCGGAGACTCGTCTCGTCTTCCCATGGAAACGCATTGTAATACCTCATGGTTGTGTTTCAGATAAGTTTGACATTCTGATGTCTTTTCAAATTTCGAAATTTGAACCTGGACCTGTCGCGCCGCATCAGTTCTGCCGCCTCGAATTTCGCCTCCTATCCAGACCGTCAGATCTCTCTTTGATCTAAGGGTCAGGGTTCACCTTCCTTCTGTAAAAATATCCTTCTCTTTAGCCATAAACCACTTTTAACATCTTCTCAAACTCTCCTTCTGAATTCTCGAGTTTCCCCAACGATTTAGGCGTTTCCGAGTCTCATCAGCGTTCATTTTTCTGGCGACCACCAGATTCTTCGAGACTTCTTCAACCTGCGACCATGTGTAAGCTCACTAATCTTTCAACCCTTTGTAGATTTTACTTTATTTTTCTGGGTTTTTCCATGTTTTGGAGTTCTTCGTGTTCATCAAACTTTTTATATGGATTTTGTGTTAGATCTTCTTTGCTTGAACTCCCCTCAGTTTTTTGTTTGCCTTTGTTATGTCGTGTATCGACTCTTGTTGTGAAGCCGATTTATGTATCTTCCTTTAAGCCGATCTCTGTCGACTTGATAGCTTTAGCCGCTATTAAGTCGATTTCGTCTTTCCAACGCCTGTCATTTATTTCTTCCGTGATTAAGGAGAGTCGAGCACACCCGTGACTTTACTTGCCTTTTTCGGCTGCTTTTTGATAATTGTTCTTCCCTTGAGTCGGTTTTCTTCGACCACTCTTGCAAGTCGATCTCGTTCCGTATATTAGCCATGCTAGCCTTCCCTTCTTGTCTTAGTCTGCACTTACTGATTTAGTCTTTTCTCTTCTTTTCATTCTTAGATTCCGAATCCGACTCTTCGCCCGATACCGTTGAGCGTTTGATCGACGAGGGTCCTCAGACGTCCGATTCGGTACAAGTAGTCGGTCTTTAAGTTAGCTGATCAATCACAGAATTCTCCCAACTCGGATGCGTCCTCCTTTGATATCGACCGAGAAGCATATAATCAAGCGTGGAAGTCGGGCGTTTTAATGGAGGACACTGAGTCTTCCCACGTTAGAACAAGTCCTTCTTCTTTACCCATAAATGCTCCTCTCCTCGAGGTTCAAAATGTTGTATTTGTAGCATGTCCATTAGCTAAGTTAGCTGTTTTAAATACTTTTTGTTATGCCTCTGCAGCCGAGGTCGAGGGCTTTAAAGTGTTCAGCGGACTCCCCTCTGACTAAGAGCTGCGTTCCTAGTCCAAATGACGACTTCGCTCGTCCTCCTTGTGGTTATTATACCTTTCTTATAGACCAAGTGATGTTCGGTCTTCGTTTCCTGATTCAGCATGAACTTCTGGCTATTAGCGACTTGTACAATGTCCCAATAAATCAATTTTCTCCAAATGCAATCCGCATCATGATTGCTTTCATCGTCGTCTCCAAAATAAAGCATCAGTATTTTTCTCCTGAATTTCTTTTTTACTGCTACGGGTATAGATTCATAAAAGACGCCCATTGCTCGAGTCGTCGCGCCGGTGTCACTTTCCTCGATGACCTTTCCTCGAATGTGACCCGGTGGAAATCAAAGTTTGCTTTTATTCGACCTGCCTCTGGTAAATACCCTTACCCTAACGCTTGGATTACCTCAAAAGTGAAGCAAAATAAACGACCGCGATCCGATGAGTTTGCGTCGATGTTGGTCGAGCTTAATAAACATACTTATAAAGCTCGTCCGTTGATCAAGGAAAGCTCTCCCCTTAATCATGTTGGAATTGTTGTCGACGAGGATATTCCTTGGCTCGACGACCCTTGTAAGTTCGCATGTTTTCCTCTCTATTGTTTTAATAGGTAGTTCATGATTCTCGATTTATCTATCTTGTTTAACGCGTAAACTCTATTTTTCCGTTCTTGCTCGCTTTGAAAGTGTGAAACCAAAAGCTGACAAGAAATCTGCTGGTCGAACTGCTTCCCCGAAGAGGCCCGAGGGTGGCTCTGGGTCGGGCATGAAGAAGACAGCAGTCGAGACGACTGCTGCCAAGAAGTCAAAGGTTGTTCTCCTATCTTCGTGGAAACTACAGAAGGCTTCAGACTCGCACTCCTGGAAGAGGCCCAAGATGAAGCCGACTTCACCCTCGTGCCCGACTCGCTCAAGCATCATAAGAGCAAGGATAAGGGGAAATCGTTTGAGAATCCTCCTCCCTCTGGTAGCCTCGAGAAGGTCATTCTCGAGAGGCCATCTCGGATCTGGGACCATCCATATCCACACGAGATTGCTAAATATCTTGACTCCATCATTCCTACTGCTGATAAGGCCTGCGCTAACCATGATCCTCATGACCGTGTTGGTCGTGCTCTACTCTACTTCTCTCGAGTAATTATCCTCGACTTTTGTTTTAGTCGACTTTGCTTTCTTAGTTCTAACTTTCTTTTTCGTGGTTTTCCTTTAGCTTATGGCGTATATGATACCACTCTTCTTGAGGAGTCCAGCTCACCCGACTCGAACGTCAACGCTTACAAGAACAAATGTGAAGACCAGACTCTCGAGCTCGAGAAGAAGAATGACGACCTTGCGGCGGCTAATGCTCTCATTGCCAAGCTGAAGATCGAGAGAGTCGCCGCTCTTTCGAAGGTCAACCAGCTGCGAGCCGACCTTGAGAAGGCCACTGATGATGGCATGGTCGAGAGGGAGGCAAGGGCCCTCGAGGGGCGCAGGACCTTTCTCAAGTCTCCAGTCGGTCCTGTGTTCCTCGAGCACTATCGCCAGGAGGCTACCAAGCTTTTATGCAATTCTCCTGCCTTCCTCGATATGCTCTATCCCGCGACGCTTCAATATTTAAATCATACATTCGACGCGTGGGAGGCGGCAGTGGCTGGGACGGAGTGTGCTGGCAAGCTCGACCGTGAGGAAGTCAAGAAGATGCTTCCTTTCCCCGCTGGCTACAAGGATGACGAGACCCTCCCTCCCGATCATCCATGGTGGATCGGTCTCGAGGTGAGGGCCATTCGTATGGCAGGATTGGTAGGTCGACTAGAGGTTCCTCCCGCTCTCTTGGCCGATCCGACCGACTTAGTCGGGCCAAGTGGGGTGGATGACGAGGGATCTCCTGAAGTCGAGGAGGATGAAGAGCCGGTCAGGGAGAGGGAGGTCAAAGAGGTGCCGAGAACAGAGATCCCTGCTGAAAATGCTGAAGATCCGGTTGAGGCGAATGAGAGCGATGGTGCTGAGAAGACTACTCCAGAAGGTGATGGCGAGAAACGGAAACAGTTGTTGCTGATGATGGTGGCGAAGAGGAAAAATCTGACGCTGAATCTTAGATGTGCTTGTCTTGCTTTGGGTTGTGCCGACTTTTGTTTTATTTTGTTTGTTTTTGTTTTTATTATCATCATGCTCGACCTGTTTCCCGTGGCTGTAAAGGTCGAGTCGACTCAGTTTGTATCTTGGTATTAATGATTAATATTATGTTATCCTTTTCTTCATCGCTTCTTTGCGTCTTGTAATTTTTATTATTGTTGTTGCTCGCACTTGTTGCTTTAATATCGTTTGATAACAACTTCGTAGTTGTCGAGACGACTTCATAGTATAAATAGCATTTTAACCTTCAAATTATCGATCTTACAATCAATTGTATCAGCTTCGTAGCCGATAAATCCTAAATATTTCAACATATCTTCTCTCAACCCTTCGTGCGAGCTGGTCGAAGTCGAGCAATGACTTTAGCAACTTCATAGCTGATAATCAAAGAGTTTTCAAACTCGTCTTCTCCCAACCTTCGACCGAGCTGGTCAAAGTCGAGCAATGACTTTAGCAGCTTCGTAGCTGATAATCAAAGAGTTTTTCAACTGGTCTTCTCCCAACCCTTCGTGCGTGCTGGTCGAAGTCGAGCAATGACTTTAGCAGCTTCGTAGCTGATAGTCAAAGTTTTTCAACTCGTCTTCTCCCAACTTTTCGTGCGAGCTGGTCGAAGTCGAGCAACAAATTTAGCAGCTTCGTAGCTGATAATCGAAAGTTTTTCAGCTCGTCTTCTTCCGAGCTGGTCGAAGTCGAGCAATCGGTTTTAGCAGCTTCATAATTGACAAACTTAAGTCTTTCAACTCGTATTGTCCCAAACCCTTCTTGCGAGCTGGTCGAAGTCGAGCAACAGTTTTAATAGCTTCATAGCTGAGAATCGTAAGCTTTTCAACTCGTCTTCTCCCAACCCTTCTTGCGAGCTGGTCGAAGTCGAGCAACGATTTTAGCAGCTTCATAGCTGATAAACGTAAAGTTTTTCAACTCGTCTTCTCCCAACCCTTCATGCGAGCGGGTGGAAGTCGAGCAATAACTTTAGCAGCTTCGTAGCTGATAGTCAAAGTTTTTCATCTCGTCTTCTCCCAACCCTTCGTGCGAGCTGGTCGAAGTCCAGCAATGACTTAGCAGCTTCGTAGCTTATAGTCAAAGAGTTTTCAAATCGTCTTCTCCCAACCCTTCGTGCGAGCTGGTCGAAGTCGAGCAATGACTTTAGCAGCTTCGTAGACAAGAGTTTTTCAACTCGTCTACTCCCAACCCTTCTTGCGAGCTAGTCGAAGTCGAGCAATGACTTTAGCAGCTTCATAGCTGATCATCCTAGTTTCATTGTCGTGGTTGTGTTTAGTTGGTTGTGTACTTAGCTTCGCAGCTATCTTGATATTCTTTGTGTGGACAGTTTATAGTTGTTTAAGTCGATTTTATAAGACAACTGGGATTCCATTCTAAGTTTTAGTCGACTTCGTAGTCGCAGGCTTCGTAGCCTTTTCGAGATTCCACTCGAGAGATACAACTTCGTAGTTATTTAAATCGACTTCATAGTCGCAGGATTCATAGTCGTTTCGAGATTCCACTCGAGAGATACAACTTCGTAATTGTTTAATCGACTCCGTAGTCACAGGCTTTGTAGCCTTTTCGAGATTGTACTCGAGAGATACAACTTCGTAGTTGTTTAAATCGACTTCGTAGTCGTAGGCTTCGTAGCGTTTTCGAGATTCCACTCGAGAGATACAACTTTGTAGTTGTGTTGGTCGGCTTCGTAGTCGTAAGCTTCGTAGCTTATTAGGGATTCCACTCGAAAGATACAACTTTGTAGTTTTGTTGTTCGACTTCGTAGTCGTAAGCTTCGTAGCTTATTCGAGATTCCACTCGAAAGATACAACTTCGCAGTTGTTTAAATCGATTTCGTAGTCGTAGGCTTCGTAGCCTTTCAAGATTCCACTCGAGAGATACAATTTTATAGTTGTGTTGGTCGACTTCGTAGTCGTAAGCTTCGTAGCTTATTCGAGATTCCACTCGAAAGTTACAACTTCGTAGTTATTTAAAACGACTTCTTAGTCATTAGAGTTAGTCGGCTACATAGTCGTTTTGAAAAATTTGAATATTCAGGAAATCTTAGTAAAGTCCATGTGCAAATGTAAAGACATAATTTAAGCATAAACTTGAAATTTGTTTCATTACTGAATCTGATTTGAACATTGCTCAGTACAAAAAGAAGTTCGAAATATTGCCTTAAGCTTAAAAGCGTTTGAGATGGATCACATTCCAGGATCATGGCAGTTGTCGACCTGCTCCATCTTCGAGTTCGTATGCGCCTCTCTCGAGTACCTTTGTGACAGTGTAGGGTCCTTCCCAATTATCTTCGAGCTTCCCGAAATGCTTGAGAGCATCTGCTCGTTTGAGGACGAGATCCCGTACTTGAAATTGTCGGGTTCGTACTTTTTTGTCAAATGATGCTCGCATCTTCTGCTTGTACTCGACAGACCGTACCCAGGCTTCTCCTCGTCCTTTCTCTATCAGGTCGAGGGCCTCTTCGATCATCTCCTCGTTTTTCTTCTCCTCATAAAATGTCAACCTATGAGAGTTCAAGCCGACTTCAACTTGCAGAAGTGCATCCATTCCATAAACCATGTGGAACGGAGATTGACCCGTCGAGCTTCTCGGAGTTGTCCTATAAGCCCATAGAACTGTTGTTAACTCGTCAACCGAAGCTCCCGATGCCGTCTCCAATCTTTTCTTCAACCCTTGGAGAATAGTTCTGCTTGTCACCTCAACTTGACCGTTTGCCTGGGGGTGCGCAACTGAGGCAAATCGCTGTTTAATTCCCATGTCGAAGCACCATGCTTGGATCCATTTCCCTTAGAATTGAGTTCTGTTATCTGAGATAAGCACTTTTGGAATTTCAAATCGGCAGCAAATGTTATTGAACAAGAATTGTATCATCTTCTCCTCAGTGATTCGCGCCAAGGGTTCCGCCTCGACCCACTTGCTGAAGTAGTTGACTGCGACTACTAAGAACTTCCTTTGTCCGGTTCCCATCGACAATGGGCCCACCAAGTCGATTCCCCATTGAGCGAAGCGAATTAGTGAGTTGATCGTCGTCATGTATTCAGCTGGGATATGAGTGATTTGCCCGTGGCACTGACATTTATCGCATCCTCGCACAAGCTTTTCTGCTATTGCTAGCACTTTGGGCCAGTAATAACCCGCTCGCAAGGCTTTTTCGGCTAAGGCTCGAGATCCAGTATATGCTCCACAACATCCTTCATGAATTTCTCTAAGTACGTGATTTCCTTCTTCTTCCAAGACACATCGCAGATGGGGCCCGGCCAACGATTTCTTGTATAAGACCCCGTCGACTTCAAAGTATGTGCTTAGATATCGAACAACTTTTTTCGCCTCTTGTTTGTCTCCCACCGGCACCTGGCCCTGCAAGAGTTCCCGAATCGACTTCCTTCAATCGTCTTTCTCGTCGACTTCCATTGTTTCTCCGAGACACTTCATTCTAAATGCATGGTTGTAATGCGATTTCCCATCTTCTCCTCATTTGAACTCGCGATTCTTGCCAACCAGTCGGCTCGTTTATTTTCCTTTTGTGGGACTTGTGTTAACTCAAATTTCTCCAAACCTTGCACAAGGCTCTGAATTTTCTCGATATATTTCAGCATCTGATCCTCCTTTATTTCAAAATCTCCCAACACTTGTCCCATGACGAGTTGTAAATCAGAATGTGCCATGAGCACCGTTGCTCCACCACCAATTGCGAGTTGAATCCCTTTGATAAGTGCTTCATATTCTACTTCATTGTTCGAGACTTTAAACCCTATTCTGGCGAAGTCGAGCTACTTGCCCTCGAGAGATACGAGGACGACTCCCAAACCAGATCCTTTGGCCGCAGAGGACCCATCGACATGCATCACCCACTTATTTTCTTCCCCCTTGGTACACTCCTGGATGAAATCTGCTAAAGCTTGAGCCTTTATTGCTCGTCTGGGCTCATATTTGATGGAATACTCGCTCAACTCGACTGCCCACTTAACAAGTCGACCTGAGACAGTAGGTCGACCCAGGGTTTCTCCAAGTTGGAAGTTTGTCCTCACCACTATTGTATGATTTAGAAAATACGGCCTCAACTTTCTAGCCGTTATCACCAACGTCAAAGCAGCTTTCTCGACTTCAGAATATCTCGTCTCCGCACCCTAGAGTACTCGACTGTTGTAATAAATCGGCTGCTGAGAACCTTCCTTCTTCTCGAAGCAGCATCGAACTTAGAGAGACCAATCCTACCGAGATGTATAATACCAACTCGCCACCAGGCTCAGGCTTTGTCAATAAGGGCAACTCACTCAGGAATTCTTTCAACTTTTCAAACGCCATCTGCGCCTCGTCACTCCATGAGAAAGTCATCTTCTTCTTGAGCAATTTAAAGAAAGTAAAATCTTCTCGGCCGCTCGAGCAATGAACCTGCTCAACCCCGCGATTCTCCCCGTCAGGACTTTCATATTTTTGATGTTTCGGGGTGGATCCATGTCGAGTATGGCTTTCACCTTGTCCCTGTTTACTTCAATTCCCCATTTTGTGATAACATACCCTAACAATCGTCCTGCCATACTCTAAAGGCACATTTGCTTGGATTCAACTTCATCCCAAACGACCAAAGGGTTTTGAATGTTTCCCTTAGGTCGTTCGGATGTGATGTCGGGGATTTTATCTTCACCAGGATGTCGCCAACGTACACTTCTATATTTCGACCGATTTGAGATTTGAACATGCGGTCCATCAATCGTTGGTAGGTTGCCCCTGCATTCCTGAGTCCAAAGGGCATAACAACATAACAATATGTTCCTTTACTCGTCACAAAGCTCACTTTACTCTGATCCTCGGGTGCCAAGGGGATTTGGTGGTACCCTTGGGATCCATCCATCATACTCAGCAACTCGCAGCCAGCCGTGGATTCGACTAGCTGGTCAATTCTGGGTAAAGGATAATGATATTTTGGGCATGCTAGGTTCAAGTCGCAGAAATTGATGCACATACGCCATTTGTTCAGTTCCTTCTTCACCATCATAGTATTGGATATCCATTCAGGGAATAGGATTTCTTTGATGTATTTGGCTTTCAACAACTTATCGACCTCGACCTCGATAGCTTTGTCGATTTCAGCCCTGTGATGTCTAAGTCGCTGTTTTACTAGTTTTCGCAAGGGGTTGACATTCAGTTTATGCTCTATGACCTCCGGGTCGATCTCGGTCAGTTCCTCGGGGGAAAAAGCAAATATGTCTTTGAATTCTTTAAGCAACTCCACCAATTGTTTTCGCAACTCATCCTCCAGTTCTCTCCCGAATTTAGTTGTTTGGTCTTCCCTTTCTCCGATTTGTATTTCCATTAGCTCCCAATGTGGTTCGAGGTCGCTTCCTCTTGGCCTTTTCTCACTCGTCATTGGTTTCTTCCCTTCTTTGATTCGGCTCGCTGGTTGGGTTTTACTGCGATTTGATAGCAAGTTCTCGACAACTTCTGGTCTCCTCGAGCCTCTCCAACTCAATCGTCAACAGGAAACTTTAGCTTCATGTGGTAAGTCGATACTACCAGTTGGAAGGCATTAAGTGTCGGGCTCCCAAGAATTACATTGTAAGCCGACTCGACGTCGACCACCACGAATCTCACCATCTTCCCTTTCCTTAAGTCGCCTTCCCCCAAGACGACAGCGAGCATGGTTTCTCCGAGGGATGCGACCTCTAAACCATTGAATCCAAAGAGAGATGTGTGCAGGGGTGTGAGCTCGATGTCGAGTTCCATCCTTTTGAGTTCGTAGAAAATTACATTCACTGAACTCCCCGTGTCGAAAAACACTCTTTGCACTTCATATCCCGACACCTGCGCTGTTATCATTAAGGCATCATTATGTGGCCTCTCGACTTCCCCCACATCGGCAGGTCCAAAGTTCACCATTGGTCCATTCTCATCAACTTGTTGTACCTCGACTCTTGCATATTTACCTCGAGCATACGCCTTCCTTGCTCGATTTGAATCTCCGTCTGTCGACCCTCCGAAAATCATGTGAATTACTCCCCTTTTCGGGGTTGTTCCTCCTTCTCTGGTGATCTCGCCCTCTTGCGAGGGATTTTACTTCTTTCCCTCCATCTGCTCGACCTTTCGCGATCTTTGTATATGAACTCCTTCAGATGACCAACTTTGATCAACCTCTCCATCTCTTCTTTGAGGTGTCTATAGTCGTCGGTATTATGCCCGTAGTCCTTGTGGAATCGACAATATAGATTGCTTTTGGGCTTCACAGGTCCATCCTTCCTCGTCCTTGGCCATCTCACCACGTCGTCGCGGATTTTCCTCTCCATTACTTCTAATATTCTCGCATGATGAGCCGACAGAGGTGTGTATTAAATTGGCCTTCATGCCTTAGATCTTCCTTCACCCCTGTCTGCTCGTGGGGATCCTCTCCTTTCCCCCGTCGAGTTCACCTTCTTCTCCTTCTTGTCATCTTGACTTTCTGTCTGGGACACCTTTATGCTTTGTAGGTAGTCGGCCTCTGCCTCCTCGACATTCATGTACTTAACGCATCTCCGCAAAACGTCATCGAAGATCCTACCGAGCCGTTTTTCCAAAGAGTTCTTGCACAGTCCCGGTAACAGCCCTCTCGTCAACCCTCCTGATTTGATCTCTTATGTCGCTGTTGGGCAATTGACACACGCTCTTGTAAACCTTGCCACATAATCTCGCAACGACTCCCCCGTCTTCTGTTGCATGCTGATTGAGGAAACTCAAGCTGAAACCATCAAAGTCCTGAATCGACCCAATTGGTAATTGATGGAACCAGTCCTGAGCCGACCCCTTCAGAGTCGTCAAGAAAGCACGACATTGTACAGGATCACTGTAGCGGTGGAGCATTGCCATGTTCTCAAAACTTCTCAAATGGTGAGATGGGTCAGTGGAGCCATCGTACCATATGTTCAACTCCCTGAAGCCTTGCCTAAGGATCTGTTGCGAAAATAGATGTTCCTTCACCCCTCTGCTCTTCTTTCCACCGACTCGAGCCTGCAAGTTGCGAACCTGGGCCATCAGTTGTTCCAACATCTCATCTCTTATCTGCGGGTTGATAGTTCGAATGAAAGACTCCTCCTTGTCCGCCCTTCTATTTTGATGTTCGTTCGATTGAGCTTGCTGTTCGACATGAGGTTGTTGCTCGACCAGCGAGTTCTGCTCAACGCGCGCCACTTGTTTCATCTGGGCAGCGACAACTTCAGCAATCATCTTCTGCATCTCGCTCCTCGTCATCGTCAGCGTTTGCTCCTCGACGCGGGGTTGTGTTTGTGTCCGCTTCGGCACCTCCTGAATTTGCTTCCCTTCACGTCGAGACATTTCCGTTGGCTCATTTTCTCCAGCACTTGGATTAGGGATCAATGTTTGACTTGTTCCTCCTTGGGTCAACACTTGCATCTTCACTCCGGGTGGAGTAATGGGTGTTTCTCCAGCCAGATTCATCCCCAGCGGTGGAAGTCCTCCAAATGGTGGCAGTCCCATCATCTGCATCACTGGGGGTCTAGGGGTAAACACTGGTGGTGGTCTTCTGTCTGTCCAAGCTCCCCTAAGGTGCAAAGCTCTTAATTCGATCAAGAACTCCCCCACAGACGGCACCAAAATGATGGGTCTATTCCTAGATCTGGAGTAAACTGGTGATAATGAGCTCAGATCTGTTTGAATCGCCTTCGAACCGTTGCTAGACCGCGACAATACCTACAAGAACTTAATGCCGGAAGTGTTTCCGGCGTAGAGCCTCCGATGCTCAAGTCAGTGTATGAAAGAGATGAAGAAGAGCTGTTCTCAGAGAGCAGCAGCAGCAATAGGAGAATGTATAGAATGAATGAAAGTTGGGGTTTAGGGTTATCTCAACTCCTTTATATAGGAGGAAACACTTACTTGAAGTATCCAAAATGCCCCGGTCGGTTTACCTGAAAGGTCTAAATTGCCATGGTCGATTCGTCTCTCCTCCCTGCTGAGTCATCACAAGATTCCTCCTTATCCATTAGAACATACGAGGCTTTAGGTATGCTACAAGTGTGCTGAGTCGTCAGCACCTTCTACGTCTCGAGATGTGGGGAGTTGACCTCGAGCACCGTGAGGTCGACTTAGAATTCATGTGCATATTCGGAGGCTACGCTTGTTCGTCTTCTTGCTAGGGGTCGATTTTAAGGGAGTCGATATACGAAGTCGACTTTAAGGTCATTGTCTTTGGTAAAATCAGCTTTTCTTTGAGTCAGTTCAAGAGGAGGTCGACTATCAAGAAGTCAACTTGGGGATGTCGACTTTGGTGTTATCCGATTGACATGTCGACGGTTCAAACCATCCTTTGGGTCGAGTAATAAGTGTCTAGACCGATAGATCATAATATGGTTATATCACGTTCAATACACAATTGTACTAGTGCAACTAATCAGCCATGACCAATGGTACCGTTCACACTACAACCATTCCGATGGCTTGTTCAATTTTCATCTAGGTTGTGAACCATTTCCTTTATGTTTCGCATGTCACTGAGAAATGATCTTTTGTCCATCCGTGATGAACCATTTATCTAAATGCAGAACAATATAACACACATAACTTGTTTAATCAACCATGAATTCTCATTCAACATAAATAGTATAAGTAACATGTAAAGTCAAGCTTTAAGTATATACACTAACGATGGAAAATCTTATTTCTTGGTAAATAAATCACATATCTTTTAGAAGATCTTGGAGATTTAAAGAGATCCATAATATTTTATGTAAATCATCATGGACCAATCAAATCGCGACGTGCAATTTGTAAATTTTGTAGAATTCTCTCTCCTACAACTATGAATAGGGACTTGCAAAAAAAGAAAAAAAAAACATTACAATTTATATTCATGGTCAAGTGCTCTAAATATTCTCTCGACGAGATTCAAGTGTTCTTGAAAATTAAAAGGCGTTCTGGAACATCTGAAGCATAATTCAAGGACGTTCAACCTCAAGACTGGCGTTTAATCTAGAAACAAGTTGCCAAGCCTCGTTTAATCTAGAAACAAGTTGCCAAGCCTCCGAATTATGTTAATAAACTCAAAACCGGGAGAGAAGATTCAAGATCTACTTTGCGACAAGGACCAAGAACTCGTGTCATTCACGTTCTTGGGATATTACAGCATTTGATCTGAATATATTACGGTGTTGACTCGTGGATTAACATTAATTCAAGTTAGTTCAAGTCAATGAGAAGATCAAACCTAAGATTTCACTACAAGACTGAAAATTGTTCCTAAGAAGAATTAGAAGAGAAAATAGAGATTACAATCAACACTATTTATTTGATTCGAAAATTTAATTTGTATAATATTTTTTGTGTTTATAAATTCAATACACAAAAACTTTTGTTACAATGAGTATACTAAAGAATTCTTTCAGCTTCTCACGTGCGTCGATGTGCATAATACGATGGACCAACCGTGGCAAGATATTTTGGTAAATCGCGGTAGTTGGAAAAACATCAAATAAACCACTCATGACACAAAAGGAAGTTCTATGAAAAGACACAAAAATTTACTTTAAAGAAATGAAAGACAATTCGATAAAGGCAAATCAAGGACTTATATATTTTATTTCATTTGTACGTTGCCATTTCGCTTAACATAAAATGGTCTATATTTGAAAAGTAATTTGAAAAGGAGCTATGGAAATGAAGGAAAATGCATGATATCTTGCTCGCAAGCACTGCAAATAAATATACTCGGAATCTCATCACTCTCTGGGATTTGCACGCACCGCGCGTGCTGCCAAACTTGACATATATCGCACGTCACCATCCTCTCCCCATCGTCATCTTTGGCACCACAAAGGCAATCCACAACCATACTTAGGCCTCTACCAACCAAGCCTTGTTGCTTGCACTCAAACACCATTTTGCTTCCTGGTTTAACACTCTTAAAAACCAAATTCGGTCCTTTGTTAATTATGGGGTTTCCTGCCACAAACTCCCTTAACCCCACATACGTTTCTCTAAATATCTTCTCAACTTGACACTTTAGCTCCTCAAACCTTGTGTTGCTCCTCAAGATGAAGCAATGGTATGGGGTACTAATTATATTATAGGTCACACTATTTTCCTTTGATTTTCCATTGCCACTAGTTATATAGACATTAACAGCGCAATATATCCTCCACATGTTGATCTCGTCATAGGTTTCCAAATCCCCACGGTATTCTTTCACAAGATACTTGGAATCAAGAATGATTCTTGAAGCATTATTAGCCAAAACACCATTAATATAATCATGCATCATCACATTTTCATCAGGTCTCGCACAAAAAATGTTTTTATACGCACAGAAAATGTCTGTGGTGAGCTGACCCCAAGAGACCTTAATTTGTTGTTTACCCTCGAAATTGGTATTAGCCCTCGAAACGTCCTCCAAACAATATTCTAACACCTTGGTGACTGGATTAAGACATCTTCTTACAAAGTATTTCCCCACCATGTGGTTGCCCAATGACTTGAGCACAAAATCCAACAGGCCCGTGTCACCAATATACGTTCGCGCAACATCTCTCACACGCTGCCTAGAAACCCATTGAAACTCAGCTCTTTTAAGGGCCTCAACCACCACATGGATGGCCATCTCGACTCGCTTGGGAGACCACCTGCAGGACGTGTCTGACATGATTCGCGGATAGTGAGTATCGAATATTGCATTACTAATGTTTTCTTTTGGAATTCGGAGTTTCAATTGGAGCATGAAATGGAATAGGTCACCCAGCGTGACCAAGGAGTGTCCCGATAGGATTTGGTACCTAGACAATATTGTTTGGACCTCAGTATTCGAGAATGTTAGTTGATGGGTGGCAATCGGGCTAAGGGGAATGTTTTGGATGGCCTTCACTGCACTTTGGTATGTCTCATAATTGATTCCAAAAGTTCCCCGACCAAACACATAGTCCCAGTCTCCAAACCACGATTTGCCATAGGCGACAGTGTGGAGCAACCTGAGGTCCATGCCTTTCCTTTTTGCCTCATCTTTCAAACTCACTTTCCTAACAAAAGTCATAAACAACAAGACAGTATGCAAAGAAATAATGCAACAGAAAGATTAAATATCTTTGGGTGAAAAATGGAGGATACAAACCTTGCTCCCAAGGCGGAGCACAAACGATCCCAAAAATCCATGATTTGGTAGCCCGGCAAGTCAGTCCCGGTTTCAGATGAGCCGTTAATACAGAGTAAATGGCCAAAACCATTCGAGTGAAATACGCCGTGAAGAGTGTGGGTGTGGGCCTGCAGCTGAACCACATTAGACTTGCAATAATCAGCATCTGAACCACAAGACTTTGCCGGCAACACGAAATGGTACTTCTTATTGCATGTCATGTGATGCCCCCAGCCTGAGCTACATTATTAATCAATCAATCAAAATTAGCCAAAGCATATAGTATTCAATGTGTGTTAGGTAAATTGTTTATGTCGTCGAATGGTTAGTCAGTCATATATTATTAATAAATAATACTTTTTTTACTCAATTATCATATTTTTAATAAGACTATGTTATCAATACATACCAGAAACTGACACAACATTGCATGCCTCAAAACATGACACGAAAAAATACATTTTTTTTTTTGAAAAAAAAAAGTTAAATGTTAGCACATTTTCTGTGAAATAAAATAGATAACACGAAATTACCATAATTAAACACGAACACGATACGATTGCACGAACTGTAACTCTTATTTTATTGAAGTGTCCTATTACATATATAGCCGCATGATTGTCATATGAATTTCTTAATATAGTAGGAACAACACTAGATATTCACATGCATACACAGATAACCGGATGAAAACAAAAAATCATTTCTNNNNGAAGAAGAAAAAAAAAAAAAAGAAGAATGAAAACAAAATTACTATGTATATGCACATACATTTAGTCTTACTACTTGTGCTTGATTTTTCAATTAAGAAATACGAAATCAGTGTTGTGAATTGTGATATAACAAATAAAAATGTAATTGCAATGACGTCTAAATGAACAATTTGAATCTTTATCCTAAATTCTTACTTGTAATGTTTATATAATTGAAAAAAAAAAAGACAAATATAACTATACCTATGTAGTGGCAATGGTTGCAACGAAGGTCGATCGACATGTCTTCTTGCACAACAACCAAAAACAGATGCAACAAAGGTTGGCGGCGGACTTCGAGGTGGAACGACCAGCTGGGCATGGGCCCACACACCTCAACCTGTTGTCCGTATTCCAAAAGTGCCCTTACGTTATCGTGAAAAGACCCCTTGAACTCGGTGGGATAACCCCTCTCCCCAAACACCTTGAATTTGAAAACCCTTTCCCCTCTTTTCCTCTTCCGGCACCCATTTGGCATCCTATTTTTGTTTCTGTGAGACAGTGATCACGCAATGTTATGTTATGTTATCTGCCAACATCTTCTAATTAGCTTTATACATATATATTTATGTGTGTGATGAGATAGAATAAAAATAAGTATATGTTGGCATATTTGCTAGGTCACACGCATGGTGCCACTGAATATAGAAAGAAGCAAGTGATGGAGGTTTTACCATACTCACTATCTGCATGATCTTTGCCTAAATTAACGTGCATTTTTTGCAAAACAGTCGCTGTGGCAGCATGCATGACTCTTTTTCT
>BKCP01005294.1:1116130-1137455 GCA_008636005.1 Striga asiatica | reverse complement strand
ATTTTTACAAAGTTCCTACAACAGGAGAAAAAAAATGATGTGATTGATTGTGTGCACATACTTATTGGACAAAATTAAGTTGGACTCCACTAAAAATAAAAAATTACAATATCGTCAATGTAAATCAAAATTAGTATACTCGTTAAATTCATTACATATTGAATACAATATTTTGGATGTAATCAAAACTAGTAATCAACTTGTGCATTTGCACAGAGACGAATACTTTAAAAGATAAAAATATTAAAAAAAAATTAATCATAATTTAATTCATGAAAAAAAAATATGAATTAAGAAAATAATTCTCAAAATTGATTTTGATCAAGTAATTACTATGGAAGAGCCGTTACAACCATTTTCTTTATGCTAATACACCCGACCATTTTTATGAGTGGGTGTGACTTAAAATTTGAGTACAATTTTGTAACTCTCTTGATTGGTTTATGCTCATAATTTATGGCATTCAAGCAAGTTATTTTGTAACGTAAAAATGAAATTAAATGCTGAAAATTTTGGAAGGAGAATAAAATTGAATGCTCTTTATATATATATAGATTATATATTACGCTTGTTAAAATTCATTATAAAATATCAATTTGATAAGTTACCATACCAAACAACAAACGTCAATTTGATGCACTAACTTTTTGATAAGTTACTTTTTAATACACTAACTTGTGAAACAAGTTAGAATATCATAGTTTAGTAACAGACTAACAGCCAAAATAAATTACAGTTAATTTTTTTGAACAAAAACCAATTTAATTAGTATATAAACAATAACACATAACCTAAATTTTACAATTCATAAGGCCAAAAAAGATGCACTCATAAGCTTAATGATTGTTTAGCAAGCGGGATTAATGTTTCCAGACCTCTTGGTATCGTGAATGCTTTTAATTTGAGTTATTTCAAAACATATGAGCATAAACCATAGCATTTATTTTATTTATAATCAACCTTTTTTATTATGTATTTTGTGTTAGAAAAAAGTGTTAATATCATCAAATAGCATGTTAATTTAAAAAAATGAATAATGACCACTTTTTTAAAAAAGATAAAATTTAACTAATTGCCATTTACATATACCAATTTACCCCTAACTATTTTTTCACTTAAGATTTTTTTTTCTTTCCCCAACTTAATTTTCACCACTGTTTTAAATAAATAGCTATGTAGCTCGTTATTGCTCGCTATATTGCTTTTTTTTTTTTTTCAAAAAACGCGACGTAGCTTTATATATTTAGCATTTTTCCCGAAAAGCTTACACGAAATGTTGAAATAGCACGTCTTTTTATACTATTTTGCGCAATTTCACACTACTTTGCGCTATAATTCTGCAACGACATTTAAATAATAAAATATTCAAAAAATTAGATGTAATTCTAAATTAATTCATTGAAATTAACTTTAATTTAAAATTCCTTCTCAAACTTAGTATTATTTAATGAAGATTTTTAAATATTTATGCAGTTCTAAATTAATTCATGCAAATGCAATCAATTGGCATAATAAATTTAAATAAATAAATCAACTAATATGGCCATCAATTATTGAGTCTCCTTAAATAAGGAAACCTTATCAGTTTCTTTCCTTGTCCAACTGGAACTCCCACTGCAGTAGAATCCTGATAGATATTGTACTGCTTGTCCACAAAGTAAAAAACATCCACCCACCAGCCGCCGCCTGCCGCCGGTTGTCGGTGAAAAATCCGGCGATTTATTTATTTTTTTCGTTTTCGCGCGAGTCGCGCTCTGCTGCCGGGCTCCTCCCAGCACCGTCGATCGCCACCGGTTGTGCCACCTGGCCGACGGCGGTCCCTCGGGCTCGGATCCGGTTGCATATTTTTAGGTTCGTTTGATCTCTTGTCATCTCTCGGTCATCAATACACCATCCCAACTCGAAAAATATAATTTACAAAATTACATAATTCGATCATAGATCCAATGAATGGATGTATATGTTTTCTAAGCAAATAATTAATTTTATCCGGTCAACCCCCGGACTCATAATTATTACAAACATACATTCATCATATCTTCGACATGTCGGAGGCTATAAAAACGAATTTAAAACCATACATCACATTCAACAACATTCATCTAACACATAACCGGCCATAATATGTGATTAACTAATTCCTGCAAAACTGAGTTATGCGAATATAATCCAATATATATGGCTGTGTTTGAACACATCTTATCAAATAAAGCCGTAAAAATTCAAACTTTGTACAAAACGCATTAACCAAGTGCTCTGATACCACTTGTTGGGATTTATGAGGATCTCGTTATGTACAAGTTACGAATTCAATAGCAAACGTAAACATATGCGCACCGGATCTAAATGTTTGACGTAGAAAACTTACGGCTTAAATTTTTCTGAATCTAATGGATTCGGGATGACCGGGAACAGCACACGAACGGAAGGGATCACACGAACAGGTGAGGAACGGCTAGTCGCGATTGGGTCGTGTGGTGCGGTTGTCGCCGGTCGTGTCACGCGGGATCGGTCGCGTCGGCTAGGCTCATGGCAGCGATCGGTGCGGCGGTCCTCCAGCTGGTCGGCGGTCGGTGGATCTTGGCCTTCGGGTTGAGATTCGTCGACTTCTGTAGACGATCATCGGGTCTCGATTACCTTTGGGATCTTCTGCTATCTCACTCTTACACCTCTTCAACTTGTACCGGTGGAGCAACAAGAAGAAGATAATGAGATGAGATGAGAGAGGAGGGGCGGTTTCACGTGTATTATGAATATCGGTTCTCTTCTCATGAGCTTAATGATGTATATATTGAGCTACAGTAGGTATCCTTAGGAGATTAAGAATAGGGCTTCTTAAATAATGGATTAACTGTAGGCCAGGCCCATTCTTCCAATTACTTAAATAATATTACGGTCCACCAACATAATATTAATGCACTCCCTTTTCTTAGCCCAAATTACATTTGAGACTGCAATTATAATTACCCGAATTACCTCCCCATGTTTAAAATATAATGTCCATTAATTAATTCCATTACTGACAATTAAAAATTAATTAATATATTATTTATTTCACCGAAGCTAGCGCTCGTTCATCACATTATTATTATGTCGGAACTTAATCCACCTGCAGGGTTTAGCATAACAATCCTTCATGAACTCACTTTGGGGACATCATCAAACTAAACGTACATGGTGATTGTAAATATCCTAACAGCACATCATACATACAACAATATTACCCAAGACAATAGGAATATTAATCCAGCGAACTGAACCTCACTCAAGTAAATGAAAGTTATATGTACTGCATATATATGTCTGTTTAATATCTTACGGGTTAAGAAAACGCAGTAATTAACCGAGGCCTAGTTCGTTTACAACAACCAGTATAAAACGAACTTCTCCTCTATGGGATCTTGTTCAATACATAAATGTACTAGTGCAACTAATCAGTTAAGACCAACTGTACCGTTTACACTACAACCGTTCGGATGGGGTGTTCATTTCCATCTAGGTTGTGAACCACAATTCTTGTTTTGCAAGTAACTGATAGAATGATCTTTTGTTTGCCCGATGACGACCAATTCTATCTAAGTGCAAAACAACAGAACATATAACTTGTTTAATCAAACATGATTCTCATTCATAAAGGTTTAAAAGTGTAATATCATCCAAAGCCAAGCTTTCAGTATATAACACTAACAGCTTCATGGTAAGTGTATCAAGTCACTTCGATCTGATCGAGGTGACGAATACCTCTTTAGAGAGTTCAGGACATACTTTTCAGAAGTTAGGTGTAATGCCCCGTTTATTTGTGGATGATTTGAGAAATATTATTATTATTATTTTTATTGTTATTATTATTGTTATTTTTTCTTATGTTAATATTTATATTTATTTTTCTTGAATGCCATAATATTTATAAATTGCCAAATGTGATTAAGTGCTAAATGTGTAATTGTCTAATTGATTCTGTGATTTATTAAATTATCAATGTGTATTTAATAAATATGAAAATATATATATATATACCAACCCAAGAAGCACGAAATTTCGGCCCAATTACTCGGGCCCGGCCCGACAGATTCTTCTTTTTCTTTCTTCGGGCGTGAGTTTTTGTGTTTGTCTTGGACAACAAGACTTCTCTTTAACCTAATGAGAGTATATATATTTTTCCGCGTTGGTTCTCTTCTCAAATCCCACACCCGCAGTTTTTTTTTGTGATTTTCTCAAACTGGTTCCGATCCCATCTCTCTCTCTTTGCAACTTCACCATCATCTTCATCGTGATCCCTGGTCATCATCACCCTCATCGTCCCTCCATCATCCTCAGTCCCTCATCATCGTTGCTGTCACCATCTCATCGTCGTCACATCACCTCCGGAGCACCACAACCCGTGAGCAGGACTTCTTCATCTCGTCATCCTCCTCTGTTCGCAATTCCGGCGGCCTGCAACTTCCGGCGAATTCGTTTTCCTGTCAGCAGCCCGCGACCAGCCCTCCGGCGACCCTTTGTTCGAGTTTTCCGGCGAGTTCGAGCAGCCCACGAGCCTAGACGACGAGAGCCCTTCCACCTGCAACTTCCGGCGACCTGCTTCTCTACGAAGCTTTTTCCGGCGAGATTCTTTCCCCCGCAGCAGCACCTTTGACGGCTCGCCTCGGCCATCGCAGCAACTCCGCAACCGAGAAGGACCACCCCAGCTCTCTCCTCGGTGAGCCGCGCGAAGCCGTCGAGCCCCGTCGAGCCTCCGTCGAGCCCGTTCGTGTTCGTGACGTTTTCGATTTTCCCGAGAACGGTACCTCGTCGTTTTTTTCCGTCTCATTTAATTCATATATGTTCGTTAAATTGTTCATATCCATGTTGTGCTCGTGTGATATATGCAATGTGAATTTATTGTTGAATATGTGCAAAAATATATGAATTGTGGTGATTATTGTGTCGTATGTTCGGGATCGCTTCGATTTTCTCAAAAATCGAACGAGACCTCAAAAGTCGTGTAAGTCGGTGGATAATGGAACAATGTCGAGTCCTTGGTCTTATGAAAAGGCCTCGGACGATAAATTATGTGTTGTGATTTAATTGCCAAATAGTCGAGCTTGTTAATCGCTGTTTTGATGTTCGAATTTTTAAAAATAGCTCGCTGCTCGAAACGATGTGACATTTTGAGGGGTGTGTTATCTGTTCATTGTCTGCCTTGTGTAAAATTTTCGTAATTTTTGGAGGCCTGTAGCTATTTTTAATAATTAAATTGTAATCTGTCCAAAATATTGTTAAATGCATAAAAACTTCATGCCTGACTGAAATGAGCTGAAATTCGAATATGTCGTTTCCCTGTGACTTATATGTGTTGTGTTAAATTTTTAGCATTTTTGGAGTTGATTTGATGTGGTAAATATTTTATTTATCGTATCTGCAGAAACGTTGTTTGAATTTTTTTTAAATTTGTTACTGCATGAAAAATTCTGAAATTTTACTGAGAGGCCTATTTTTTGTGTTTAATCATGTTTGTAAAATATGGGAATTTTTGGAGTCCGTTTTGATTCAGTTTAAGTTTAACTTCGATAAACTGCTGTTGCTCGTTTGAATTTTTAAAAATAGCAGCAGTTATCATTTAAGGCTGAGATTTTTACAAGTGGACTTTGGCATACTTTATGTTCTTGTGTAAAATTTTCAAGATCAGATTCATTCACTAAGTCTGAGTATGAATTAATGTGCCTATTTTGTTGATATCTTGTTCGAATTTTATAAAATAGGGTGTTTCGAGTTTAAAGCTGAGACTTTGTGGTTTTACATGTTTCTGGGAGATGAAATTTTGTTTAAATTTTTAGAGCTTAATTCGTAGGGTAGCTTGACCTTCTATTTTCATGCGATTAAATGATTTCTATTTTCGAACATGATTTTTATATGAAATTTGGAAATCGACTTGCTTTTTGGTTTTTATGTGTGTTTGACTTGGTCAATCCTTAGATGGATTTGTGTGAACTCCCTTAAGTGGTTTGGTCGAGTTTAGGGCCGAGTCTTAGTGTTCCACATCCACAGGACTTCACGAACTACTTAGTCGAAACGAGTTCGACTAGGTCTGTCTTGTGATTTCCGATTTAAGACGAGATAGATTCTGATTGTAGGATCTTGTCATAATGTAGGTGTTTAGAGGTGTTGACTTCGCCTCGTTTCTGGAATTGTGATTTTGTGAACTGTTGCTGCTATCAGGTGGGTACATTTATGATGTATTCCATATTTATCGCACTCCTTATTTCGTGTAATGCTTTCTTTTGAAAATTATTGTATGCATGAGAACTCTAGTCTAAGTGTCCCGAACGATAGTGCCTTTGACGAATGCATAACAGTGAGAGGTCACCTGCCCGTTGTATCTGGGAGGCGACGCCCTGATCCGTGTGAGTTTCGGGGGGGAAAAACATCTCCACTGTCTCCTGGAAAACATCCATGATCCGTGAGTAGTTCGGGGTGGACTCCCATGATCCGTGAGTAGTTCGGGGTGGGGGAAATTTTCCAGTTACGGCCTTGCCGATGTTTGGTCGGAAGGTTGTTGTATGTACATAGGAGGTTTGCGATAGGGCCGGGTAGGGGGTTTAGGCTATGAATTCTATGCATACGGATACTGATACTGTTTATCGTGATACTGCTTTTAAAATAATTATACGGGATAACTGTGCGATAATGGTGAGCTTGTTGGTTGCTCACCCCCATTATTTTCTTTGTTGTTTTCTCTCTTCCTTTGTTTTAGGTTGAGACGAGCTGGAGGCGGTGGCGTAGGACGAGCGAGATGGTGGTCACTGTTTGATGATATATTATGCTTCCGCATGTTTATGATTTGTTGAACTGAAACTTGACTTGAATTATTTTCTCGTTTGGATTTGGATATTTTATTATGTGTTAATATCCCTGCTTGATTTCGTATACTGATTATGTGTTGCGCATGAATTTGTTACTTAATCATTTGCTTTCATACCTTGGATTGTTTATTTATTTGCCTTTCGACCTATGTTTGAGTTTTCGTTTGAACCTGGATTCTTGCTAGACGTTTGGGAATGATTTTGAGATTTATGTTTAAGCGATTGTTTAATTTGATAGCTCAGGCATGTGTAGGTTCTTTGGTTTGATTGATTGGACGTGTTCATTTGCTGTGATTAATAAGTAGCGCCCGTTTCTCGATAAATGTTTTTAATTTGAATTAAATAAAAAAAAATAATAACTCTGATTAATATCAAATAAATTCGGTAAATTCTTTAAAATAAAACGGGGCGTTACATTAGGATTGAATCCCAATTGACTGCACCCGGCACGCCCCAGCAGAACGGGGTTGTAGAGCAAAGAAATAGGACTCTTATGGAGATGGTTAGGTCGATGATGAGTTATTCAAGATTACCAGATTCGTTCTGGGGTATAGCGTTGGAAACAACATCGTCCATTCTGAACATGGTTCCATCGAAGTCAGTTGAGACTACTCCTTATGAGATGTGGAAAGGGCGCAAGACCAATTTCTCACAGTTTCGAGTTTGGGGTAGCCCTGCACACGTGTTAGTGCAGGAACCTGGCAAGTTGGAGAAACGTTCGGAAGCACGAGTTTTTGTTGGCTATCCCAAGGGAACGAAAGGTGGATTATTTTATAGTTCCGAGGATCAGAAGGCGATCGTTAGTACGAACGCCAGATTCTTGGAAGAAGACTATATTATGAATCATAAGCCCGTGAGTAGACTTGTCTTAAAGGAGTTGAGGAGTGAAGTCGATAGTTCCCCCACCGAGTGCGCAAGTAGATACATCACATAATACTGCAACACGAAACACTGAGAGTGTGCCAGTGCAGGCAGTATCTTGTCGTAGTGAGAGGGTTTCTCATTTACCCGACTGATGGATAAGTCTTGGAGTCATCGGACTCAGTTCCAGGAGACCTAGAATCGGAGCCAAGGACCTACCACGAGGCACTCCAAGATAAAGATGCAAATTCATGGAATGTTGCAATGAAAGCTGAAATGGGGTCAATGGACTCCAATCAGGTCTGGGATCTTGTAGAACTACCCGATGGGATATGACCCATTGGATGTAAGAGGGTCTATAAGAGAAAAAAAGGATCGGATGGGAAGGTGGAAACCTACAAATTTAGGCTTGTTACGAAAGGTTATGCCCAAAAAGAGGGTATTGATTATGATGAGACATTTTCGCCAGTAGCTATGCTTAAAATCATTCGGATTTTCTTGGCTATAGCCGCTCATATGGATTATAAGGTCTGGCAGATAGATGTCAAGACGACTTTCCTTAACGGAAACCTTCAGGAGGACATCTATATGCAGCAACCAGAGAGATTCATTGATAAGGGACATGAGCATCTAGTGTGTAAGCTTAATCGGTCTATTTATGGATTGAAGCAAGCTTCGAGATCTTGAAATATCCGGTTCGATGAGGTGATCCAGTCGTACGGGTTCACTCAATTTCCGGATGAGCATTGTGTGTAAAAGAAAATAAGTGGGAGCGTGCTGGTGTTTCTTGTGCTTTACGTAGATGACATACTTTTCATTGGAAACAATAAGAAGGAGTTGTCAGACGTAAAGTTTTGGTTGTCTCAGCAGTTTGATATGAAAGACTTAGGTGAAGCAGGATACATTCTTGGTACTAGGGCCATTCGACACCGTAAGAAGAGAATGTTGTGCTTATCCCAGTCTACATACATAGATACTATCTTTGGCAGATTTAGTATGCAAGATTCCAAGAAGAGTATGTTACCTTTCAGACATGGAATAGGTCTATGCAAGGAGATGTCTCCTAAGACGTCTCAAGAGATAGAAGACATGAAGACAGTTCATTATGCTTCGGCAGTATGAAGTCTTATATATGTTATGCTGTGTACGAGGCCAGATAATAGCTACGCCGTTGGCATGGTAGCTGGATATCAAAGTAATCCGGGACGGGAACATTGGTCTGCAGTGAAACATATACTCAAGTACCTGAAGAGGACTAAGGAGTACATGATAGTTTACCATGCAGACAGCTTGTTACGTTTAGGTTACAGCGATTCCGATTCCCAGTCAGATAGGGACGAGAGTATCAACCTCAGGTTATGTGTTTACCTTGGGAGATGGAGCCATTTCATGAAGGAGTGCCAAGAAGAAATGCGTGGCAGACTCCACCATGGAAGCCGAGTACATCGCAGCTTCTGAGGCAGCGAAAGAGGCAGTTTGGCTCAGAAACTTCTTAGTGGACTTAGAGGTGATTCCGAGTTTGCCACGTTGTATCACAGTGTTGTGATAACAGTGGAGCAGTAGCGAACTCAAGGAAACCACGAGCCCACAGAGCAAGCAAACACATAGAGCGCAAATACCATGTGATACGACATATCGTTGGTAGAGGAGACGTTGATGTTGCTAAGATTGCATCAGAGGACAACATAGATGATCCTTTCACGAAGAGTTTGCCGGGAAAAGTCTTCGTCAAACACGTGGAAGGAATGGGAGTCAGGTGCATGGTGATAGGATCGACATAGGTCTTTTAGAATTACGAATTGGTAGGACTATACTTGTAAAAGCGAAAGCTATAAGTATAAGTGGGAGATTGTTAAAGTTATATACTGAAAGCTTGGCTTCGAATGATATTACTTTTTTACCCTTTATGAATGAGAATCATGTTTGATTAAACCAGTTCTATATTCTGTTGTTTTGCACTTTGATGGAATGGGTCGTCGTCGGGCGAATAGAAGATCATTCTATCAGTCACTTGCGAAACAAAAATTGTGGTTCACAACCTAGATGGAAATGAACATCCCATCCGAACTGTTGTAGTGCCAACAGTACAGTTGGTATTGACTGATTAGTTGCACTAGTACATTTATATATTGAACAGGATCTCGGAGAGGAGAAGTTCGTTTTATACTGATCGTCGTAAATGAACTAGGCCTCGGTTAATTACTGCGTTCTCTTAACCCGTAAGATATTAAACAGACATATATATGCAGTACATATTACTTTGATTCACTTGGGTGAGGTTCAGTTCGCTGGATTAATACTCTTACTGTCTTGGGTAATATTGTTGTATGTATGATGTGCTGTTAGGATATTTACGGTCACCATGTGCGCTGGTTTGACGATGTCTCTGAAGTGAGTTCATGAAGGATTGTTATGCTAAACCCTGCAGGTGGATTACGTTCCGACATAATAATAATGTGATGAATGAGCGCTAGCTTCGGAGAAATAAAAAATATATTAATTAATTGTTGATTGTCAATAATCGAATTAATTAATGGACATTATATCTTAAACATGGAATGGTAAATCGGGTAATTATAATTGGAGTCTCAAATGTAATTTGAGCTAGAAAAAAAGAGTGCAATTATATTATGTTGGTGGACCGTAATATTATTTAAGTAATTGGAAGAGTGGGCCTGGTCTACAGTTAGTCCATTAGTTAAGAAGCCCTATTCCTAAACTCCTAAGGATCTCTACTGTAGTTCTATATATATACATATATATATATGTGTGTGTGTGTGTGTATATATATATATATATAATTAAGCTCATGAGAAGAGAACATAACATTAGACTCGTGTGAAACGCACGACCCATATACTCTCTCTCTAGATCTCATTCGAGCTTTATCTTCTTCTCGTTGTTCCACCGGTACGAGTTAAAGAGGTGTGTGAGTAATAGAGTAGAAGATCCCGAAGGTAATCGAGACCCCGTGATCATCTACAGAAGTCGACGAATCTCAACCTGAAGGCCGAGATCCGTCGACCCCAGCCCAGTTGGACCACCGTCGCGACCCGCCTGAGAAACCGCGACGACCGATGACCCTATCGCGACCGCTAGCCCCGCACGACGTAATTCCGGCGACTCTACATGACCAGCCGACACGACCCAACCGATCGCACGCGACCCCGCCTCTCGTTCGTGTGATCCACCTTCCGTTGCTATTCCCGGTCATCCCGAATCCGACAAATTTAGAAAATTTTAAGCCGTAAGTTTTCTACGTCATACCTTTAGATCCGCGGCGCATAGGTTTACGCTTGCTATTGAATTCGTAACTTGTACATAACGAGATCCTCATAGATCCTAACAAATTTGACTTAAAAATTAAAATGGCCATTAAACTCAAATCCAAAAATCTCATAAACTTCCAAATCACAATAACACATCAATTGGGTCTAAATCCACGGAATTTCCACAAGAAGAGGCAAGATCCACTGATTTTGCATGAAAATCAAATAGATCTAAATTTAAAACATATGGATCGGTACCCAAACATATGGATCCATCCAAGTATCATAAAAAAACTCAAAATAACAGAGGGGAAAAGCCAAATTACCGCATACCAAAGGAATCGACAAGCAAAAAGGTTGAAGGACTCAGGTAAGGGGCAGCCTTGGCGGCTATAGCGCGGCTCGGCTGTGGGAGTTGTGTCTCACCGCGAGAGGGAGGCTGAAGGCGTAAGGTTCGTGTTCCTAGTGATCGTCCGACCCTCAAATCATGGCGGTCATATGTGGGAGGTGTAGTAGATCCTACTCGCAGTTGAAGATGCATGTTGCTGGGGGGTTCTACGCACATGGTGCGGCGTGGTGGACTGAGGGGGATGGCGTTCGCGCGCGGCTGGGGAGGATAGCGGCCGAGAGGGAGATTCAAAGGGCGATGAATGATTTCATGAATTTTTCTCAATGGTTTTGCTTCTGGTTTTTTGAGAGTTAGAGAGAAAGGGTCAATTTCTGATTTGGCTAAGTAAAATTGTGATAATGATGGGGAATGGAGGTGAAATAGTGTCTTAAGGCACAAGATACAATCAAGGCCATAAGTATGATATGACTACCATATTCAGACACCATTAAGGCCATTAAATCCCTTATGACACGGCCAGAAAAGGAGGAGAAAGGGACGATGTGATTTGGTCAGTTGCCTTCGCAAAAAGTTGAATTTCAAATGGTAGATGAGCTCAAAATTCTACTAAGGCAAAATGGTTCTCAACAATTACAAAGGGCCGGTTTTGGGCATCATTTGGGCTGAATTGTAGGCTTATAAAATGGGCCAAAAATACATCTCCAATGTCGGATTAGAATGACTCGAAATGAGTCGAGACAGAGAAGAAACGATTCTACGCGATTGAACCGAACATTACCGAATAATAAAACTAGGAAAAATTACACTTTGCCTACCCAATTATTCGCTTTTTTACACTTTGCCCACCAAACTTCGTTTTGCGACACTTAACCAGGCAAAACTTCATGAAATTTGCACTTCACCTGTTTTCGGTCACCGCCGGCCATTCTCAGGGGCTTTTCTGTCTTTTCCTTCTCTAAAACAGGGATAAAATTCCCAATTCTCAATTGGGGTTCAATTAAACGCGACAGAAAGATAAAAAACCCTAGTTTTATTCAAATCGTGCCAAAAATTCTGAGAAAAAACAAAGAAGAACAAACCAAATGAACTGATTGAAAATCTATATTTTCTTCAAATCGTTTGTAATGGGTTGGCAAATTCGTGAGAAAAACGATTCATCCAGTGCGAATGGCCCGTCATATGGTAAGTTTTGTTTTGTGTTTTTTGCTGACAAAATATGTTAATTCATACAACAATTATTGTAATAATTTTGCAGTTTATAGTGATTGACTATATTTTTGTAATTGTCATATGGGTTGCAGGACCAAATGATGAATATTTTACAATTAGGGTTTACCATTGTGGCAAGTTTGTGGATTTGGGCCGCAAGTGTTATCTAAATGGTGAGATTTCACATGTCGATTATTGTCACCCTGATGAAATGTCATTGATTGAAGTAATGAGCATGCTAGAAGATTTAGGGATCGATGCTATAAAAAATGTGTACTGCAGTAGGAGTGGTGTTAATGACTGCAATGACCTTGTGTTGTTAGAAAATGATCATATTGTCATGCAAATGGTGTTTATGGTGGATGAGCATAAATTAGTTGGTCTGTATGTGGAACATGAAATAAACACCTCTGAAAACTCAGTTGAACTTCCTGCAATTAGTGAGCCTTTGGAATTTATAGGTGATAATAAAGGTGATAATGATGAATATGAACTGATTGAAAATCCTTCTTCTATGGGTGGTAATGTGGATGATCATGATAGGGGTAGGGGCACTTTTGATAATGGTTTGAGTAGTGATGATGAGCAATCCTTAGGGTCAGATTCTGAACTATCTGAAACTTTTGATGACAGTGAAGGAGAGAAATCTGATTTTGAATGTGATAACGATTGGTTTGATGATAATATTGATCTTGATGTGGAGTTTGGGGGTGTGGGGATGGATTTATCTCAAAGTATTTCAAAGTCTGTCAAAACTAGGGCAGAAAGTAGTAAGGGTCATAAGGGTCATGCAATTTTCAATGAGAAGTCAAATATGAATAACCCTAAGTTTGAATTAAGAATGTTCTTTCCTGATATGGCCCAATTCAGAAAAGCAGTGAGAGAAAGTGCAATAAAAAATGGTAGAGATGTTTGTTTCAAAATTAATGAGAAGACCAAAGTTCAGGTGAAATGTAAGCATCAAAAGTGTCCATGGGTCATTTATGTTGCAGTGTTGTCAGGTGAAGACAGTGTTCAAGTTAGGAATTATAACCCCATACACAGATGCCCTAGGAATCAAAGGGTGTCTCATGCCAACTCCAAATGGTTGGCTGAAACTTATAGAGAAAAAGTATGGTCTGATCCTAGATGGCCTGTTAAGTCCATGCAGAAAGTCATGCAGAGTGAGCACAAACTTGTTTTCAACACTAGTCAGTTATATAGGGCCAAACAGAAAGTGTTAGCAAGTGGGTCTGGGGGACATTGTGAACAGTTTGCTATGTTGTGGTCATATGCTGCTGAGATTAGAAAGACAAATCCTGGCACTTCAGTCAAAATCAAGTGTAAGAGGATTGGGGAACAAACTTTTTTCAAAAGGTTATATATATGTTGGGGAGCCTTAAGGGATGGGTTGTTAGATGGGTGTAGGCCAGTGATATTCTTAGATGGGTTTCATTTAAAGACATCAATTGGGGGGGGGTTATGTTGACTGCTGTGGGCATAGATGCCAACAATGGCATGTATCCCTTTGCATATGCAGTAGTTGAAAAGGAGAAGAAAAAATCTTGGAGCTGGTTTCTGGAGTTACTAATTAATGACTTGAATATTAGAAACCCCTACCATTGGACATTCATGTCAGATAAGCAGAAGGGTTTGGTAGAGTCCATTGACACTCTTCTACCTGGGGCTGAGCATAGATTTTGTGTGTAGCATCTCTATGCCAGTTTCAAAGCCTCACATAAGGGCCTAGCTCTTAAGACTTTGCCATGGAAAGCTGCAAGAGCCACCAGAGTTCAAGATTTCAAGAACACCATGATGGAGCTGAAACAAAGGGAAGTACCTGCCTTTGAATGGTTAAATGCTAGGCCACCTGCACATTGGTCTAGGTCTCACTTCAGTACACACTCTAAGTGTGATGCTCTGTTGAATAACTTGTCAGAAATTTTCAATGCTTTAATTATAAAGGCTAGATCTCAACCAATAGTGAAAATGTTAGAGATGGTGAGGATGACACTGATGAAGAGAATCCATGTTAAGAGGGATAAAATGCTGAAATACCATGGAAATCTGTGCCCTAGAATTGATAAGCTGCTTGAAGAATTGAAAAAGAAGAGCATGGAATTTGTGGCATATTGGAATGGTAAGGACCAGTTTGAAGTTGAGGGCAGTTCAGGAACCAAGTTTAAAGTTCACATTGGTGAGAAAACATGCACTTGTAGAAAGTGGGAGCTTAGTGGCATCCCTTGTCAACATGCCATATCAGGGATGTATTACTTAGGTCATGAACCTGAGGATTATGTTGATGAATCATTGAAGAAAGAAACTTACTTGAGGGTTTACAGTCATTTGATGGGAACTTTAGCTAGCTCAGATGAGTGGCCTGAGGTTGAGGCTCATCCATTAGTCCCACCAGCAGTTGGGAGATTACCTAGAAGGCCCAAGAAATATCAAAGGAGGAGAAGCAAAGATGAAACCAGCGGAAAAAATCTGAGTACACATCAAACTGGCAATGGTGTGAGGCTCAGCAAAAAAGGAGTGGTCATGAAATGTTCATTTTGTAAGCAACCAAATCATAATGCTAGGGGTTGTCCAAAAAAACCTGTTTCAGAAAAAACCACTCAAGGGTTAGATGTGCCAGCTGCCAATGAGAATGCAAGAAAGGTACAAATTACAATCATTTGTTGTAATCACAATTTATATTTTTTATTTTCTGTTCATTAAACCCAGTTTATATTGCATTGTAGGCCACAAGATAAAGAATTAAATCAGTTTTCTGCTGTAACGCCCCGTTTTATTTTAAAGAATTTATCGAATTTATTTAATAAAAATCAGAGTTTAAACGGAAGCATAGGTTTTCAACACATATGACCACCATCTCGCTCGTCCTACGCCACCGCCTCCAGCTCGTCTCAACCTAGAACAAGGAAGAGAAAAGACAACAAGAAAAATAATGGGGGTGAGCAACCAACTAGCTCACCATTATCGCACAGTTATCCCGCATAATTATTTTAAAAGCAGTAGCACAATAATCAGTATGCATAGAATCCAATAGTCTAAACCCCCTACCCGGCCCTATCGCAAACCTCCTATGTACATACAACAACCTTCCGGATACGACGGCATCGCTGTAACTGGAAACCTTCCCACCCCCGGATACAACGGTACGTGGGATCCTTTCCAGGAGACAGTGAAGTTGAATTACCCCTCCGCTCTACACGGATTCGAGTAAATCAGACAATCCCCTCCGCTCTCCACGGATTCGGGCGTCCACCTCCCGGATACAACGGGCAGGCGACTTCCACTGCTTTCGCATTCATCAAGGCACTAGCGTTCGGGACACTTAGACTAGAGTTCTCATGCATACAATAATTTTCAAAAGAAACATTACACGAAATAAGGAGTGCGATAAAAATATGGAATACATCATAAATGTACCCACCTGATAGCAGCAACAGTTCACAGAACCACAAATCCAGAAACGAGGCAAGTTCAACACCTCTTAAACACCTACATTACGACAAGATCCTACAATCAGAATCTATCTCGACTTAAATCGGAAATCACAAGGCAAACCTAGTCGAACTCGTTTCGACTAAGTAGTTCGTGAAGTCCTGTGGATGTTGGAACACTAAGACTCGGCTATAAACTCGACCAAACCACATAAGGGAGTTCACACAAATCCATCTAAGGATTGACCAAGTCAAACTCACATGAAAACTAAAAGCAAGCCGATTTCCAAATTTCATATAAAAATCATGTTCGGAAATAGAAATCATTTTAATCGCATAAAATTAGATGGTCAAGCTACCCTATGAATTAAGCTCTGAAAATTTACACAAAATTTTAACTCCCAGAAACATGTAAAATCACAAAGTTTCAGCTTTAAACTCGAAATACCCTATTTTATAAAATTCAAACAGTAATTCAGCAAAAAGGGCACATTAATTCATACTCGGACTTAATGAATGAAACTGAACCTGAAAATTTTACATAACAACATTCAGTATGTCAAAGCTCACTTATAAAAATTTCAGCTTTAAATGATAACTGCTGCTATTTTTAAAAATTCAAACGAGCAACAGCAGTTTATCAAATTTAAATTCAAGCTGAATCAAAACAGACACCAAAAATTCCCATATTTTACAAACATGATCAAACACCTAAGATATGACTCTCAGCAAAATTTCAGAATTTTCCATGCAGTAACCGATTTTTTAAAAATTCAAACAACATTTCTGCCGAAACAATAAATAAAATATTATCCATATCATATCAACTCCAAAAATTCCAAAATTTTAACACAACACAGATAAGTCACAGAGGCACGACATATTCAAATTTCAGCTCATTTCAGTCAAGCATGAATTTATTATGCATTTAACAATATTCTGGACAGAATACAAATTAATTATTAAGAATAGCTACAGGTCTCCAAAATTTATGAAAATTTTGCACAAGGCAGAATATGAACAGATAACACATCCCTCAAAATTTCACATCGTTTCGAGCAGCGAGCTATTTTTAAAAATTCGAACACCGAAACAGCGATTAACAAGCTCGACAACTTGACAATTAAATCACAACATGAAATTTATCGTCCGAGGCCTTTTCATAAGACCAAGGACTCGACATTGTTCCATTATCCACCGACTTACACGACTTTCGAGGTCTCGTTCGATTTTTGAGAAAATCGAAGAGATCCCGAACATACGAACACAATAATCACAACAATTCATATATTTGAACATATTCACACAATAAATTCACATTATATATATAACACGAGCACTACACGAATATGAACAATTCAACGAACATATATGAATTAAACGAGACGGAAAAACGACGAGGTACCGTTCTCGGGAAAATCGAAAACGAAACGAACACGAACGGGGCTCGACGGATTCTCGCGTCTCGCCGGAAGGAGAAGGTGCTGCAGCGGTTTCGAGAGGGGATGGGTCGCTGCTGCTAGGTCGCCGGACGTCGCTGCAAGGTCGCCGGAGAAAAGAGCTCGCTGGTTCGTCGCCGGGAAGCCGTGCGTGGAGGAGACTCGTCGGAAATTCTGTGCGTGAACAGGGTTCGCCGGAGTTGCAGAGGCTCGCCGGCTTGCTGTGGAGGAAGACGTCCGGCTTCTTCTCACTGGAGGAGAGCTCGCAAGCGGAGAGAGGCTCGTCGTCGGGGCGCTGCTCGCAGAGGGGGAAGGGACTCGCCGGAAAAGAAGCTTGCGGCGGCAAGGAGTTACAGGCGGCGTGTTCGTCGCGGATGGCTATTCGTGAGCAGAGGAACTCGCTGGAGGATGAAGGTGCCGATTGGTTGCGGCGGCGATGGGTTCTGATCGCGAGATGGCAGCGGCGCTCGAGGAGGGAGAAAGATGACGACGGCTATGGCGGCAACTCACGTGCAAGGCTTCAACGAAGGACGGTGGCAAGAGAGAAAGAACAAGAGATCGACTTGCGCGTGAACAGAGAAAAGAAAAGGAAACGGCGAGGGGTAGAGAATTGGGAGCGGCTGCGCGATCGTTTATTGAAGGAGTTTAGGGTTGGAAAATCTCTCTCCCAATAAAATAACATCACACGCTCAAATCATGAGAGGACCTAATTTTTTGGGCCATTGGGCCGGTTTTAGGCTCGCGGGCCGGTCGATCGGACTGGTTCGCGACAAAGAAATCGGCTCACGGGCCCGATTACAATTCAATCGGATATTCTCGGGCTCAATATCGAATGCAAACCCGCGATAAAATAAACCGAACAATATATATATATATATATATTTCATATTTTTATAATACACATTAATAATTAAATATATCACAAAAATCAATTAGACAATTACACATTTAGCATTTAATCACATTTGACAATTAATAAATATAAATATTATCACAATAATAATAATAATAATAATAATAATAATAATAATAATAATAATAATAATAATAATAATAATTACTACAAATAAATCACAAATAAATGGGGCATTACATCTGCATTAAGAGGTGAAGGGTCAATTGTGTTGTCACCAGAAAATGAAGTTGGAAGAGTGGTACAATTTATAATCATTAGGTGTAATCTTTTTATATTTTCTAATTTTTGTTCATTAATCTCAGTTTATTTGCATTTTAGGCCACAAGATCAAGAATTAACAAACCAATTTCTGCATCAAGAAGTGAAGGGTCAAATGTGTTGTCAACAACAAATGAAGTTGGAGGAGTGGTACAATTTATAACAATTAGTTGTAATCATTATATATTTTCTAAGTTTTGTTCATTAATCTCAGTTTATTTTGTATTTGTAGGCCACAAGATCAAGAACTAAAAATCCAGCTTCTGCATCACCAAATGAAACTGGAAGAATGGTATAGTTTATAAACATTTGTTGTTATCTGATTTATAGAAATGTAATTGTTGTTCTCTAACCCTTTATTTTTGCATTGTAGGCTACAAGGGCAAACAGTAAGGTAATAATTACTTAATTTAAGTCTGTTATGGTGAAGTTCATGATTAGGTTGTAACAAACACATCTGTGAAATCTAATTGTTGTTATCTGATTTATATACTTGTTTCACAGGGTACTAAAAGAGTTCTTGAAGTGGGTGTTTGTGGTGGAGCTGAGCCTTTCAAAGTTGCTACTACCCAACAATCTCAGAATGCACATAAAGCCAAAAAAATTAACATTCACAAGGGGAAGGATAAGAGGAACAAGACCCCTGAAAAAGCTAGGCATTAGATAATGTGAAGTTTTCAACAGTTTGGTGTGTTTTTGTTGGCAAGTTGTACAGACAATTGTAATGAATGGTCATGCACTTTTTTTGCTTTTGTTTTTGGTTTTGCTACTGATGTGTTTTCTACCCCCCAGTTGGTGTGTTTGGTCGGGCAATGTTTTGTTAGAATGTTGATGTTTAACAATGAATGAATGGTGAAGTTTATGTCTTATCAGATTGTGTAGTATTGACAGTGGCTTATGTTGGAAAATGGATGAATGAATGGTGTAGTTTAACAATGAAAGAATGTTTTTGTATTGACATTGTAGTCTATTTATTAATGACAGATTCATGGTAATGTGTGTGATATTTTGTTTGTTTGAGTTTAACATATTATGATGGGTTTTGTGTCAACCGTAACTCAAAGATTCATGACAGAATCTTCACAATCTATTCAATGCACAAGGAAAAAAATGACTTACACATTGCACAAGGGACAACATTACATCTTCAAGCAAATTCATTGCACAACCGAACTACATAAAAAAATCTTACACATTCCACAAAAACATGTCTTAAACATTACAAAATTCTTTCACATTCTACCAAAACAAGTCTTACACATTACATTAAGAAGTCTTACACATTCCACCAAAACATGTCTTACACATTAAACCACCAAACTACTTCATTTTTTTCAAAAAAAAAAAAAAAAAAAAAAAAAAAAAAAAAAAAAAATACAGAATGATCCAAGAAGCAACAAGAGTAAACCACATTTTTTTTTTGCCCGTTTTCTCTGGCTTGCCAACTCGGCTTCAGCCTCGTCAAGACGCCTCTTAAGCCCTGGGATGATTTGTCGAGCTCTTGTGCAAATTGGAGGGTCGATCCAAACATAATACTTGCAGCCCTTCTGACGAGAAAAAAAAATTATACTATCTATCAGATCAAATCGTTTTATGCTTACCCATCCACTTAATTAGGATTTTCTACACAAAAGGAGAAAAAAAATGTACCCGTCCTTTTTTGCAGGCTGCATACCGCCTTCCCGGGTTGTCGTCTGTCCAAGATGTGATCATCACCGTCTTCTTACCGCACCTACAATACTCATCCAAAGTGACTTCAGATGTTTGCCTCCAGATCGCCTCTTCCGCCATTTCTTCAAGATTCAATTTAGGTTTTTGCAATTTGGGGATTTTTTTCTTCGATTTAGGTTTTATAAGATCAGTTATAAGAGAGGATATATGTTCAGACAATTTTATCCCTGTTTTAGAGAAGGATAAGACAAAAAAGCCCCTGAGAATGGCCGCCGGTGACCAGAAACAGGTGAAGTGCAACATTTCACGAAGTTTTGCCTGGTTAAGTGTTGCAAAACGAAGTTTGGTGGACAAAGTGTAAAAAAGCGAATAGTTGAGTAGGCAAAGTGTAATTTTCTCATAAAACTAATAACTAAATATTTTCTAAAGTAATCCATATACATATATACAAATAAAATCATCCATCAAGTAACAAAATAATTAAGCATTTAAATCATACAAGGCAGAAACAAGCAATTATAATAATAATCGAGTAAGCAAATAAATATCATGAAATAAGGCAATAATAATATAAAAACAAATAAACAAATAAATAAAACACAAAGTATCATAATAAACAAAAGGAGAATCACATAATAGGACGAGCACATGACAAATAATAACTGCAAGAATAATGGAATAAAAACAAACGATAATAAAATGCAAGAAAATAAAAATATAATAATACAAGAAATCATATAAATCGAAAAGAACGCTACAAAATTATAGCAATTTTGTATGATTTTCATGTTCAATCACATTCCTCCCAATTGGACAACTACAATTTGTTGGTGACTTCAGATTATCATATATATTGATCCCATAGCCTTTTAATACGAGAGAATTACTCTACAATAGTGTCGTGACCTTGGCTAATACTAGTAATCTCTCTTTGTAACTTGTGAAACAACAGACCATTACACTGTCCATACCTCCTTGCTATATTATCCCCACGGCTCTTTTGCATTGTTTGCATACACCAAGCTCTCAACAATTTCTTTAGACAATGTATTCAAAATCCATGATATAATCATGTAATCTGTTTTT
>BKCP01005294.1:1007229-1116115 GCA_008636005.1 Striga asiatica | reverse complement strand
CAGGCTTCATAACTTTCATCATACTCAGCCAGTTCAGTGATCTTACCATTGATGAAGCCAAGCTTCGATTTAGCTCCTAACGCGCCCCGTCAATGGATGCGAAATCCGAATCATCGATCTGTAAACTTGAGCTCGATTTCCCATCTCCGGCATTGAGCAGTGGCCATGCCGTCTTGTTCCAGGCATTCGCCATGTTCCCATGTGATTTGACCTAGCTCGGGTACCATAAGGAAATGGAGATTGTGTAGGAGCTAAGAAAAATGTAACCAACTCTGTTTTATTCAATATGGTCGAAATGAGTTACAGTTGCAGTGTTTATAGCTGAATTAAAAAGACTAATAGAAGTAAAATACGACTTCTAACTTCTAACTAAAATGAAGTAACAAGGCTAATTATCAAAGCTAGGTGCCAACATATTATGACCCAAATGAGGCAAGTTATTACTAAATACTAATAGCAGAATAAGGACTAAGAGAAATATATAATTTCAGGCTATCAAACTAATGCAAATTACCAAATTTCCTGCCTATTGTTTTAATTAATTATGTTAAAATATTACGCGCAATTACGTTTCATTAATTATTCTATCATTCAAAAGTTATTACTAAAATCAACTAATTATAATTTATACCTAGTATATGTAAATTACATAATCATCAAAAAGTTATATGAATTTTCAATCAAGCTATCTATTAATACATAAAGAGACAATGATATTTACTTGAAATAGCATCTAAAAATCAACAAAAAAACATTTGGTTTCCCGCCTAAAGTATTTATTATATTAAATAATATTTTTTGTCAAAATTTGATAAATCCCACCTAAATTAATGTACATAATTATTTTGGTCCAATAATGCGGCTATTACTTTTATTACTTGGATTATTTAAATTTGGAATATAATATATTGACAAAACTTGCAGCTATTACCTTTATTAGTTGCATGGTTTAGATTTAGTATATATTATATATTATATAATATATAATATATTAAATTTTTTCTTTTATTTAAATTTAAAAATAAAAAGAATTATTCATAACTTACGGGTCAATATTAACTTGACGTAAACGAAATAGTCAATATATTACTCAATAACTTACGGGTCAATATTAATTTGGATGTAAACGAAATAGTCAATTATTTATATTTTAATAATTACTCAACTACTTAATTTTTTTTATTTGAATAGTTTATACAATAATAAATTATTTCGAGTAATGAAACAAGATAAATTTTATATCTATACTTATTATTTTCATAGGTTGTTAAATATATGATAACATTTTACCAAAATAACTATTTTATGGAATCACATATAATCAAATCAATTTTCTGAATAAAAATTTTGAAATCACACTTATTTTAAAACGAGTATAATGTAATTTATTATCTGTTATGTGCACCACACGAGTTGTATACTAATTTTAAATAGACATTTTTATGTAATTTTGCACAATTTAAACTTTATATAAAATTTTCAATAAATTAATATAGGTAAATTGTATTATATATTGATTCCATATTTTTAATTTATAAATATTATTTAATAAAAATTTTTAATTTAAAAATATTAATGAATATCTCTTACACGTGCACTGCACGAGACTCATCCTCTCTATATATAATTTCAGAATGCACTGAGCCTAAATGGCAAACTCTCATGTTTCGGATTCCTATTTGGCAAAAAATCATACTATGGAGTTAGGTTTGAATATAAATTAATATTTGTATTAATTGTATTTTAATATAATTTCCTATTATAACCATTGAATTGCAAATATATTTTAAAAGTTGATAACTTTTGTATTTCTTATCGGTTTTACATACATAATATCTCAAATTAATCATCTTTTGATGAGCTTCGATTTGACATCGATATTGTATATATAAAATAAATAAATTATATTTATCATTATAATAATAATAATAATAAAATTATTTATTAAAATTAATTAGAAAATAAAATTATTTATCAATTAATATATTTATGTTACATGTAGTTATATGTTATAAGGTAAAAAATTTATTATAATATAACACATATAAGTCAAACAAGTAACATGTGTCATACTAAAATATATAATAATATATACTACCTCCTATTTTTATTATTTGTCACTTTGACTTAATTGATCATTGATAAAATAAATGTTGTTTTAGATATTTTGTTCATATTTTTTCATTTTTAACCCTCCATCTAATACACAGTGTCTCTTCATATCCCATCTCCATCGTTTCCCATAATGTCCATTAAATAGAGTTAATATTGTCAAGAAAAAAAAATCTTAATTAGTGTGTTGCATTTGAATTGATATTATGAAGTCCATTTGTATTTTACTATATATATATATATATATATATAATACAAAATAGTAATATCTATCCTTATAAATAGAATTTGAATTTATTTTAGCAAACTAAATTAAATTATATCAAATAAAACTATAAATTATATTATAAAGTAATAGAAATTGGTATGTATTCTTTTAAAATATTTATTTCAAATCTAATTGGTATGTTTGTCACCGTAGTTAAAACAAATAATTATTTATATAAATTCTAAAGTTACATATAAAGGTACAAAACTGTGAAGCACGACTGATACAACACTTGATGTATTAGACATCTAATTACGTAAAAAAATTAATCTATTTTACTTAATATTAAATAAACATATTCTACACTTATGCATATACATATCATCATATAATTTCTATTTATTTAAGATATATATTTTTGTACTTACGTAGTAGTAAATAATATCGATATTTTTATATGATATAAGTAAAAAAATTCAACACGGGTTGACATACATTCCAAAATAAATAGGATTCTTATATTTTTTGCTTAATCTTGCTTAATCCGATCCCCTCCAACTCCAAAATAAATAGGATTCTTGTATGTTTTTGCTTAATCTTTGCCGAAATCGGTGTCACCAAAACAAATCGGATTGCTTTCCCAATATTTTTGCTTAATCTGATCCCCTCCAAAATTATAATACATTTTTGCAAATAAATAGGATTCTTATATGTTTTTGCTTAATCTGATCCCCTCTAATTCCAATACGACACTTGATGTATTAGACATATAATTAAGTAAAAAATTTAATCTATCTTGCTTAATATTAAATAAATATATTCTACACTTATGCATATATATCACTATATTATTTCTATTTATTTGATATTATTTACTATTACATAAGTACAAACATTCAACACGGGTTGACATTTTCATTTAATGTACGAGAGTTTAATTACTATGGTTAAAAAAAATATAATTTGACAATTTAATTAAAACCTAAAGTAATGTTTTATATAAAATTAAATTATTTTAATTTAAAAAAAATAATATTTTTTACAGAAACTTTCTAATTTAACACCCGTGTAATACACGGGTATTGTACTAGTACTAGTTTATTATAAGGTAATACTAGTTGTTTAATCATATAACTAAGTTAGTCGCATGAGAAAAAAAACCCTGAAAAATTCTATAATAATAAATATTATTGTTTCAATATTTTTTTAGGTAATTAATTGTTAGTCAAATTAATAAAAATAAGTTATGTATTAAACTTAATGCAATCAGTATAGTTAAATAATTTTATTTATACTTTTTATTAATAATTATCTATTTTATTATTTTAATATTATATTTTATAATTTTATTTGTGCATGCTACTAGTATATTTTATATTGATATGGTAGATTTTGCCATCCTTTTATTAAATGCCGAAATCTATCTATTTGATTTAAAACTCAATCTTGAGGGCCTCTTTCTCTCTCTCTCTCTGGTTCCTCTCCTTTCTCAATTCTCTCTCCTCTCTCCTCCCTGAAGGAAAAAAAACCTAAAAGAGCTGTTTACCCCGAGTAAGTTCTCTCTCTCCTCGCTCTTATCTTTCCCTCTCTCTTTCAAAATATATTTACCTGTGCTTCTCTCTCTCCCCCTTTCCCTACTATTTGGATTCTTTAATATGTGCCTCAATTTTTTGAAAATTTATTATCGGCGTGCGTTTGATGTTCTGTTTAATCTGTCCTGTTCTCTAATAACAAGTGCAGATCTGTTGATATGTTGTTGTGTGCATTAGATCTGTGTGAAGATGTCCAAAACTGAATCTTTTCGACCGGAATCTTTATCTCCGAGGATGTTTGTATATTTGATCTATAATTGTTATCTATTCCTTGATGAATTTATCAGTAGACAAGCAGATCTGCCCACTATTTCTTTGTTTAATTGACATTGTACGATCGAAAGGGTGATGAAGAATTTATATTGATGCTGTTGTTTTATTTTGCGTATTAGATCTCACATTTCTGTCGGTTTTCTGATTGTTCTATCTTTCAAATCCAAATGGGTTAGATTTGTCAATGTCAATTTTTATTGAATTTGATATGCCCTGTTGCGCAATTTGTAAGGTATTTCCTAAAATTGCATGATTATATGTGGAAAAGAATTGGAAGACACCGAATCTAGGGCATATGTTTCATTTCCATTTAGATCAGCATTTCCTGGTTGACATTTCTCTCATTTTCATTACATGTTGGAAGCTAACGCAAAGTTACAAATTTGCACACCTTAGCTGTATGCATACATACCCATTCCGTTTTCACTTACGAGACTATGTATGGTAAATGGGTGGTGTCTTGATATTTGTGGCCCTCACACTCACATTAATGAAAAATGCAACATCTGCATTGCTAAAATTAAGTTGCAGAAGCCCTACTATTTACTTGCCCCATCATTCGTTTCTGATTTCTTGGCATTTCCGGACAGCACACCAACGGAAAACCCCAAAAATTCTCATGACCTAAATCAGATGTGTTAATCTTTTATCCTGATATGCAGCCTTGCACATGGACGAGGACAGTCTCCGTAACTGGGGTTACTATGAACCACCCGTGAAGGGCCACCTTGGGCTCCAGCTCATGTCCACTGTGGCCGCTGAGCGGGATACCAAGCCTTTCTTACCAGGCCGTGATCACAATCCTGTCATGGTCCCATCCAACGGCTCGTATCACCCTAGGGACTGCATCGTCACCGATCCACCCGTCACTCACATGGACTACGTGCGCGACAGCTGGATCAACAACCACCGCGAAAAATTCCCTCACATTTTCCCCGGAAACCCCTACAGCCCTGTCCTGGCCGACTCCTCTGCAGCAGGCCCACATCAATCCATGCAGATGGTGGTCCACACGCACCAACAGCAGGAGACGAGATCCACCATTGAGGAACCCCTCACCAAGAAGGAGCCCGGGCCCGGGCCTGGGCCTTCCAAGAAGCGCGGGTCGGGCCCGAAGGCCCCCAAGCCCAAGAAGCCCAGGAGAGGGCCAGGCCCTAAGGAAAATGGTAATAACGGTGGTAACAGCAATAATAATAATAAAGACGGTAATAATAGTAATAACTCCGCCCCACGCGCGAAGAAGAATGTTGAGGTTGTAATAAATGGGGTGGACATGGATATTACGGGCATACCCATACCCGTGTGCTCGTGCACGGGGGCCCCACAGCAGTGCTACAGATGGGGTTGTGGGGGCTGGCAGTCCGCATGTTGTACCACCACCATTTCCATGTACCCACTGCCAATGAGCACGAAGAGGCGTGGAGCGCGGATCGCGGGCCGAAAGATGAGCCAAGGGGCATTCAAGAAGGTTCTGGAGAAGCTGGCAGGTGAAGGGTATAATTTCGCGAACCCAATCGACCTGAGGACTTACTGGGCGAAGCACGGCACCAACAAGTTTGTGATCATCAGGTAGATTGTGGTGGGGAGGTTTTAATGTGTGTGCGTGCTGACGATTGCATCTGGTCCTTTTTTTTCTCGTGTATATACGATCTTGTGGCCATGTGCAATTTATTTTAAGCCCTTGAGATTTTCCTATTCGTGATACTTGTTTTTTTGTAATTCTCGGATGTTTGACTGTTCTCGCAAAGGCATTGATTTGATTCTCCTTTCTTTTGCTTCACGGGCTGGCGGTTGTTTCCGGCTGTTGAGGTTAGGATAATGATTGTTTCCTTTCTTTTTAATTAATGGATTATCTTTCGAAAAAATTGTTTGACTTGGAATTCTCTATTGTGGAGCTCATATCCTTTTTTTTTTCCTCTATATATACTGTTGATATGATTGTTTGTGTTTACTATAGTGAGGACAATTTAAGGCAATGCTAGGAAAGTTGTCGTGCACTTTTTGACGTTAATGATTCAGGCTCTAAATGCTAGGAAGTTCTTTGGATGCTATATTCGGAATTTGTGATTTAATAATTTATCTCTCAAGTCTTCATGGAACGTATGTTGTGGCCAGTCTATGGATGAAGATTTTAGGTATTTTGGATATTATTTGATCGATATTCTTTGAGATGAGTCTAATTCGAATGTTGTGGGTGCATTTTGTTTTTGGTATACTTTGTTGCAAGTTTGGGAAAAGATTTGCGAGAATGAAAATTTTGGTGATTAGTCATGGTGGCATGACCTCACGGCTTGATATTTATTCATAAAATTCACAATCTTTCTTCTTGTTACAATGATTTGGAAACTGTAGGAAATCTGACCATGGAGGTGGTGTTTTTTCTTGTTAAAAGCTTTTTTCTTCCTTGAGGAAAAAGGGCGTTAGAATGCCATTTCCAGAAGTGTGGGTCTTGAATTGTATTTCCTTAGTTTGAGAAATACCCAATGTCGCAATACTAGAAAGGAGAAATTTTCATTACAAGGCCCATTGCAATTGTGTCAATGCAAGATTGAATTTTATTCTTTCCCAATTGGAAGTTTTAATTTTAAGTTATTCTAAATTTGAGGCACATTTTTATGTTTTACTTCTCAATGTAAGGGGAAAAATTTTATAACTGTCCTCTTTTAAGACTAATATTCCACAACACAACCACCCATACACAATACCAAATATACTCCAAAATTGGGCAAATTTAGGCAAAGACGAAAAATTAAAAAAATTGATTTAAAAACTTAAATAAATAACCAACTATTCTCTCTCATCCTATTTTTCTTCTCCTATTTTACTTTCTTCTTTCTCTCCTACTTCTCTCTTCACGTTCTTCTTCTTCTTCTTCTTCCCTTTTCTTCGTCTTTCATGTTTTCTCTTTCATTTTCCCTTTTCTTCTTCTTCTTCTTCTTCAAATATTAATACCTAGAACTTCTTCTTGGTTTTGTGGAACGGTTCCCACGCCGTTCCACTGTTCACCCTCTTCCGAATTATGGTTAGGTTTTTTTAACTACAATTGGACTAATTGAATTAATTAGTTTTATGAGTTAAATTAAAATATTTTTATAAATGTTTTAAACTTAATTATTGTAATTAATATGGTAGAATTTTAAGTAGTGTAATGAAAAATTGAACACTTTTATTAATTAATAGAGTTAATTGCATTTAAAATCCTAACATTTTGTTTAATTGCAAATAAAACTCAACATTTTAACTTTGGCAAAAAATACCAAACCTTTAATAAGTATTACAATTGTGTCTCAAAATCAGTTTTCGGCCAAGGCACGCCGGAAAAACAAGCTCGGGGGCGACTGTGCACAGAGGATCGTCGGAAATGGAGCTCACAGCTGGGCTCGAAGGAGGTCACTGGGGAAGCTCGCCGGAGAGAACGTCGTGGAGGTCGGCGTCGGGGAGAGAACGTCGTGGAGGTCGGCCGAAAATTTGCAAAGAAATGTAGGACTCAGAAACGGAAGAAGCTCAAATAAGGAATCTAGCTTTCAAACAACCTTGCTCGCCTAAGGACCGCAACAGGCTCTAACGATTAGGGGTTTGGTCCATTAGGCAGGATTTTCGTGGCCCAAGCACTTATTTGTTGAGGGGAGAGGAATGATGAAATTGACGACCAAACAAACGGTATCAGTAGCTTTGAAGAATGACCGGAAAAGTCATTGCCGGAAAAAGTCACCGGTTCCGGCGAAGGTGGACGTCACTAGATGCGGCTTTGCGAGAGGAGTTCAACGGTGTCAAAGCGAGTCACCGCGAATTTGCGGAAGAACGCCAGAGAAAATTTGTAGATCTACGAGTTTTGACCGAAAAATTGGAAGCCTTATCGTCGGAATTTTTTCGTGAAACTCAGATATGTTGTCGTCACGGAGGAGAGATACAAGATTATGTAAAAATTTTCAACATCCGACAAAGTTGGCGGGCGGCGGGTGGCAGTTGGCGGCGGTCCGGCGGCAGCGAAAGGTGATTGGCGGCCGGAAACTGATTTTGAGACACAATTGCAATACTTATTAAAGGTTTGGTATTTTTTCGCCAAATTGAAAAAGTTGATTTTTATTTGCAATTAAACAGAAGGTTATAATTTTAAATGCAATTAACCCTAATTAATATGATAGAATATTAATTAGTACTTAAATTTACTTAAATAAATATTTCAAACAAACAAGTTAAAATTACAAAATAAGGATAAACATTCAACTCACTTAAAATTAATGGTACAAACACTAAAATTAAAATCACAACATAAAGATAAACAAAAAAACTCATCTTAAAGCTCACACATACTACAACAACAATAATTAATACAGAACATAAAAATATAAATTAAAAAAGGATTATAAAATAGACGATTACATAAACTTAATTGTCACCATAATAATCATTCAAATTTCTTCCGTCATGCCCGATGTTGTCGAGAAATCTAAATTGACCCGTGTTAGATGATGGTGGTGTTGCTTGAGACTGTTGTTGCTCAAATTCTCTTTCTTGTAAAATTTGCATTTGTTTTTTTTCCCAATGTCGACGTATCATGGGATTCGTAAGGAAATTAAAATCTATCATCAAAATTCTATCTTCGTCCCTCCTTTTCTGCAAATCAAGTTGTTGTTTCTGCAATTGAAGCTGGACACTTTGACGTTCTTCAGCTTTCTGCAACAAATGAACAATAGTATCACTTTAAGCATTTAGAGTTTTAAAATATTGGTAAAATTGGTCTTCATTTTTCTTCTTCAATTTTGCTTTCTTCGATCCCATTGGACGTTGAGAGGATGTTCCACGAACACCATCGTCACTTGTTGAGGACTAAAAGACGACAATCCCAGAGACTCTGGTGTTGGTTGTCCATCATATGGAACGTCGGACTCGGAAGAATCATTGAGTGTATCGAAATCCCGACGATGAGATCGTGGTTGGGAGACATTGTCATCAAATTTTCCGAACTCTTTGAATAGCCGGAACACATGTTGGAACTTGAATAGCCAGGACACATGTTGGGTCTTGTTCAAACAATCGTTCGGCTTGCTCAATCTACAAACAAAGTAAAAAATATATAATTGTAAGTATACCTCTAATACAAACAAATAACATGAACCGAGATTGAACTTAAACAAATAACAAGGCCCATTGGAATTGTGTCAATGCAAGATTCAATTTTATTCTTTCTCAATTGGTAGTTTTAATTTTGAGTTATTAGAATTATGTCAATGCAGGACTCAATTTTATTCTTTCTCAATTGGTAGTTTTCATTTTAAGTTATTCCAAATTTGAGGCACATTTTTATGTTTTACTTCTAAATGTAAGGCCCCAGCAAACTTTACTTTTGATGTAAATAAGAGAACAATAACAAAAATTCTATTACAGAACCTGATATGGGATATTATATAGCTGAAGAATAGACCGATTTACCACATTGGCCGGGCAAGCTCGAGGTAGAGAAAACGGTATTGGTCGAGGGATAATTGACCAAAAGGGAAGAGATCGAGCAGAATAGCAGAATTGGTCGAGGATCGACCTAGCGATGAGGGACTCGGTCAGATCGAGCACTCAACAGGTGAAAAGCAGTTGAGAGCGTGGCTTGAACGGGAGAAAGCGCGTGGGTGGCGTTACAAGATCCTAACGGGATACACAGAGAATAATCTCCCTCTGCTCAGAGGGACACGTGACGAGAATACATTGGTGCAGAGCAATAGTGGTGATAACCACCTCTGACACTTCTGACACACACATACTGTGAGTGTACGGACGGGCAGTACGGGCAGGATAGCTCACCAGATCCGGGCAGCTCCTAGGGCAGGTATCTCGCTCATATATATATATATATAGGAGTGGGTCTTTTCTTGTGACGTACGATTTATCCATTCTTTACTTTGGAAAATTGAACAAACACATACTAACTTAAGTATCGGAGGCTCTTCACCGGAAAACCCCTTCGGTGTGAGAGTTCTGTGCAGGTGCGCGGCGTTCTACCGGCGAGGAAGAGGAAGGCGAACCGATTTCAAGCCGGTCGGAGTGTTTTGCGTTACCATTTGCCGCCGTCTATGGGACCTTCGTTCGAAAAGTGGTGTGCTGAGATTGCTGAAGCTCGGCAGCTATGGCGGACGGAATTCCTAGGAAAGATATGCAAGCATCGTTCAACAACGCGTGGACGATGACGAGGCCGTTTGGAGAAGGCCCTCCTCTGGGCTTCTCTGGGCCCTCGCGTACACCAGTGACTCCGACGCCCGTTCCCCAAGGTGTAGGAGTCATGCCGGTGCAACCAGAGGCTGACGTGGGCTCAAGCCGAGCCTAGGAGACCCGTATAGCTCAAGGAGCAGCGATCCCAACGCCGTTGCAACCAGATCTGGTCGTGACGCCGCAACAAGGAGCGGTAGTGCAGGAAGCAGCACCGCCGCCGGTGGAGGAGCCGCGCCCCGGCCAGCATGTGGTGCGGTTCAACAAGTCATCCAAAGCCTTTCGCGAGTGGCTGCTGGACCAACGATGGTGGATGAGGACGTGTCTAGCTATGGAGGAGATGGAGCTCTGCGAGATCGGGAGGTGGAAAGACTCGCGGAGCAGGTAAGGCAGATGCAAGCTAAGATGGATGGCCGACCTGAGAGGCGTGCTCGAGGACACCGGTTCTCGAGGGACATACTGGCTGCACCATTACCCGCGAATTTCAGGGACATGAGTTTGGTGTTCGATGGGACTACTGACCCGTCGAGGCACGTAAGGGCGTTTGAGAACTTGGTTGTGTTACATGGTAATTCTGATTCTGTTAGCTGCAGGGCATTCTTATCGACCTTGAGAGGAGGTGTGCTCGATTGGTTCCAGCAGCTCCCTCATGGATCGATCAAGGACTTCGACGATTTCGCGGAGAAGCTGATGACCCAATACGCGAGCGCTGTGGCGCAAGAGAAGACGTATTTGACGCTGATGGCTATGAGGTAGGGGGAGAAAGAGTCGTCGCGCAAGTATGTAGCGCGATATAATCAAACCTGTTTAGAGATCCCCACGGCCGCGGACGAGGTGAAGGCTGGAGGGTTGATAAGGAGTTTGCGAGCAGGGCCTTGTCGAACATCCTTAGCCAAAACCCCTGCTCGTACGTCTGATGACGTGCTGAAGAGGTGCAAGAAGTACATTAACCTGGAGGAGATGGAGGCGGAGTTTGCTAAGTTGGAAGAATTAGCTAAGCCGGAGCCGAAGAAAGGAAGGGCAAACTCGCCTCGAGGGGTGTCGCCAAGGAGGAGATCGCCCAAGAGAGAGGGGCATGGCAGGATGGATCGTGGACGAGAGGACAGGTGGAAGGATCGACCGGTGTTTGGAGGGAAGCGGTTCCATAACTTTACGCCGCTGAATGCAAAGATGGGGGAAATGCTGGTGGCCATCGAGAAGAAGATAGAGGACAAGGACGTGACGTGGTCAAAATCGAGGCGTGAGGGGCCGACGCAACCCAGGTCGAGGAAGTATTGCCGTTTCCATAAAGATTATGGGCATACGACGGAAAAGTGCAGACACCTCAAAGATGAGATCGAGTGCCTCATTCGGGCAGGGTATCTCAAGGAATTTGTGTATGAGGACAAGGTGAAGGGGAAAGATAAAGGGAGGTGTGGGGAAGATTCAGTGGAGCGGAGTGATTGAGATGATGACGAGGAGGATGAACCTCGAGGGGGAAGAGGTGATCGAGGAGGTGCTGGAGAAAAACGGAGACGGGGGAGTAGAGATCGAGGAGGCCAGGAGGGTCATGGTCCCGTGAAGAGAGGGACGACCTATATGATTTCAGGAGGTCCAACGCATGGGGACTCGAACAATGCAAGGAAGAGGCATGTTCGAGCAATGAAAAGAAAAAGAGAAGAAGTGGGGATTACTGCTCGAATGCCGGAAATAAGTTTTCAGGCAGAAGATGCTGAGCGAGTGGTGTTTCCTCACAATGATGCATTGGTGATTACGGCGGAGGTGGCAGGTTTTGATGTGAAGAGGGTGTTCATCAATACCGGGAGTTCGGTGGATGTAATGTTTTATGATTGTTTTGTGCAAATAAACAAGGATCTTAACCTGGAGCTGAAGCCGGTGACCACAGCCTTATACGGATTTAATGGAGGCGAGGTGATGCCAATGGGAGAGGTGAGTCTATCTGTCGCCTTGGGGCAAGGAGCGACAAGGAAGGTGAGAATGGTGAGGTTTGTGGTCGTTGGAGCAGAGTCATCATACAACATCATCAGGGGAAGGACCAGTTTGAATGCATTCCAGACTGTTGTGTCGACGTACCATATGACAATCAAATATCCAGTGGGTGAAAACGTTGGTGAGGTCGCAGGAGATCAGCTTACCTCGAGGAGTTATTATCAAACCACGGTGAGCAACAATAAACAGCTCTCGAGGAAGCAGGTGAAGCTCGAAGAGGGAATGTTGAATCGACCAGGGGGATAAAGGCGGAGGTGATCGAACATCGTTTGAATATTGATTTGACGGTGAGGCCGGTGAAACAAAAGAGGAGACATCATGGTGCAGAGATGGACAAGGTGATCGAGCAGGAGGTTGAGAAGTTATTGAAGGCGGGTCATGTTAAGGAGATCCAGTTCCCGGAATGGTTGTCGAACACGGTGATGGTGTCTAAGTCGGGGGGAAAGTGGAGGATGTGCATTGATTTCCGTGACTTAAACAAGGCGTGCCCAAAAGATTTGTATCCAGTGTCTAGGATCGACCAGCTGGTCAATTCTACCGCGGGGTGTGAGTTGCTCAGTCTTATGGATGCGTCCCAGGGATACCACCAGATCCCTTTGGCTTGGGAGGATAGGAAGAGGGTGAGTTTCGTTACGAGCAGGGGCACTTATTGTTATGTGGTGATGCCCTTTGGCTTGAAGAACGCGGGTGCGACGTATCCACGGTTGGTCGATAAAATTTTCAAGGAGCAGCTGGGAAGGAATATGGAGGTGTACGTTGATGATATGTTGGTAAAGAGTAAGGCGGAGGCCGATCACGTGAATGACTTAAAGGAGACGTTCTTGACTTTGTGGAGGTATGGCATGAAACTGAATCCCGCTAAGTGTTCTTTTGGAGTGAAGTCAGGAAAGTTTCTGGGATGTATGGTGACAAAGAGGGGGATTGAGGTCAACCCGGAGAAGGTGAGGGCGGTGATCGAGATGAAACCGCCCACAAAGGTGAAGGAGGTGCAGATCCTGACGGGCAGAATCGCGGGACTGAGCCGTTTCATATCGAAGGTAGCGGAGAAGAGCGGTCCTCTGTTTCGAACACTGAGAAAGAGCTCGAAATTCTAGTGGACGGAAGAGGCCCAGAGGTCATTCAAGGAGGTACAGAAGGTGTTGGCCAATCTGCCTCTATTGGCTAAGCCGGTTCCTGGGGAGGATCTGGTGCTATACATATCGATCGGGAAAATGGTGGTAAGTTCGGTTCTATTGCGGGAAGAGGGCACAGTGCAATTTCCAATCTATTACGTAAGCAAGGTGATGCAGGGTGCAGAGAGGAGATATTCAGAGATCGAGAAGTGTGTTTTAGCAGTGGTGGTAACGGTGAGGAAGTTGCGGCCGTATTTTCTGGCATAAGGTGAAGGTGAGAACGAATATGCCGCTGGGAGAAACTTTAGGTAGACCTTCTGTCTTGGGTCGACTAGTGAAATAGACGGTCGAGTTGAGTGAGTACACGATTGCATATGAGCCTAGGAGGGTGATCAAGGCGCATGCGTTAGCCGACTTCATACAAGAGGGTACGAAAGTAGAGGAAGAGACAGAAGGTGTTTGGCAAATGTTTGTGGATGGCTCGGTGTGGAGAGTTGGTGGGGGCTTGGGCATCGTGTTAATTTTGCCCAAAGGATATAATTTAGAGTTTGCGGTTAAAGTAGGGTATCGGGTCTCGAACAATGAGGCGGAGTATGAGGCGGTCATTAAGGGAATGCAGTTGGCTATGGCCGGAGGGGCTCGAAAGATTCAGGTACACTCCGATTCCCAACTGGTAGTGGGCCAGTTCCAAGAGGATTTCGAGGTAAAGGAGAAAGGATGCAGAAGTACGTGGAGGAAATAAAAAGGTTGCGAGAGGAGTTGAGCTCGTTCGAGCTGTTGCAAATACCTCGGGGAGAGAATAGTCGAGCAGACCTGTTATCCAAAATAGCGCAGAATCTGGTCGACTGTAAGAGCAGAAGTGTGACTTTGCTACACATGAAGAGAGTGTAGTCGAGTGTGAGGTGGCAGAAATAGAAGAGGTTGATGACTGGAGAGCCTCGATATTGAAGGAGTTGAGCGAAGGAGGGGCAAAGGTGTTGCGGAGGTTCTTCAAGCACGGAGGGGTATTGTATAAACGGTCGTACGCTGGACCTCATTTGAGGTGCGTTACGCGTGAGGAAGGTCGATACGTGTTAAGGGAGACGCACGAAGGATGTTGTAGTGATCATAGCAAGGCGGGTTCCCTGGTGGCAAAAATTCTGAGGACCGGATATTTTGGCCGACTATGAAGGAGGATGTGAAAATGATGGTGAAGAAATGCTTGCAATGCCAGAAGCATGGTCCACTTATCCATCAGCTGGCGGAGACGATGACTACGATGAGTGCCCCTATCCCATTTGCGTAGTGGGGTGTTGATCTGGTGGGGCCGATGCCGCAGGGAGCTGGGCAAAGGAAATTTCTGATCGTAGCAATGGATTATTTCACAAAGTGGGTGGAGTCCGAATCGTTGGCTAAAATCACGGAGGAGAAAGTCATACAATTTTTATATAACAGTATTTACTGCAAGTTTGGTGTCCCTAAGGTGTTGGTGTCCGACAATGGGACGCAATTCAATGGCAAGCGGATTCGAGCATGGTGCGAAGAAATGAAGATTGAGCAACATTTCGCATCAGTCGCTCATCCACAGGTCAATGAACAAGTCAAGGTGACCAACAGAATCATATTGAACGGCCTGAAAACAAGATTGGAGAAGGCGTCGGGCGCATGGGTTGACGAGCTCACTTCAGTACTTTGGGCGTATCGAACAACGCCAAGGTCGACCACGGGAGAAACACCATTCAGTCTGGTTTACGGCAGGGAGGCGCTACTTCCGATAGAAATCGAAGTCCAGTCACAGAGATCGAGCACATATGATCCAGCATAGAACGAGGACTTGATGATGGTGGCCCTCGACACAATTGAAGAACTTCGAGAACATGCCTCGATCAGAGTCGAAGCATACAAACAGAGAATGCGAGCATCTCATGACAGAAAGGTGAAAGTCAGAAGATTCTAGGTGGGTGACCTAGTGTGAAAAAGGGTGGACGTGCTCAAGCATGTGGGAGGAGCGTATTCACTCAAGGACGCCGAAGGAAGATCACTCCCCAGGTCATGGAACGTGGCTAACTTCAAGAAATATTATGTTTACATTTTTCTTTAGTCCTCCCATTCCCCCTTCCCTTTTGCTAGAAATGTTCCACAAAAACGATGTTATCGAATGCCCAGTTTATGATCAATGAAATTTCAGTTGCAATTTTCAATACCTTGCCTAATTGTTACTATTTCTATTTTGCATATGCGGTGTCTTATAATGACTGACTGGACATGTGCTCGAAGACAAAAATCCATCATGATTAAGGCCGAGAGGCTGGATGGTCGCATGTAACGACCACCCCTTTGAGGGTGGACATGTGTTCGAATACAAAAAATCCATCATGATTAAGACCGAGAGGCTGGATGGTCGCATGTAACGACCACCCCTTTGAGGGTGGACATGTGTTCGAAGATAAAAAAATCCATCATGATTAAGGCCGAGAGGCTGGATAGTCGCATGTAACGACCACCCCTTTGAGGGTGGACATGTGCTCGTAGACAAAAAATCCATCATGATTAAGGCCGAGAGGCTGGACGGTTAACGACCACCCCTTTGAGGGTAGACATGTGCTCGAAGACAAAAAATCCATAATGATTAAGGCCGAGAGGCTGGATGGTCGCATGTAACGACCACCCCTTTGAGGGTGGACATGTGCTCGAAGACAAAAATCCATCATGATTAAGGCCGAGAGGCTGGATGGTCGCATGTAACGACCACCCTTTTGAGGGTGGACATGTGCTCGAAGATAAAAAATCCATCACGACTAAGGCCGAGAGGCTAGATGGTCGCATGTAACGACCACCCCTTTGAGGGTGGACATGTACTGGAAGACAAAAATCCATCCTGACTAAGGCCGAGAGGCTGGATGGTCGCATGTAACGACCACCCCTTTGAGGGTGGACATGTGCTCGAACACAAAAAAATCCATCATGATTAAGGCCGAGAGGCTGGATGGTCGCATGTAACGACCACCCCTTTGAGGGTGGACATGTGCTCGAAGAAAAAAAAATTCCATCATGATTAAGGCCGAAAGGCTGGATGGTCGCATATAATGACCACTCATTTGAGGGTGGGCTTGCGTTAGGAGGTATTTAAAGTCACTGGGATTCATTAATTCATCAGGATTAGTTAAGTGGATGAATGTCGTGGCTTAAAAAATCGGTGAAAACGATATCGACACATAGCGATAGCGCAGGCTGGATAACGAACACATCATATAAAGTGATACATCGACAGGCAAATAATAGAGAAATAACGAGAATGCACAAATTTCAAGAAGAACAATATTCATTTAACGAGCAAGGAGTACAACGTTCAGCAAAAATTAAAATTACATTTTTACGATGCGGCATTATTCTGGTCAACATTGGCATCGGAGTAGTTAAAGGCTTGTTCTAGCGGTGGCTCGGGCTACTGCTGTACCGGCTCAATCGGTGGACTGAGGTTGACGAGCGAGTGGGGGAATATATCCGTCAGGGAGTTTGAAGGTACGCCTCCGCAGGTCGTCTTGATTTACGACAAGCTCGAGCTGGCCTGACCACCAGTCGTGGTCGTCGGGCAAGTCAAGGGCACTCTGATAGCCGACGGGAGCCATGTTAAACTCCTCGAAATCGTCCTCGAATACTTGGATCCCCGCCTGTTGCATTATGACCCCAAAGCAGTGGGTGCCATAATCCTGCACGTCCTTTAGATACTGTGGCGACTGCTTGAAGGCAGTCACCACTTGCTCGCGGTAGTTCTGCAGGAAGCGTTGACCAGCGGTCGTGTGGAAGACCATTCTTCGAGCCCGAAGGGCAGCCTCGTCGATCAAAGGCTTAGCCCTCTGCTCGAAAGCAACTTTTGGGAAGCCAGGAGGGCCTCTTTCTCTGCTCGCTCGGCTACGAGGGCCTCCTTGAAGGATTTCAGGGGCCCCTCGAGCATTTCCTTCTCGACTGAGAGGACCTTATTCCGGGCAGCCGACTCCTTCAGCCTGTCATGAAGAGCATTGCTCTTGACAACCATCTCATTCAACCGATTACCGAGCTGAAGATTGCCTCGCTCGGTCGCCAGGATGGATCGTCTCGGGCTAGCTAACGTCTGCTCGATCAGTGGCGTAAGCTCGACCATTCCCTACAAGAGCACATAAAAGAAAGTGTTAGGGCACTGACGAAGGGAGGAAGTGGAGTAAAACAGATAAACATTAAATTATAGCAGGCTACCTGAGCCAGCCATCGGGCAATTCGATTTCCCCGGTCTCTAAGGGTATGACCGTCATTGTAGCGGTTGGTAGGATGGTCGAGGGGAGGAAGAATATCCCGGAGGAAATGCGAGAATCCCATGCCGTCAAGTGTAGTGATTGAAAGTGCAGTCTCCTCAACACGACGACGCTTGCCGACATTTTCGTCCGCCTCAGTAGAGGTACGCTTAAGTCGATTCTCCTCGAGCAGAGTCTGCTCGGGAGAAGCGGGAATGTGGATAACCGGGGTGGCCTGGGCGTGCGGAGGAGAGTGCGGCGGAGGAGATGCTGGTTTCTCGAGCTGTTCTAGTTGCTCGGGTTGCTGGTCAGCTTGAGGGTTGATCGAAGATGGTTGCTCGACAGTCACTTCTGGAGGAGGTGAGGCCGAGAGGGCAGACTGGGAGGTGGTCGAGTCAGCAGGCTTTGAGCTTGATCCCTCGACGGCTTGCTTCTTTTTCAGAGGAGCTTTCCTCCTAGGCATGGAGATAGCGGGCATCTATGCAAAAAAAAAAAAAGTTACGCACAAGTTAAAGCCGCAATAGATACACAATATGTGAAACAAACATGATGATGCTCGAGCCTGTTCAGTGACAACACATACCTGGTTCACCCTCGATCCGGATGAGATCAAAAGTTTTCTGGACAAGATTTGTGGGTAAGAAGTCCACAGAAATGCAAGAGGTCCTCATCCTCGAGCAAGGTCTTCGACACAACGGGTTTGCTATTCCATACTGCAATCCGTTGGTCGAAGAGCGCGTTGGTTGAAGGTATTGAATACTCACATGAGAGTTCTTTGAGCCAAGGAGATGGCGCCCAAGGGAAAGCGGGTTTGGGCTCGACAAAGGCGAATTTGTCTTTCCACTTGGGGACGTTTACAGGAGTGTCCGAAATGAAATGGACATTGTTGCGGCTCTTGAGGTAGAGCCACTGAGCATGTTTTGAGGGTGTATAGCAGTCATGGAAGAAATCTAGGTCGAGCCGACCTAGACGAATGTGGCAGAGGATGATGAAGACAGTGATTAAACGGATGGCATTAGGGAAGAGTTGGTTCAAGGGTAGGTCGAACCACTTACAAAGATCGAGCAAATCTTGGCTTAGGGGAAAACGAATTCCGAGTTTAAATTGAATTTCAAAGAAAGTGTAGCAGTTTCGGGGAGGGTTATCATAGGTATCCCGAGGGCCAGGAGATACGAAGGCCCAGCTGGCGGGATAGCCAACTTCTTCGGTATCCAGCCAGCCAGCTATAAGAGAGCGAGAGGAAGAAGAAATCTTTTTAGAAGAAGAAGATACTTTGGTCGACTTACCCTTCTTCGGGGCAGCCTTAGGAGAGGTAATGACAGGGACAGCCGGAGATGCAAGAGGTGTAGTAGCAGTCGAGGATTTTTTAGCGCCCTTCTTAAGATTAGGGGAAGGAGCAACTCTAGCAAAAACGGAATGGTGATAAAGGGGAGCATTATCTTCATCCTTCTCAGCAGCGGCCTCAGCAGTGTCGAGCGCTGCCTCAGTGGCATCAGAAGCCCCAAACGCCGGTCGGCGGCGATTGAGGGGGATATGGTCGAGGGCATCCTCGTCTGATTCATCAATCAGACGAGTAGGTTGGCGAGGAGGAGAAGGTGTGGCACAATCGGAGGGGCGTAATACGCTGATAGGAGTGGAATTATAGATTTCTTCGACAGAGCGGGAAGGCGATTGAGGGATAGGCCGATGAGTGGGGAATGATGATGCGGTGGTCTCATCTTCACCAGAGTGATGGCTTGGTGCGTTAGAATCGACGGAATCTGAAAAGAAGAAAGGAAAATTGAGAGGGAAAGAAGAAAAGTTAGGGTTTTGAAAGGTGAAGAAAGGGAGTTTTTCCACAAATGAAACGAGAAGGTTTCGGAGAAAGGAAGAAGCAACAGGAAAAAAAAAACCAAAAATCGACAAAATAAACACACGCGAACATAAAATTAAAGCACAAGAGACTTACTCATGGTTGCAGTAGAGAGTGGTTGCCGGAAATCGCTTGAAGAAAAGGCGCCTGAGAGTAGGAGAGAGCAGTTTGCAGAGGAAGAAATTAGGGCACAAGGGAGTTCGAGATTTGCAAAAAGTGAGGAAAGTCGGAAAATTTGCTAAGTACTATATTTATAAAAGGGCAGAGAAATAAGGTGAAGAGTTAATGGCGATAGCCGTTAGATAAAAGGAGATCCCACGGTGGGAAGAGATTAAAGAGGCACAGATAGCGAAGCGGCACAAATCGCGAGGGGGCATGATGATTAAAGGTACTGAGCGGAAAAGACATATGGCAGGCGGGAATTACGCTAATAATAAAAGGAAGTGAAAGACAATTAAAAGCGCACCATAAAATCGATCACGTGGTCGAAGAATGGTGGCCGCCTCGACGGAAACGACCAGAGATGAGATCAGATGTAAGCAGGAGGTCGAGAGGGTGGTAGAACGGAGAAGACAACTCGAATTCCCTCTTAGATCGAGTCATTTAGACTCGACCAGAGTGGGGGGGGACTAGATGATATGGGATATTATATAGCTGAGGAATAGACCAGTTTACCACATTGGCCGGGCAAGCTCGAGGTAGAGAAAACGGTATTGGTCAAGGGATAATTGACCAAAAGGGAAGAGATCGAACAGAATAGCAGAACTGGTCGAGGATCGACCTAGCGATGAGGGACTCGGTCAGATCGAGCACTGAACAGGTGAAGAGCAGTCGAGAGCGTGGCTTGAACGCGAGAAAGCGCGTGGGTGGCGTTAGAATATCCTAACGGGATACGCAGAAAATAATCTCCCTCTGCTCAGAGGGACACGTGGCGAGAATACATTGGTGCAGAGCAATATTGGTGATAACCACCTCTGACACTTCTGACACACACATACTGTGTGTGTACGGACGGATAGTAGGGGCAGGATAGCTCACCAGATTCGGGCAGCTCCTAGGGCAGGTATCTCACTTCTATATATATATATAGGAGTGGGTCTTTTCTTGTGACTTACGATTTATCCATTCTTTACTTCGGAAAATTGAACAAACACATACTGATTTAAGCATCGGAGGCTCTTCGCCGGAAAACCCCTCCGGTGTGAGAGTTCTATGCAGGTGCGCGGCGTTATACCGACGAGGAAGAGGAAGGCGAACCGATTTCAAGCCGGTCGGAGTGTTTTGCGTTACCAGAACCTAACTTTTTGGAATTGCATCAATTTTAAGGTCTGAATTTTGTTAAGGTTTACATTTTAGGTTATTTTCAACCAACTTTACTTTTGACATAAATATGGGAACCATAATATTATTTTTTTAATCTATATTTTACATATTTATGTATAAAGTATTAACTATATTTAGCGATTAACTTAAATGAATTAATTAATCAATATAAGTTATATTTATGCAAAAGTTAATAGTTTTTATTTTAAAATTAATAAGATAATTTAAAAATACGTAATTTAAATATTATTCTTATTAATACATTATATATGTATTAAATTAAAAATAAATTAAAATATGTAATAGTATAGAAAATTAAAAATTGTATTTACATATTAATTCTTACTATTATTACATATTTAGAGTATTAATAAGAAATAATATTTCAGTTATATATTTTTGAAATCCTCTAACCAATTTTTGAAAATAAACTTTATTGAACTTTTTCATAAATGTAATTTATGCAAATTCATTTTCTTATTATGATAATTTTATTAATTATTTTTATTATAAGTATGTAAAATATAAATTCTAAAAATAATTTCTTATTCACATAACTATATCATAAAATAAAGTTAGATGATTCATATATTTGTGTCAAAAAGTAAAGATAGTTGGCCTTACATTGAAAATTTAAGGAAAAAAGTGAGTCTTAAATTAAGAATAACTTCAAATATAAAGCTTCTATTATGAAATATCGAAATTTATGCCTTAAACTGATACAATTCCAAAAGATTTAATGGAATTTACTCATAGTATTATTTTTTTCATAATATATGTTCACAGCCGACTTGATTAGCCGGGTTTATAAGTTAGATTCTGAATGTTGATTGAAGATTATTGCTCAACTCAACCAACAATCCTAAATCGACGCAACTCGGCACAAGCCGAACGCAAAACCGACCTGGCACGAGTATGACTGACATCATAAGAAAATCGAGCTTGAAGCAAGTGACTAAGCATCGACGCGTCCAACTACCCAAACCGCCTGTCACATGTGTCCTCATCATAACTTGCAGGCCCACTTGCAGTATAACCGTCTTAATAACGCCGCTTTGCATTAAATGCAGCCGTAATACCCTCGAACTTCGAGTCCAAAAAAGTTACTATAAATAGCGGAATTTATTCTTGTACAAGGATCCTTTTTCGAGCATTCAATACGCTCATGTAAAATCAACTCGGTTTACAACAAAACCAACTTCTTGTAATCACGCAATCTTGCAATAATACGCTTATCACAATACTTTACCACGTAGTTCTTTAAAACCAAGTCGTTATTATCGTTGTTACTTATCACATAACAACAGTTTGGTGCTAGAAGGAGTGCTCCATACTTAATTTGAGTTAATCTTCGATTTGATATCTAAAAGTCACATAAAGTTCGCAAAAATGCGCGGTTGAGTTTATCATTCAACATCGTTTAGACGAAAACTATGTCCCAATAAGGACAACAAGAACAAACTTCGAGGTCTAGACACAGTCGTGGCACCGCTCAGTCTGGCGGGTGAACTACCATGTTGCCGGTGATGCTGAACTTTGCTGCTCTGTTCCAGAACCCAGAGTTCGTGAAGAGTTTTTCTATTCTTATGGCCCAGACGATGCCATGAATTCCACACCTGCTCTCGGACAGTCAGTTGTGCCGGTTACTCCGGTGAAACCACGAACACCACCGACCCAAAGACATGTCGTTTGTGCAGCCGCATCACATTCGACCTCTCAACCACGTGCAATTCACCACAACCGCAAAGAGGGGGTCGCGGTTCAATTTAATGCAACCGCCAATCCACCGGCGGAAAATCTTCAAGATATGACGGACGAAAGCCATCCGGGTCATTGTCAAAGACCCCCGACAGATGTACGACCATTGGTACAACAACCAGAGAGGCAAACTGACTTGTGCCAGCAAATTGAGAAAAATCGTTCTGCTAGGCACGAATCAGTAGAATTGAAAATTATGCGAAAGAAGATCGCTGAACTGGAAACTCAGGAGAAAGTACAAGAGGACTCTTCTCGGCAAGCTTCTACGTCTGTCAATGTCTACCTGGAAGTTGATTCTCCCCTAGCGCCTGAGCTCACGTCGGAGTCATTGCCAGGTAAAATTAAAGTCCCTCAAATCGACCTGTATGATGGGACCTCAAATCTCGACGCCCTTCTCGGGCATTATACCTCGTGGATGGACTTACACGGTGCCACATATGCATTGCGGTGCCGAATGTTTTCGCTAACTCTGGGGCCTCGGGCTCAAAAGTGGTATCATTCGTTACCATATCATTCTATTTGGAAGTGGCAATAGTTGAGGTCAACGTTCAGATCTCATTTTATAGGAGCTCAAGTTTGCCTAATTCCAAATGAGTCAATTGCAAATATTATTCAAAAAGAGGATGAAAGTGTGAAAGATTATATAGCTCGGTTCAACGATCGCGTTCAAAACATGGAGCCATGTCATCCTGAGACGTTGCTAGTTGCTGCAATAGCTGGTCTAAAACCGAATTCCTTGTTTCGTTGGACGCTGTGCCAGAACAAACCCAACACTTTTCAAGAATTTTTTGCCCGAGCTCAACAACACATAATCACTGAAGAATCGATGTCGGTACCCAATTTCAACTTTACTACTAAAGAGTCGAAGTCGGGGCCGAAAGGAAAGAAGAAGAACAAAAAGTATTTCAAAGGTTCGTTGGGAAAACCTCAACTTGGGTGCCCGTCTAGGGAAGATCCTAAAGATCCCGAGGTGAGAGCAGCTAAGAAACAATATGCCAAAGATTTGAAGTCGGGTTATCAAACCATCTACTCGGCAGGGGCCACCACTATCGTTGAGGAATTAAAAAAAAATTGGTATTATTCCCGAACCTAGGCCAATCAAAACTCCCGAGGACTAGCTCGATAAGTCTAAATGTTGTGCTCATCATAAATCTCCTGGGCACGACACCGATGAATGTCTTAGTTATTGTCAGCCTTGCTAAACGCATACCCAACTTTCGAATTTTAGAATTTATCATTCAATTTCAGATTCGAGGAGGCCCGATTCGTCAGGCTACAAGGGGCGGTGCAACACGCGAAGCTTTAGCGGCATACTAGTGGCAATCCGGGTGTTGCTCTCGAAGATGATCCGCCGGACTGGTGCAGCGTGACCGGACAGATGGTTTGCGAAGGTGCGGCCTGGTGGACTGTTGGGTGGTCCGCGTCTGACAAATCAGAAAATCGATGGCAGAGTTCCTCTGGCTGCTGGTGTTCGTGATTTCCGGCCAGGCCCTGTTCGTGTGTTATGGCGGGCATACCGCTTGGTTGCGGCGACTCTAGTTTGGTTCAGCGGCGGGGGAGATGGTGGTCTGGCTCGAACATATAGGGCTCGGTTGAGCCGAGTGGATGAACGAGCGGAACTTTCATAGCCATCGCGACGGCAGTGCACGACTGAGGAGGGCTCGCATCAGTTTGCTGACGTCACCGGCGAGGGGGAGAGGCTGCTGCAGAGATGATGGAACGACCTAGGGAGGCAGTTCGCTGTTGCAAGTGGTCGAAGGAAAGATGATCAACGGCTGTCGCGTGGCTGAGAACCTGATGGTGGTCGGTGATTAAATTGAGTGGTTGTTCGATTCGATGGCTCTGACTTTCAGCCGAACGTGTTCCGTACGCTGAGCGGCAGTTCGAACGGGTTGTTCGCGGAGGTTGCGGTTTGCTGCTCACGAGTTAGTTGCTGACGAGGCGGATGTCGAGTTGCTGCAGGCTGCTTTCGGCCGGTGGCAATCGACTCGGTTTTCTTCTCGCGAAATGTGTTCGAAGGCTGGTTCATCGGAATAAAGTGCTTGATGGCCGAGAGAAATAGATTGAAGTTGGGATTTTTGTTGGGGTTGTTGATGTGGAGCGAGAGCTGAGAGATTTATCTCTTTGGTTTGAACAACTGAATGAAAACATGTGGAAATAACTGATAGAGGAACCTATGGTGAGAGTGAGATTTGAGAATTCTGATGTTGTGATCTGCTTTCTTTATTTTCACATGAAGAAGAAAGAAAAATGGAGGGGGAAAAAGACAATGAATTTGGCCTTAATAGCTAATACCAAAATAAGAATACATAATTGGCACAATTCAAGGGAAAATGACCAGTCAGGGGGTTACAAAATTGGTCAAAATCATTACCTTAAATGGCCATCTAAAATTTGAAATTTGGAATTACAAAATAGAACCAAAGAGTGCACAAAAGGGTCGGATTAAAATCAAATAAAGTGGACCGAGTTTCACTGTAGATGATACGCCAAAATTGATCAATACTTGGGCCAGAAAATATGTAAGAATTGGGCCGAGCCATATGTTCGAGAGAATAATGAAAATGACTCAAAAATAATTCTACGCGATCGGACCGAAATTCCAAACAATACGACAAGTGACGAAAAATATCGACGATAGACCAACGATTATAAATTATAACAACGGTGAACGAACTTAAATCGGACGACAACGGGTGAACAATTTATCATCGATGAAAATAATAAATAAATCCTAATTGGATTAGTTACACGGAGTCATTCACTCAATCAAAATATCCTAAACGACGGCTCGAGATTCGAAAATAATACCAGTAGACGATAATGGCTACGAAATTGATCGACACGAGAGATCATCAAGACGAGAATTTCTAAAAATAATATGTATGAGTTATAACAAGATTTTGCCGAGCAAAATAACCCAAAATATAAACGAGGCAAAAACTTAAAATAAGCTAACGCATCTAAAACGAATGGGCCACTACATTTATAGTTGTAGTAGGATACATATCTAATATCATAAGTTGTAGTATCTATTGTCATATCTCTCTAAGTAGTAATGAGTAATATATTTTATTATTATAGTATATCCAAAATTAGTCTATTCTCTTATAATTTCTCTCCAATTTGAAAAGTATAATACATTTGAAAATCTAAAAACTCCCAATTTCTCTCCATCCCTAGCCGCTCTTCGTCGATTACTAGCCTCCTCTTTGCTGCTCTCGCTCCCTCTCCGTCGAGGAGGCGGCTCGCACTGGGGTGGTGATGGGTCTTTTCGTCCAGCCTCCGTCCATCCTCTAAGTGGCGCTTTCCGAAGCTATTAGTGGCCACGACGGGTTAACCAGTTCTCGAGCGGCAAGGCGGAAGGACTACCGCCTTGGTGGTGGTCGTGTCCTAAATCCGCGCGCCTTCGGCCCGAGCCCGAACCAACTGACCCCTTTTTCTTTTCTTGGTGAGCAAGATGTTAACCCTAATTAGTAGGTAATCTCTTTCTCCCTCTCTCTCGTAAGCACACCCGCAGCCTCAATCTCTCTCTCGCTCTCGACCTCATCAGAGAAGAAAAAAAAAAGAAAATCTCATCGTCCTCAATCTCTCTCTTTTCTCTCAAAACCAGTCGCAACTTTTCCCAAATCCCTCTCCCTTCCGTTTTCTTTTTATTCGTTCGAGCAGTAGATAGAGAAGAGAATCTCATCTCTCGTCCCTCGCATCAGAAAGGAAAATTCCGTCGCCCCTGCTCCATATCCGCGACCCAGCAATCCCGGCGAATTCTTCAATGCGATTCCGTCACGCTGCAACACCTCCGGCGAATCCCTTCCACCGGCGATCAGACCACTCCGTGAGCCCTCCTTTCCACGAGCAGACCTGGTGAATCCTTCCGGCGACCTACCACCGCGCGCAGGCTCCGTTACCGCCGTCCTCAGCCGCGGCCCTCTCTTCCCACCGTGCCCAGCAGTTGCCGTGTTCAGTGTTTCCCCTCGCGAATGAGCCTCCCCGCGACCAGGAGCCCAACGTTCATCCCGGTGCGACTCCCGCTCCACCGTGCCGCGCACGTTGCTGGCCCACGACCGCCGTTCAGCACCACGCGTGTACCCCCGGCAGCAAGCCGTCGCTGCTCCTTCAGCGAAGCCCCTTCGACGCCGACGACTTGCTACTCCTTCTCGTGGCAACGACTCGCTTCCGGCAGCAACTTCTCTCACGTGGTCGAGCCCTTCTCTTTCTGGCGAGACGCGTGCAACCGTCAAGTAAGTTCGAACCCTTTCTCGCTCATTTCCCGAGAACGGTATCGAGTCTTGACCCCTCGTTTATTATTACGTGAATTATGTTGTGATCGATTGTGTTGTACGTGTTCGTTGAATTGTTATATGCGTGTCTGAATCGTTCGTTATGTAAAAATATTCGTGATTTTATGTGAAACTCGTCGATTCGTACGAATCGAGTGAGAACTGAATATAAGTGATAAGTTGCTAGGGATTTAGGGACTTAGGATCGTTACGAACACAATGGCGTTGACCTTGTGTCGTTTAAACTTGTAAATTTGTAGTTATGATTTTTTGAAGTTTATAATTGTTGTTTCGAATGTAAAATTCATTATAAACTGAATACTAATCCGATTACCTTGAAATTTTAGGAGCAGCTTTCTTTGATGAATATGTAGCTTGTGTAAAATTTTCGTGATTTTTGAAGGTCCGGAGCTGTTTTTAAAAATTAATTTGATTTCTGTTCAGTTTCTTGTAAAATACATTAATAAGTTTTGTGGTGCTCCAATTTGGCTGATTTTCGAGAATGATATGTCTCTGGTATATATATGTGTTGTATAAAAGTTTTAGAATTTTTGGACTAGTTTTAATAGGGTTAATAATTCATTATGTGTTTCAGCTCGAATTTTTTTTAATTATAATAAAGTTTTATGAAGCTGAAAAATTTTGAATTTTGGATGAGAAGCTGATTGTGTGGTGCTTAGCATTTTCTAAAAATATTGGAATTTTTAAAATTTGTTTAGAATCAGTTCTGATAGAAATTTGATAATTGGCTGAATGTTGTTTTAATTTTATAAATTCACATGCTGAGTGTAAAGGCTGGTATTTTTATGTGTTGCTGTACATAGGCTGTAGTATTTTAGATAAAAATTTCATGGCCTGAATCGTCCATTATCATATGTTTTTAATTTAAACTCGTTTTTGTTGAAAAACTTATTTGGATTTTATAAAATTATGTATAATGAGTTTGAAGCTGAAACTTGGTGATTTTACTTAGAACTGTGAGGTGAATTTTATGTAAAAGTTTCAGATCCTAACTCGTTGATTTGATATACCTTCTAATTCAAGTGTGAATTTTGGAAATTGTTTTCTATAATAAAATTTGTTAAGTGTTGTTGACCAAATGTGCTATGTGTTTACTTGTGGCTCGTTTGATTGTCTTTCATTTGTGATTATGTGAACTTGAATATGTGGTTTGATCGAGTCTAAGTCCTAGAGTTCCCATATCCACAGAACTTCACGAACCACTTGGTCGAACCAGGTTCGGCTAAGTCAATTTGTGAATTTTCCACTTAGGTCTAGATTAAAGTGTTGACTTTAGTATCTGGACTTAATGTAGGTGTCTAGAGGTGTTGACCTCGCCTCATTTCGAGATTCGTGATTTTGAACTGTTGCTGCAACCAGGTGGGTACATTTATGATGTATTCCATATTTATCGCACTTATTATTTCGTGTAATGTTTCTTTTGAAAATTATTGTATGCATGAGAACTCTAGTCTAAGTGTCCCGAACGATAGTGCCTTTGATGAATGCGAAAGCAGTGGAAGTCGCCTGCCCGTTGTATCCGGGAGGTGGACGCCCGAATCCGTGTAGAGCGGAGGGGATTGTCTGAATTACTCGATCCGTGTAGAGCAGAGGGGTAATTCAACTTCACTGTCTCTTGGAAAGGATCCCAGGCCCGTAGCCATTCGGTGATGGGAAGGTTTCCAGTTACTTCCTTGCCGTGTGTGATCGGAAGGTTGTTGTATGTACATAGTAGTTTTGCGATAGGGTCAAGTAGGGAGTTAGACTGATGGATTCTATGCATACTGAACATTATGGTTATGATGTTTTAAAATCTTATGCGAGATAAACTGTGCGATAATGGTGAGCTTGTTGGTTATGCTCACCCCCACTATTTTTCTTTGTTGTGTCTTCTCTTCGTTTGCTTTAGGTTGAGACGAGCTGGATGCGGTGGCGTAAAGACGAGCGAGATGGTGGTCAATTACTGGATGTGTCTTTTGCTTCCGCTTGATTTTATTTATGTTAAACTACTTGCTTTTGTTTTGGATTGTTAATGCTTCCATCGATTTGGATTATTTATTTCTTCTCTTTCGAACTATGTTTGAGTTACGTTTGAACCTTGATTTATGCTAGACGATTGAGAATGATTTTGAGACCTATGTTCTTTCATAGGATTGGTTATTTTGATAGCTCGAGCAGTTGTAGGTTCTTTGAATGATTGGTTGTGTTGTTTGCTGTTGTTAATAAGTAGCGCTCGGTTCTCGTTAAATGTTTTTAATTTGGATTTAACAAAAAAAAAAACTCTGATTTTTATTAAATAAATTCGGTAAATCCTTAAAAATAAAACGGGGCGTTACAGTTTGGTATCAGAGCCAGTCTTGCTTTTCTGAACTGCTTCATATGTGATTAAGTGTGTAAGGACCATTTGACCACTCGCTTTCGTCTCGCCGCGCCAGCTCAAGGTATGAGTTTATTTGTTTTGATTATTGTGAATAACGTAATTATGGTTTGTTCTTTTATTGGGGCTTAAGAGTTTACCCTCCGTTTTTATGGACTTCAACTCTAGTTGTATAGAGTTAAGTTCCAACTTTTAGAGGTTTATGTTGTGGGTTTTTTGTTTGGTGTTTTTGAGTGAAGGGAGCAGATAACCGAAGAAGTCCCAAGTGTGTGGATTATTCGGAAGTCTGTGACTATTGTGGATAGAACTCGGTTAATGAGAACTAGGAGTGGAGTCTAGGTGTCGGTTTCATGTTGATGATCCGACCATTTATGCTTGTAGATTCGTGGAAATCAGTTTGATGGCTGATTTCCCTTGTTCGTTATTATTCGTTCTTTCTCGTTGGTTTGTCTCGCAAATTATTCGAGGATATTGATAACTCTCGTCTTTTATAAATCGAGTATCATGTAGTTGTTGTGATAAACATGTTGTGCTCGTTTATTTCTTTTTGGAAGTCATATTAATCGTGGTCGAGCTTAGAACATTCGTTATATATGTTCATTGTTATTTCTTGTTAATTCGCATGTTCGCTGTTTCTGTTGTGCCTCAGTTTAAGCCATCAGAGGCTGGTTATTTGAAATTTCTATCTTCTTATGAAATGTATTATGTTCTGTTGTCTGTCTCTGGGCTTTGGAATTTATCGATTCCGAGTTATATCGAATACGTTATGATTTTTACGAGAATATTGCGCGTCCAGTTTTCCTGTTACCCGGCAGCATGTGTGTAATTAATGTATGACCTGTTTATCATGTCGTAACGTGCTCGTATGAATTTATGTTCTTCATAGAAGTTATAGGTCTATTTCTTATATTTCAAATAAGATAAATTTCATGTTAATATGTGCTCTGTAGCTCGAGTTGTGTTCTTAGGAAGATAGAAATGCATGAGATAGAGTTTTGTGTTTTGACAGAAATCTGATATTGAATGTTAACTGATTTTACACTATCTAATTGACTTTTTATGCTTCTGTGTTCTAAATTAAAGTTGTAGAAACATGCGTTAGGTTTAATTTGAGACTGAACCATGTCATTTGGAGGTCTGTAGCTCGATCAAGATGATAAAAGCTAAAGTGCTGTCTATATCACATGTTAGTTTCTGGCAGGTTTGTTGAATCATACGTTTTGTGATCAAACTCGTTGATAATGTGATTATTTACCATCGTGATATTCAGCAAAGTTGTAGACATTCGAGTTGTCTAGCATGTAGTTTTTGAATTTCATTGAAAGCATGTATGTAGCTCCAATTAGCTAGCTTTTACTGAAGTCTGGTCAGTGGCATATCCCAAGTTTTGGACTGTAAATAAATTTTCAATGTTTGTTGATTTATCACCTGCTAAATGGCCTTATTTGCTTAGAGTGTCTTCATATGAATTGTAGTTTTGTCTCTTATGATTCAAATGTCACAAGTTTCATTCATATAGCAGTTTTGTTCATAGAGATGCATTAAAAATACGGACTTCGTGCAATTCAGTTTTCTGGAAAATTTGCAGCAAATTTAATGTGTGAACTTATGCTGTTTCCGACCCTTTAACCTACCCGTTCACGCCTTTGCCGCCCGAGTGCTTTTCCCTTACCTTTGACTACTACCTTTCGCTTAGTAGTCAAGTTTGAATTGTATTTCGAGACCATCTTATCTATTTGATTTTCGTACCGTGACAATTCGCTTGATTTTTTTTTCCTTGCGTAGAAATTTTGGATTGTGTTGAGCATCGAAATTTCACCTTCTATTGATCCTTAATCATGTGTCGTAACGTCACTAAGTCGATGCGAAGGGTAATTTGAGAATACCTTAGCCTCGAGATAGACGGCGATCAATTATCTTTCATGATCTATTTTAATGTTGAACCGAAGTGGCGTACGTGAAAATCTTATAACGAGGGTAGTCGAGCCTGATGCAGAGCCGTTTTTCGTTTTCGTATTGTGTCCATCGTAAATTCTTCGAAACTCCCGTTCTTTTTCTCTTCGAAATTTCAAGAGTGACCTTTGTATTTTATTCGACTTTTTGGCAATTCTCTGAAAACTCTTGCTTTTGTTTAGTTTGGGAGTTTTCATTTCAAGATTTGCAACTTTGTGTATTGATTAAGACAGGTACTTTCGTTTTTTTTTTTTCGCTTGTCTTATGTCATTCTTTCGGTTTTGTGATGCCTTTCGGTCTGGGTATTCCGTTCATACCTGAATCTGTTTGTCGTGACTTTCATCATTAATGACTTATGTTCGAGATGCGATCGAGATGAATCCACCAAGAAGGCTTTTTGATAAGATCCAGAAGTCGTGAAAATCTTAGCAGCGTAGCATTTGAGCTCGTTTAGGACTACCGACACATTTAGCTACTGGTGAAAGAGCTGACGTGGCGGCCGACACTGTTAGTCGGAAGAGTCATGCGAGCTGATCATTTTTATTGTTCGGCAGTGACCACTTAGTTGGGATGATTCCTAGCTAAGGGTGCCGATATTCGTTTTCCTTAGGAGATTTCTCCATACCTCTAATATTTGTTATCCACTTGAAGTTGTATGGTTCGGGGAAAGACGTGTTGATTTGAAAGCCCTGAACCACTCGAGTTTGTTAATGCCTAATTTCTTGTGGGAAAATGTTGTTGGTTTTGTGAAAACCTCTCCTTCCGGGTTGCCTCAGATAGTGCGAACCTTGAGTTAGAGTAATTCTTTTCTGTATCTCGAACCGAACACCGACGCTGATTGGGTGTAGTCACGCAAAGTGGTGGTCGAGCACGCGAGCCTGTGCTGAGAGACGTGAGGCACTGCAGGGTCGATCGTTGACTCGCACGAGAGCTGCAGCCACCATCACCGAACGCAGGAGCTCCCCACGCCAGCGTGCGGCCAAAACCTTGACCTTGCAGCTGTTCTCCGAACAGATGTACGCACACGTCCCAGCGCCCCGCTTATGCAGCGCCAGTGTGTGTGACATCTCTCGTGTGACAGTGCATATAACCCTGAACTGGCTATGTTCTTTTAGATCGTTATTATGAGATCATCTAGCATCCCTATTTGAGAGTCCATTTCTGCGATAGAAGTTGTTTTCGAATATTTAGTCGATACTTCCTAAACCGCATACGAGCTGTTACTTGTGTCGACAAGGAATGAGGCTTTGTCAGCGATATCGAGCAGAACCGCATGTTCTGAAGGTATCAGTTTTGAGGATGGTGTTTTTGATGTTTGTTAGCCATTTGTATGGGATTTCGGGGTGGGCCATCTGATACGGACGCACGGATTCACATTGAAATCGTGGGCAAGTCGTCAGCGTGACCCGGGCACGAGACTGAACTTGGCACTACGTAGAATTCCAGATAGTTATGCGTTTAGGACATGCTGTTGAGACCCTGAGAGACTGGTTGGAGTCTGGTGTACTCGATAGGTATGTCATGTGGGATTTCTTGCCATAAGAAATTGCGCTTATAGCAATGGCTATGAGTGACAATCTCGATGGTACCGTACGAGGTTCTGAGTACGGGAAGAGGTGTTGTACGCCTCGGATTCTGGGAAGAGATGAAGTATCGGCCACACTTTGTCGGTTCTTTTAGGATTCTCGATCGAGTCGGCGACTTAGCCTGATGGTTGACCCCATCACCGGAGCTTGCGAGAGTGCACGACCTGGTCAGTGCCTCGTGGAGAGGGGACAGGTGCGTGACTCTAGGCACGTGGCGAACTTTGACGAGCTGCATGTGGGCAGAACCTTACCTTTGATGAGGTACCGGTGACCTACTGGATTGACGAATCCAGCAGGGAGAGTCCGGAAGAGGTACTCGTCAAAGTCCGGCGGAGTAACCATGGCTAGTGCGGTGTGACTTGGTAGAGTGGGGGAGATTCGGACCGAGTATCTGAGTTTAGTGGTTTGAGCTTCTCTCTTGTGTCAGTTGTCCTGTTGGGATGATTTTTCTTGGATTTCCGGGAGCGGAAATCGTTTAAGGAGGGTAGACTGTAATGCTCCATTTATTTGTGGTTTATTTGAAGTATTATTATTATTATTATTATTATTATTATTATTATTATTATTATTGTTATTATTATTATTATTATTATAATATTTATTACTATTATTATTATTAAATGCCCAATTGCCTTTAAATGTCTAAATGTTATTATTATTGTTATTAATTAAATAAATGTGTGTACCATATATATAATTGATTATTTTAATTATTGATTGAGCCAAACCGAGTTAACATTATATGGCTAAGTCGAGCCCGGGAGAACCGAATTTCCTAAATCCGCGCGCCTTCGGTCCGAGCCCGAACCAACTGACCCCTTTTTCTTTTCTTGGTGAGCAAGATGTTAACCCTAATTAGTAGGTAATCTCTTTCTCACTCTCTCTCGTAAGCACACCCGCAGCCTCAATCTCTCTCTCACTCTCGACCTCATCAGAGAAGAAAAAAAAAAGAAAATCTCATCGTCCTCAATCTCTCTCTTTTCTCTCAAAACCAGTCGCAACTTTTCCCAAATACCTCTTCCTTCCGTTTTCTTTTTATTCGTTCGAGCAGCAGATAGAGAAGAGAATCTCATCTCTCGTCCCTCGCATCAGAAAGGAAAATTCCGTCGCCCCTGCTCCCTATCCGCGACCCAGCAATCCCGGCGAATCCTTCTATGCGATTCCGTCACGCTGCAACTCCTCCAGCGAATCCCTTCCACCGGTGATCAGACCACTCCGCGAGCCCTCCTTTCCACGAGCAGACCTGGTGAATCCTTCCGGCGACCTACCACCGCGCGCAGGCTCCATTACCGCCGTCCTCAGCCGCGGCCCTCCCACCACACCGTGCCCAGCAGTTGCCGTGTTCAGTGTTTCCCCTCGCGAATGAGCCTCCCCGCGACCAGAAGCCCAACGTTCATCCGGGTGCGACTCCAGCTCCACCGTGCCGCGCACATTGCTGTCCCACGACCGCCGTTCAGCACCACGCGTGTACCCCCGGCAGCAAGCCGTCGCTGCTCCTCCAGCGAAGCCCCTTCGACGCCGACGACTTGCTACTCCTTCTCGTGGCAACGACTCGCTTCCGGCAGCAACTTCTCTCACGTGGTCGAGCCCTTCTCTTTCCGGCGAGACTCGTGCAACCGTCGAGCAAGTTCGAACCCTTTCTCGCTCATTTCCCGAGAACGGTATCGAGTCTCGACCCCTCGTTTATTATTACGTGAATTATGTTGTGATCGGTTGTGTTGTACGTGTTCGTTGAATTGTTATATGCGTGTCTGAATCGTTCGTTATGTAAAAATATTCGTGATTTTATGTGAAACTCGTCGATTCGTACGAATCGAGCGGGAACTGAATATAAGTGATAAGTTGCTGGGGATTTAGGGACTTAGGATCGTTACGAACACAATGGCGTTGACCTTGTGTCGTTTAAACTTGTAAATTTGTAGTTATGATTTTTCGAAGTTTATAATTGCTGTTTCGAATGTAAAATTCATTATAAACTGAATACTAATCCGATTACCTTGAAATTTTAGGAGCAGCTGTTTTTGATGAATATGTAGCTTGTGTAAAATTTTCGTGATTTTTGAAGGTCCGGAGCTGTTTTTAAAAATTAATTTGATTTCTGTTAAGTTTCTTGTAAAATACATTAATAAGTTTTGTGGTGCTCCAATTTGGCTGATTTTCGAGTATGATATGTCTCTGGTATATTTATGTGTTGTATAAAAGTTTTAGAATTTTTGGACTAGTTTTAATAGGGTTAATAATTTATTATGTGTTTCAGCCAGAATTTGTTTTAATTATAATAAAATTTTATGAAGCTGAAAAATTTTGAATTTTGGATGAGAAGCTGATTGTGTGGTGCTTAGCATTCTGTAAAAATATTGGAATTTTTTAAATTTGTTTAGAATCAATTCTGATAGAAATTTGATAATTGGCTGAATGTTGTTTTAATTTTATAAATTCACATGCTGAGTGTAAAGGCTGGTATTTTTATGTGTTGCTGTACATAGGCTGTAGTATTTTAGATAAAAATTTCATGGCCTGAATCGTCCATTATCATGTGTTTTTAATTTAAACTCGTTTTTGTTGAAAAACTTGTTTGAATTTTATAAAATTATGTATAATGAGTTTGATGCTGAAACTTGGTGATTTTACTTAGAACTGGGAGGTGAATTTTATGTAAAAGTTTCAGATCCTAACTCGTTGATTTGATATACCTTCTAATTCAAGTGTGAATTTTGAAAATTGTTTTCTATAATAAAATTTGTTAAGTGTTGTTGACCAAATGTGCTATGTGTTTACTTGTGGCTCGTTTGATTGTCTTTCATTTGTGATTATGTGAACTTGAATATGTGGTTTGATCGAGTCTAAGTCCTAGAGTTCCCATATCTACAGAACTTCACGAACCACTTGGTCGAACCAAGTTCGGCTAAGTCAATTTGTGAATTTTCCACTTAGGTCTAGATTAAAGAGTTGACTTTAGTATCTGGACTTAATGTAGATGTCTAGAGGTGTTGACCTCGTCTCATTTCGAGATTCGTGATTTTGAACTGTTGCTGCAACCAGGTGGGTACATTTATGATGTATTCCATATTTATCGCACTTATTATTTCGTGTAATGTTTCTTTTGAAAATTATTGTATGCATGAGAACTCTAGTCTAAGTGTCCCGAACGATAGTGCCTTTGATGAATGCGAAAGCAGTGGAAGTCGCCTGCCCGTTGTATCCGGGAGGTGGACGCCCGAATCCGTGTAGAGCGGAGGGGATTGTCTGAATTACTCGAATCCGTGTAGAGCGGAGGGGTAATTCAACTTCACTATCTCCTGGAAAGGATCCCAGGCCTGTAGCCATTCGGTGATGGGAAGGTTTCCAGTTACTTCGTTGCCGTGTGTGATCGGAAGGTTGTTGTATGTACATAAGAGGTTTGCAATAGGGCCAAGTAGGGAGTTAGACTGATGGATTCTATGCATACTGAATACTATGGTTATGATGTTTTAAAATGTTATGCGAGATAAACTGTGCGATAATGGTGAGCTTGTTGGTTATGCTCACCCCCACTATTTTTCTTTGTTGTGTCTTCTCTTTGTTTGCTTTAGGTTGAGACGAGCGGGATGCGGTGGCGTAAAGACGAGCGAGATGGTGGTCAATTACTGGATGTGTCTTTTGCTTCCGCTTGATTTTATTTATGTTAAACTACTTGCTTTTGTTTTGGATTGTTAATGCTTCCATCGATTTGGATTATTTATTTATTCTCTTTCGAACTATGTTTGAGTTACGTTTGAACCTTGATTTATGCTAGACGATTGAGAATGATTTTGAGACTTATGTTCTTTCATAGGATTGGTTATTTTGATAGCTCGAGCAGGTGTAGGTTCTTTGAATGATTGGTTGTATTGTTTGCTGTTGTTAATAAGTAGCGCCCCGTTCTCGTTAAATGTTTTTAATTTGGATTTAACAAAAAAAAAAAAAAAACTCTGACTTTTATTAAATAAATTCGGTAAATCCTTAAAAATAAAACGGAGCGTTACAGTTGGGCAGAGATTTTTGTTGTTTTTGCAGTTTTTGTGTTTTGTGTAGTGATTAGTGCTCCTGCCGACGATTTTCCCACGGGCTCAACCTGATTGGGGTAGGCTGTGGGAGGTCTAGTGTCTTGATGGGCCCTCGTCTGGTGTTGCGTTTTCCATAGTTCCCGGTGGCCATGGCAGAGGGGTGGGGTGTTCGGTGAGTCTTTGGTTTCTCGCTCGGCCGTCAGCTCTGAGTGCAGTGTTGGCAGCATTTTGGAGTTGGGTTCTCGCATCAAGCTCGTGCCTGGTGTTGACCGATCTCTGGTATTGGGGTTGGTTGGCAACATCGGAAGCGGCTGCCTCTGGCTTCGATTGGGAGGGGCTGTTGACTCCGGTGGGTGGGGTTCGTTGTGAGCAACCTGAGTTTTCTGAAGGTGTTTTCTTGTGGAAGGGTATATTGGTATTCGGGCGGGTTCTGGTTAGTCGGCTTTGGTCAGGAGTTTCTTGTTTCGTGCTTGGTGCCACTGCCTTAGGGTCTAGGTGTTGCCGATCAACTGGAGGGCGGTTTTTTCTAGTAATTTTAGTTGTGGTGTTAGTGTGTTTTCTTTTCGTTTGGTGTGTGTGGTGTTTATTCTCCTTTTCGGAGTTAAATTCTTCTGTTGGGAGCTTGTGGGTGTGTTGTGCGTGTTCGATTAGGCTGCCAGATTGGTTGTCCTCCCATGGGTTTCAGCCATGTAGCTGCTCTTGTCGGCCGTTACCGGTTGTTATCTGCTTGTAATAATGTGTTCCATTTATGAAAGTATGCCGTTTGNAAAAAAAAAAAAAAAAGTCTATTCTCTTATAATTGAAGTCGACAATATCTAACAAACAGTAAAACTATAATGTTGGATGTACATAGACTATGTTCAAAACCACTGTTTTAAAAATCGGCCTAGGCGGGTGTCCAGGCGCCTCCGATTTGTACAAATCGGCAAAAAAATCGGTCAGGCGGCTAGGCGGCGCGTAAGCGGGCCTAGGCAGCCTTAGGCGCTCCTAGGCGGGCTTGGTGGGCTCGGCGGCCAGGCGGTTAGGCGGCGTCTAGGCAGGCGTAGGCGGACCTAGGTGCTCCTAGGCGGGCTCGGCGGCAATTTTTCAGTTTTTTTTTATTATTTTTTTATTTTTAAAATACTAGTTACATTATTTTGTTCTCATGTTTTCTTTAATATATATTAATATAATTATTTGGACTTTGTGTTTGAATTTATTATAAGTTGAAATAGTGTTATTAGTTAAAATAAATAAAAAATATGGTATTTAATATTGATTTCTAGGCCCCGACTAGGCGCTCTAGGCGCTAGGCGCTGGTTGAGCGCCTAGCGGGCGCCTAGCGACTTTTAGAACACTGTTCAAAACATGTAAACTAAATACAATATGTGACAAACAATATATAAACTAGTTACAATATGTCTTTTTCTATGATGTATGCGGTGAAACTATTACAATGTATCACAATCGGTATGTTAACTACATTTAATACAGATGTCATTCAACTATTTATGCAACCAAACACTTATAATATGTTACATATAATATGCTAACATATTATTACATATTAACATAATAATAATATGTTAATTGTAACACCCCGCCTACTATAAGTTTGACTCACGAAAATCTGGTTAAAATTTTCGCGGTTGTTTTCGAAATATACTGATACTGTTTTCCAAAAAGGTTTAAACTTAACTGACTTGCGGGATGCTACTTACTTACTGACATACTTCTCTATTTCTGTTACTTATGCACATACCCAAATCAACGTATATGTTCCGATTGCGAAAAATACGGATAAGGGAAAATAAAACGTGCATAAATACTAGTCCAGCTGACTCGGACAAACATTGTCAACATTGTCCAGCTGACTCGGAAGCGTGAAATAAAGTACGGTACTGTCTGAAATTATTTATACATGGCAACATAACATAAACATAAACATTGTCCAGCTGACTCGGACACCACCACACCACCAAGCTCGGCTCATGCTTCGGGCTGCACTCCATCACCTAAAAAGATAATAGTGGGGGCGTGAGTACTCATCCATTGTACTCCGCAAGAACCAGCACTGAATAAACAACACATATAATCGAATATCATAAACTCAGCATATACATAAATAAAACTGTACTGTACTGGTGCATACTACCGGTAACTGGCCGGTTCTCAAGTGATCACGTTCTGGGGGTCGCCTTCCCAAAACCCAGGATGACTCTACTGGAGTCAAAACTATACTGGGCGAGTGACTCTACTGGGAGTCAACATAAACTGGACCACGAACTGAAAAACTGAATTGTTCGGGTAAACTGTATATTTACATACATACCTAATAAATGGTACAAGATTATAGGCAATGTAATACCCAGTGCAGGGCCGCCACCTGGTAATATTGAAAAATCTGGCAAGTGCTTGAAAACTGCAGTAGCTGTCGGAGGCTTGACTCTCCTTAAGTACATAAACATATAAGCAAAATAATGCTAAGTATTATGTTCAATTGTATACTAAAATGCTTGGTTCTATATGCTCACTTATCCTAATGAAAAGGAACAACTAATGATTGGCTTAACAAAATATTCTAAGACCGAATTTTAAACTGGAAAACTTAAACTGACTGGTTTGGCTCGAAAAAATACTAAAATTCTGAAAAGAGACTCGGACCGAAAGTCACGAGTCAAAACAGACTCGCACTGCCGGTCGAATCGGTCGATTCGCTGACTGGCCGGACCTCCAGCTTTGGCTGAATAGGGCGGTCGGGCGTTGGCTCGGGCTGTCCGGGCTCGGCCACGTGTAGGGCCTGCTGGTGCCCTGGCGCGGCGCTGGGCATGGTTGGTGCGGCCGGGCTCAGTCCTTTGTGCTGCTGGGCACGGACAGACGCACTAGGCGCGGATGGGCACGTCCAGAGGCTGCTGGCACGGCCCTGGCGCGACTGGTGCCACTCGGGTGCTACCGGGTACGACCGAGGCTTGCTGGGTGCACTGGCGTGCGGCTGGAACGACACAGTGATGAATAATCGCGCGTTCCTACTCGTGACCTTGCCTCGGACGTTGCGTTTGCCCCGGCCTTTGGTGGTGATGCGGACGACTCGGAGGTTAATCTCCTTATCTTCTCGCGATGGGTGAGACAGCTCGGACGGATGTCCTTTCCAAACTCGTCTTGCTCGAGCAATGCGGTGGACGCCCTTCTCGTGACAAGTGTTTTGCGTTAAAAATCAAAAGAAATCTAACATAAGAATTTGAACTAGAAGTTTGGTTTTTTATTAATAATTCGATAATTAAAATAACAAGAGCAAGTGCCTTTATATAGGCTTTAAATAAATCTACTCCTAACCAAACTAAATCTCCTAATAAAGCAATAAATAATTAATGTCATAAACAATCTAGAAATCTTAAGTATTAAGGAAACTAAATATCTAAGGAGTCCTAAGTAGATCTAGTCTTGTTCGCCAAGCAAAGGAACCCTAGCCATCACGCTCTCATCGCCGCGCGCCTTACCGCACTCCTCGAGGACTAAGGCATCGGCCCTCGCGCATGTCATTCCTTCACGCGGCATCATTGCGCGCTCCGTCTCAGTGCGGCCTTTACGCGCGTGGTCGTGCTCGCCCGCTTGCTCGCACGCGTTGCGCTCGGTTGACTTCCCCTCGTGCGCGCTCTCCTTACGCGCGTCGTCTCGCACGCCATCGACGGTACATATCGTGTTGGCCTCCGCAGCCCGTCGAGACAGCCTTTTGCGAGCATGATAGGCCCGACTCGCGGCGTTCTTCACGCGCCTAGCCATATCCTCATCATTCTTGTCCCCTTCAAGTGTTTCCTTGTCCTCAAGGACGAGAGATGGAAACCTCTCGCGCATTGCGTCTAAGTCCTCCCAAGTTGCCTCCTCCTTGGGTGTATCTTCCCAATCAACGAGTACCTCCCATCGAAAACGCCCGGCCTTCTTCACTTCCCGGTAGCTAAGCGCGCGGCTTGGTCTAGCGACGATTTGCCCATCAGGTGCGGTTGCGGGTAATCGGTCGCTTAGCTTGTGTGCGTCGCCCAAGCTTCGCTTCAACTTAGACACGTGAATTACCTGGTGGATTTGTGATTCTTCCGGCAACTCGAGCCTATAAGCAACCTTGCCAATCCTTTGGAGTACTTGATAAGGCCCGTAAAATCGCACCCCGAGTTTGGATGCGGTCCGCTATGCCACCGTTCATTGCCTGAAGGGACGAAACTTCAAGTAGACCCAATCGCCTGGCTCAAAGCTTTTTTCTCGCCGCTTCTTGTCATGGAACGCCTTCATTCGGTTGATAGATCCTTCAAGATTTTTCTTTAATTTGCGTAGCATAAGGTCACGCTCCATCAGTTCTCGCTCGACCTCGTCGTTCACGGATTCCCCCATCGTGTAGCTCACGAGAGTAGGCGGCCACCGTCTGTAGACTAGCTCGAAGGGTGTGGCCTTTGTCGAGCTGTGGTACGTCGTGTTGTACCAATATTCGGCCCACGGCAAGAAATCTTACCACTTCTTAGGGAATCGGTGAACGTAGCATCTCAAGTATTGTTCCAAGGTTCAGTTCGTCACCTCGGTTTGCGGGTGGTAGGCCGAGCTCGTGGACAGCTCCGTGCCTTGCATCTTGAAAAACTCTGACCAAAAGCTACTCATGAAAACGCGGTCACGATCAGAAACAATTGAGCATGGAACTCCGTGCAACTTCATCACGTACTCCACAAATAGCCGTGCGATCGACTTCGCCGTGTATGGGTGCGTTAAGGGAATGAAGTGCGCGTATTTAGTGAGCCGGTCCACCACGACCATCATGCCATTAAATCCATTGGACATAGGGAGCCCTTCAATGAAGTCCATGGTTATGTCTTCCCAAATCCGCTCGGGAATGGGTAAAGGCTGCAACAGTCCCCCGGATCGGCGCGAGTCCGCCTTTACTCGCTGACACTCGTCACACCGCGCCACATACTCTCGCACTTCTCCTTGTTGTCTGGGCCAATAAAAAGTGTTGGCCAGCCTCATCCACGTGCGATACACGCCTGAATGTCCTCCAAACTTTGAGTCATGGAAGTGCTTGATTATCGTCTCCTTCAGAGGTTCGGTGCTTGTCACGTACACGCAGCCTCGATAAAGGAGTAAGCCATCGTGGTCGTCGTACTTGTCGGCGACTGCATCCTTGCTTTTCATCTGGCCGCGCATGTCCCGACAAAAGGCGTCATCAACCTGCGCGCACCTCAGGTCATCCCAAAGGGCCTAGGTCGGTCCAGAGATTGCGTCTAGCTCGGGTACTTCCATCCTGCACGATAATGCATCGGAGAAACAGGGTTTTGCCGCCCGAGTCGATAGACGATCTCGAAGTCAAACCCCATGAGCTTCGAGACAAATTTTTGTTGTTCGGGCGTGACAATCCTTTGCTCCAAAAGGTGCTTGAGAGGTTGTTGGTCGATCACGATCCGAAAGCGTCGACCTAGTAAGTAAGGTCTCCAACATCGCACCGCCTCGACTACCGCGAGCATCTCTTTGACATAGACCGACATCCCTAGCTTCATACTCCCAAGGGCCTTGCTAAGAAAAGCTAGTGGTCGTCCTTCTTGGACTAGGACAGCTCCAATCCCAATGTCGCTCGCGTCAGTGTGGACTTCGAACAAGACGTCGAACTTCGGCATGGCTAGCACGGGTGTGGTGGTCATCGTGCCCTTCAGCTTTTCGAACGCAGCCTCACTCGCCTCGGTCCATTTAAACCCTCCCTTTTTTGTCATCTCCGTCAAGGGCTTGGCAATAGTCCCATAGTCCTTCACGAACTTTCGATAATACCCGGTTAACCCCAAGAACCCTCGCAATTGAGTTAGGCTCGTCGGTTTAGGCCAATCGACCATGGCCTTGATTTTTCTTGGGTCAACTTTCACGCCCTCATGTGAGATAAAATGGCCGAGATACTCGACCATTTCTTGTCCAAAGGAGCACTTCGAGGGTTTGATGTGGAATGAGTTTTGAGCCAAGATCTCCAAGACCACGCGTAGATGCTCAATGTGCTCCGGTCATGTCCTCGAGTAGATCAAGATGTCATCGAAGAACACTAGCACAAATTTGCGCAAGTACTCTTGAAAAATCGAGTTCATAGCAAACTAGAAGGTTGAGGGTGCGTTACAAAGTCCGAAAGGCATCACCAAGTACTCGTAGTGCCTTGATGCATACGGAAGACAGTCTTCGGTATGCCAGTCTTTGCCACGCGGATTTGATGGTACCCGACCCTTAGGTCGAGTTTAGAAAAATAACTCGCACCTCCCAATTCATCCAACATGTCATCAATGCTTGGTATAGGGGATCGGTCCTTGATGGTAGCGGCATTCAAGGCGCGGTAATCTGTGCAAAAACGCCACGTGCCGTCTTTCTTTTTCGGTAGTAGCACCGACGAGGAGAAAGGGCTCGTGCTGTGTTGGATTAGCCCGGACTCGAGCATCTCGCCCACTTACTTCTCGATCTCAGCCTTTTGAAAATGCACGTAACGGTATGTGTGGACGTGTACTGCTCGCCCTTCTTCAACCAACGGTATGCGATGGTCGTAAGCTCTCCTTGGCAGCAGCCCCTTCGGCTCGGCGAGAACCTCGCCGAACCCCTCGAGTAGGCTCCGGATCTCCTTCTTGTGTCGCGACGAGCCAGTGGACCCATCCGACTGCCCTTCGACAACCACGTCATATATTTAGCTGCCTCCCTTCCACAATCTTTCGATGCTCTTGAGCCTTACTTCCTTCGTTCCCTCGTCACCACCAACTTTCAAAGTCACGCGTCGTTTTCCCACATCAAACTTCATTACTCCCCCGCGGTCGTTAGTGGTCACGTCCCCGAGTCCCTCCAGCCACTGGACCCTGAGAACTACATCGGGCCCAACCAAGGGTAATGCATATAGATTGGCCTTCACCGTCACGCCCTGTAGTTTGATCGACACACCTTTGTACGCCTCGCAACATCGCAAGCGCTCCCCATTGGCAACCCGTACGTTGAAGGGTTCAATCTCGGTCACGGGCAATTTTGACTTTTGTGACAACGTTGTGTTACTGAAATTATGTGACGATCCATTGTCCAAGAGCACTGTAATGTGTCGGTCACAAACCCTCACGGGTAGGTGCATGGTCCTCGGTCCTCTTGTGCCGGCCATGGCATGGACCGAGATCTCTGGCTCATCTTCGTGCGCCTCGGGATCAGCTTCCTCGGCCTCGACTTCGTCTACTGCGGGCTCGTCGTCCTCAGAGTCGACCACTTGGATTAAGTAGGTCTGTTTGCAGCGATGGCCCGGCGTGAATTTCTCCTCACACTTGAAGCACAACCCCTTCTCTCGCCTCCTTCGCATCTCCTCGAAGGACAGGTTCCTTACCTCCGGTGGTCGCGACCTGAAATTGTTAGGTGGCCCGCTTTTTGCGCCTCGGCTAGGAATCGGTGCGCTGGGTGTCGCTCGTCACTGCTCGTTGAAGCGGACATCGTTGTGTCCGACCTGGCGTGTCGCAGTCAGATGATCGTCTCGCCGACGCCCGACCTCCATGGCTTCACGCATCGTTGTGGGTCTCTCTAATCGAACTTCCGTGGCTAGCTCGAACTTCAATTCCCCTACGAATGCCTCGACCAATGCACCCTCGGGCCATCCGCGTACGACATGCGATGCGCTCGAACTCCCGTTGGTAGTCGCGTAGGCTCCCCGTTTGCTTGATGTGCGCGAGAGCCTCATCATAGTTGTGGTAGTCTGAAGCGCTAAATCTCATGATGAGCTCCTTTTAAAAATTTTCCCATCTAATTTGCTCCTTTCGGTTTTGGTAAATAGTCGAGAGCCACTGCCACCAAACATTCGCCTCGCCGTCAAGGTAATAATCCGCGTACCTAACCCATTTGCCCCGTACGATTTCGTTAAGGTTGAAGTATTGCACGGCCCGGTTTAGCCACACGTCTGGATCCGATCCATTGAAAGTCGATAGCACCATCCTCGGCTTCTCGATCCTAGGTCTCCCCACGTTGGTCGAAGCATGAGAGCGACGGTCAAAGTCGTCCTCCCTCTCCTCGTACTCTGCCCTCTCGCGCTCGTACTCCCGCGATTGTGCTCGTGCTCGACCTCGCGGTAGTGGTTTCCGCACCAAGCGTAGGACCTCATTGATCCTTTGGTTCATGGTGTCCATCATGGCTTGTTGTGAGTTATGGAACGATCTCTCAAGGTGCGTGAGGTTGTCCGTCATTGACGCGTTGGTGGCTTCCAATTCTTCTCCTAAGCTCGTCATCTTCGCCTCCAAATCCACGCTTTTCCTTGGTTTCTTTCGCCATAGATTTTTTTTAAGACTCAAAATTAAATCAAGAGATGGAACAAAGAACACGCGATTGATACTCTTAATGAAAGCACCAATGATGAATAATCGCGCGTTCCTACTCGTGACCTTGCCTCGGACGTTGCGTGTGCCCTGGCCTTTGGCGGTGATGCGGACGACTCGGAGGTTAATCTCCTTATCTTCTCGCGATAGATGAGACAGCTGGGACAGATGTCCTTGCCAAACTCGTCTTGCTCGAGTAATGCGGTGGACGCCCTTCTCGTGGCAAGGGTTTTGTGTTAAAAATCAAAAGAAATCCAACACAAGAATTTGAACTAGAAGTTCGGTTTTTATATTAATAATTCGATGATTAAAATAACAAGAGCAAGTGCCTTTATATAGGCTTCAAATAAATCTACTCCTAACCAAACTAAATCTCCTAATAAAGCAATAAATAATTAATGTCCTAAACAATCTAGAAATCTTAAGTAATAAGGAAACGAAATATCTAAGGAGTCCTAAGTAGATCTAGTCTTGTTCTCCAAGCAAAGGAACCCTAGCCATCATGCTCTCATCGCCGCGCGCCTTACTGCACTCCTCGAGGACTAATGAATCGACCCTCGTGCGTGTCATTCCTTCACGCGGCATCATTGCGGGCTCCATCTTGGTATGGCCTTTACGCGCATGGTCGTGCTCGCCCGTGTGCTCGCACGTGTTGCACTCGGTTGCCATCCCCTCGTGCGCGCTCTCCTTACGTGCGTCGTCTCGCGCGCCATCGATGGTACCTATCGCGTTGGCCTCCGCGGCCCGTCGAGCCAGCCTTTTGCGAGCGTAATAGACCTGACTCGCGGCGTTCTTCAGGCGCCTAGCCATATCCTCATCACACAGGCATGGGATAGACACGGGATGTGCAACACCCCGCTTCTATAGGGCTAATTTTTCGCAAATTTTAACTCTTTCGAAAATGCTTATAAATTTTTCAAAATCATTTCCAAACTATCTCGGGATGCTGCTAAATCTTTTCTGCATAAAAATCCATTTTCTTTAAACTAGGTCTAACGGCTGGTTAAGACTTAAAGAAATCAGATTTATATTTTATCGAATCATGCATATTAATCTGGACCCGTTCGTACTGGCGAAACGGGTAAAATTTTAATGTCTGAAAATAACGTCATGCATGTTCGAAAATAAACGTGACGGAAGTCTGAAATGCGTGGTCATAATAATTATACAAAACATTTTAAACAAATGTCCCTAGAACGGCTCGCTGTGCCATCTCCACGACCACATCCACCACAGCTCGACTCACGCCTGCCCGCCGACCCTGCCATCTTTAAATATAAAGTGGGGGTGTAATGCCCCATTTATTTGTGGTTTATTTGAATTATTATTATTATTATTATTATTATTATTATTATTATTATTATTATTATTATTATTATTATTATTATTGTGTTATATTAATTATTGCTTGCTGGTAACGCAAAACACTCCGATCGGCTTGAAATCGGTTTGCTTCCTTCTTCCTTGCCGATAGAACGCCGCGTCCCTGCACAAAACTCTCACACCGGAGGAGTTTTCCGGTGAAGAGCCTCCGATGCTTAAGTCAGTATATGCTTGTTCAATTTTCCAAAGTAAAGAATGGATAAATCATAAACCCTAAGAAAAGACTCACTCCTATATATATAGGAGTGAGATACCTGCCTCAAGAGTTGCCCGGATATTGGTGAGCTGTCCTGCCCTCGCTGCCCGTCCGTACACACACAGTGTGCGTGTTGTCAGAAATGTCAGGGGTGTCAGAGGTGGTTTGTTGCCACTATCACTCTGCACCAATACGTTTTCGCCACGTGGCCCCCTCTGAGCTGAGGAGAATTTTCCCTTGCGCAAACCGTTAGGATCTCCTGACATCATTCACGCGCCCACTCGCGTTCAGGTCACGCTCTCGACTGCTTCCTTCCTGCTGAGTGCTCGATCTGATCGAGCTCCCCTTTACTAAATCGATCCTCGACCAGCTCTGCTATTCTGCTCGATCTGTTCCGTTTCGGTCGATCATTCTTCAACCAACGTGGTTTTCTCCACCCTATGCCTGCCTGACCGACATGATGGACCGGTCTGCTCCTTAGTCGTATAATATCCCATATCATCTAGTCCCCCCCCACTCTGGCCGAGTCTGAATGACTCGATCTAAGAATGGATTCGAGCTGTCTTCTTTGTTCTACTTATTTTTTCGATCATTTTTGTAGGTGTCACCCTCTGGTCTTTCCTCTTGATCACTTTGTTGATGTCGCTATCGGGCCTTTCCTCTCGATCACTTTGTAGATGTCGCTACCTTTCGTCGACCACTTGGTTTCTTTTATCGCACGCTATGATTGCTTTTTATTGTTTTTTTATTTCTTTTTATTACTAGCGTGGTTTCCGCCTGCCACCTGTCTTCCTTCTCTGTACTTTTAATCATCACGTCTTCTTGCTATTTGTGTCGCTTCGATATCTACGCCTCTTTAATTGTTTCCGCCGTTGGATCTTCTTTTATCTAACGGTCATATTCTCCCAACTCTTCCCTTTATTCGTCTGTACTCCTATAAATATGATAGTTAGTCATTTTTGCTGCTTTTCTCACCTTTGCGATTTTGAAACTTCTTTGCGCTCCACACTTTCTCTCTGCAAACTGTTCTTGCCTGCTCTCAACGCCTGTTCAAGCAATTTCCAGCAACCACTTCTCCACCGCGACCATGAGTAAGTCTCCTGCGCTCCGATATTATATTTACATGTGTTTATTTTGTCAATTTTTCGATTTTCCCGTTATTTCTCCCTTTTCCCCAATTCTTCTCGCTTCGCTTGCGGCAAAAAGCCCACCTTTCTTGCTTTCCGAAACCCTAATTCCTCTTTTCTTCCCCTCAATTTTTGTTCTACTTTTCAGATTCCGCCGATTATACCGCACCGAGCCATCAGTTCAGTGAGGATGAGACAAGCGCATCGTCTTTTCCTGTTTGCCAGCCTATTCCTCACTCGCCTTCTCGCTCCGTTGAGGAAATCTACAATCCTGTTCCCCTCAGTGTTCTACGCCCTTCTGATTACACCACACCTTCTCCTCCTCGCCGATCTACTCGTCCTATTGATGAATCGGATGGAGATACCCTCGATCACATCCCCCTGAATCGTCGCCGACCGGCATTTGGGGCCTCTGATGCCGTTGAAGAGGACCTCGATGCCGCCGAAACCGCTGCTGAGAAAGACGAAGACAATATTCCTCTTTCTCGCCATTCCATTTTTGCTTGGGCTGCCTCTTCGTCTATCCCCGCCTCTACTTCTCCTAAGGCTTCTCCTAAGAAGGGTAAGTCGGCTAAGGTGTCCACCTCTTCCAAAAAGGCTTCTTCTTCCTCTCGTTCCCTCATAGCTGGCTGGTTGGATGCCGAAGAAGTTGGCTATCCTACCAATTAGGCTTTTTTGTCCCCGAGCTCTCGAGACACCTATGACCACCCTCCCCAAAACTGTTATACTTTCTTTGAAATTCAATTTAAACTTGGCATCCGCTTTCCCTTAAGCCAGGATTTGATCGATCTCTGCAAGTGGTTCGACCTACCCTTGAACCAACTTCCGCCTAACGCCATCCGATTTATTACTGTCTTCATCATCCTTTGCCGCGTTCGTCTAGGTCGACTTGACCTGGATTTTTTCCATTACTGCTATATTCCCTCAAAACATGCTCAGGGGATCTACCTCAAGAGCCGCAACGATGTCCATTTCATTTCGGACACCCCTTCGAACGTCCCCAGATGGAAAGACAAATTCGCTTTTGTCGAGCCCAAACCTGCTTTCCCTTGGGCCCCATCTCCTTGGCTCAAGGAGCTCCCTCGGGAATACTCCGTACCTTCCACCAACGCACTTTTCGACCAACGGATTGCAGTATGGAATAGCAAGCCCGTTGCGTCGAAGACCCTTCTTGAGGATGAGAACCTCCTGCATTTTTGTGGGCTGCTTACCCACAAATCGTGTCCTCTTCCTAGTCAAAAGACTTTTGATCTTATCCGGATCGAGGGCGACCCAGGTATGTATTTTTGCTAAATAGGCTTGAGCATCGCCATATTTGTCACATATATTATGTATTCATTGCGGTTTTGACCTGCGTGTACATTTTTTGCAGAGATGCCCACTATCTCTGTGCCTAGAAGGAGAGCTCCCCTGAAGAAGAAAACCGCTGCTGAGGGGTCGAGTTCCAAGCCTGCTAACTCGACCGCCTCACACCCTGTGCGCTCGACCTCACCTCCTCCTAATATAACTGCCGAACAACCACCTTCGGTCCAGCCTCCCGCTGACCAGCCAACCGAGCCGTCCGCCCAGCATCAGAGGCCCTCCTCTCCTCCGCGCGAACCTTCTCCGGCGCGTTCTCCTTCACACAACCAGCCTACTCCAATCATACACGTTCCCGCTTCTCCTGAGCAGACTCAGCTCAGAGAGAATCCACTTAAGCGTCCCCTTGCTGCAGGGGCTGAGGATGTCGGCAAGCGCAGTCGCGTTGAGGAAACTGCGCTGTCGATTACCACTTTTGACGGCGTAAGATTTTCGCATTTTCTCCGGGACGCTCTTCCTCCCGTCGACCATCCTACCGACTGCTATAACGATGGTCATACCCTGCGAGATCGAGGCGATCGGCTCGCTCGCTGGCTGGCTCAGGTGATCTTCTGTGACTTAACACCTATCTGTTTTATTTCATCTTCCTTCCTTCGTTAGTGTTCTTAACAGTTTCTTCTACACACCTTTGTAGGGAATGGTTGAGCTCGCGCCATTGATCGAGCAAACGTTGGCCAGTCCGGGTCGATCTATCTCGGCCCTCGAGCGGAGTAATCTTCGTCTTGGCACTCAGCTGCAGGAAACTATTGCCAAGGCAAACGATCTCCACGAGAGGTTAAAAGAGTCGGCTGCCTGTAATAAGGCTCTTTCTGACGAGAAGGATACGCTTGAGGGAGCGCTGAAATCCTTCGAGGAGGCTCTCTCGGCCGAGCGAGCCGAAAAAGAGGCCCTCCGAGTTTCCCAGAAGGCCCTTGAAACCGCGCTCGAGGAAGAAAAAGCAGCTCGAGCACGTGAAAACGTTGCTTTTGAGCAATGGGCGAAGCCCTTGATCGACGAGGCTGTCCTTCAAGCCCGGCGTATGCTCTTTCACACAACCGCCGGCCAACGCTTCCTACAGAATTACCGTGAACAGGTGGTGGCTGCTTTCAAACAGTCACCGCAATATTTAAAGGACGTGCAGGACTATGGCACCCACTGCTTTGGGGCCATAATGCAACAGGCAGGGGCTCAAGTGGCCGAGGACGGGTTCGAGGAATTCAATATGGAGACCATATGGGATGCCATGCCCAAGGCTCCTATCAATTATCAAAGTGCCCTCGACCTGCCCGATGACCATGACTGGTGGTCGGGCCTGCTCGAGCTCATCGTGGAGCAGGACGATCTATTAAAACGCACCTTCAAGCTCCCAGACGGCTACATTCCTCCTCTTGCTCGCCAAACGCAGTCCACTGATAAGGCTGGGTCTACCTCTGGTTCGAGCCGGCCCATTGGGCTTGAGGGGCCACAGCTCGAGCCGCCACCCGAAAAGACCCCTGATGGCCCCGACATGGACACTAATCCAAATAATGTCTCTTCCTGAGATTGTAATTTAATATATGTTGAACTTTTGTATTCCATTTGTATCGAATGAATATTGTTCGTGATGCCGTTTTTGAATTCTCGTTTGTTCTCATTGTTTATTTGTCGGTGTGTCACTGTGCTGGTGTTTTCATTAACGAGTTCGCACCATTGCTATGTGTCCTTGTTGTTCGCACCCATTTTTTGAATCACGTTCTTCGTTCAACTAATTATGCTTAATAGAGTAATGAATCATAATAATTGTAACCGCCCCTTGCCACATGTCCACCCTCAAAGGGGTGGTCGTTACATGCGACCATCCAGCCTCTCGGCCTTAGTCATGATGGATTTTTTATCTTCGCTCACATGTCCACCCTCAAAGGGGTGGTCGTTACATGCGACCATCCAGCCTCTCGGCATTAGTCATGATGGATTTTTTGTCTTCGAGCACATGTCCACCCTCAAAGGGGTGGTCGTTACATGCGACCATCCAGCCTCTCGACCTTAGTCATGATGGATTTTTTGTCTTCGCGCACATGTCCACCCTCAAAGGGGTGGTCGTTACATTCGACCATCCAGCCTCTCGGCTTTAGTCATGATGGATTTTTTGTCTTCGAGCACATGTCCACCCTCAAAGGGGTGGTCGTTACATGCGACCATCCAGCCTCTCGGCCTTAGTCATGATGGATTTTTTGTCTTCGAGCACATGTCCACCCTCAAAGGGGTGGTCGTTACATGCGACCATCCAGCCTCTCGGCCTTAGTCATGATGGATTTTTTGTCTTCGAGCACATGTCCACCCTCAAAGGGGTGGTCGTTACATGCGACCATCCAGCCTCTCGGCCTTAGTCATGATGGATTTTTTGTCTTCGAGCACATGTCCACCCTCAAAGGGGTGGTCGTTACATGCGACCATCCAGCCTCTCGGCCTTAGTCATGATGGATTTTTTGTCTTCGAGCACATGTCCACCCTCAAAGGGGTGGTCGTTACATGCGACCATCCAGCCTCTCGGCCTTAGTCATGATGGATTTTTTGTCTTCGAGCACATGTCCACCCTCAAAGGGGTGGTCGTTACATGCGACCATCCAGCCTCTCGGCCTTAGTCATGATGGATTTTTTGTCTTCGAGCACATGTCCACCCTCAAAGGGGTGGTCGTTACATGCGACCATCCAGCCTCTCGGCCTTAGTCATGATGGATTTTTTGTCTTCGAGCACATGTCCACCCTCAAAGGGGTGGTCGTTACATGCGACCATCCAGCCTCTCGGCCTTAGTCATGATGGATTTTTTGTCTTCGAGCACATGTCCACCCTCAAAGGGGTGGTCGTTACATGCGACCATCCAGCCTCTCGGCCTTAGTCATGATGGATTTTTTGTCTTCGAGCACATGTCCACCGTCAAAGGGGTGGTCGTTACATGCGACCATCCAGCCTCTCGGCCTTAGTCATGATGGATTTTTTGTCTTTGAGCACATGTTCACCCTCAAAGGGGTGGTCGTTACATGCGACCATCCAGCCTCTCGGCCTTAGTCATCATGGATTTTTTCTTCGACCAATCATTCAACATAGGGCACCACATATATGCAATGAAATTAAAGCAATCAATTAGGCACAGTGTTGAAAGTTGAACAAAAATTTCATTAATTCAAATTGGGAATTTCAGTACATCATTTTGTTGTGGAAAGTTTCCGACAAGAGAAAGAAAAAAAACAAAAATTTTAAACATAATATTTCTTCAAGTTAGCCACATTCCATGACCTGGGGAGTGATCGTCCTTCGGCATCCTTGAGTGAATATGCACCTCCCGCGTGGACCTTCTCGACCAGGTATGGTCCTTCCCAGTTGGGTTCGAGCTTACCCACGTGCTTCAGCACGTCCACCCTTTTCCAAACAAGATCGCCCACCTGGAATCTCCTCATCTTGACCTTCCTGTCATGTGCTGCCCGCATCCTCCGTTTATACGCCTCGACTCTGATCGAGGCTTGTTCCCGATGTTCTTCGATTGTGTCCAGGGCTGCCATCATTAAGTTCTCGTTCTGCTCAAGATTATATGTGCTTGATCTTTGTGACTGGATCTCGCTCTCGATTGGGAGCAACGCCTCCATGCCGTAAACCAGGCTAAATGATGTCTCTCCCGTGGTCGATCTTGGTGTTGTCCGATATGCCCAAAGTACTGAAGTGAGCTCGTCGACCCATGCTCCCGACGCCTTCTCCAATCTTGTTTTCAGGCCGTTTAGGATGATTCTGTTGGTCACCTCGACCTGTCCGTTGGCTTGCGGATGAGCAACCGACGCGAAGTGTTGCTCGATCTTCAAGTCTTCACACCATGCTCGAATCCGCTTGCCATTAAATTGCGTCCCATTATCGGACACCAACACCCTTGGAACACCAAACCTGCAGCAAATATTGTTATATAAAAATTGTATGACTTTCTCTTCCGTGATTTTTGCCAGCGGCTCAGCCTCCACCCACTTCGTGAAATAGTCCACTGCCACTATCAAAAATTTTATTTGACCAGTTCCCTGCGGCATCGGCCCTACCAGATCAACACCCCACTGCGCAAATGGGATAGAGGCACTCATCGTCGTCATCATTTCCGCCGGTTGGTGAATAAGCGGCCCATGTTTTTGGCATTGTAAACATTTCCTCACCATCATCTTCGCGTCCTCCTTCATGGTCGGCCAGAAATATCCTGCTCGCAGTATCTTCGCTACCAAAGACCCCGCCTTACTATGATCGCTGCAACATCCCTCGTGGGTCTCCCTCAACATGTGTCGGCCCTCTTCTCCTGTCACACATCTTAGGTGAGGACCGGCATACGACCTCTTGTACAACACCCCATTATGCTCGAAAAACCTCCTTAACACCTTCACCCCTCCTTCTCTCAATTCTTTAAGTATCAAAGCTCTCCAATCATCGACCTCTTCTATCTCCGCTACCTCCTGCTCGATCGCACTTCTCTCCATGTGCAGCAAAGTGACACTTCTGCTCTTACAGTCGACCAGATTCTGCGCAATTTTGGATAGCAGATCTGCTCGACCATTCTCCCCTCGGGGTATTTGCACTAATTCGAACGAGCTAAACTCCACCCTCAATCTCTTTATTTCCTCGACATACCGCTGCATTCTCTCCTCCTTCACCTCAAAGTCCTCCTGAAATTGGCCTACCACCAACTGAGAATCAGAATACACTTGAATTTTTCGAGCTCCACCTGCTATGGCCAGCTGCATCCCTTTAATAACCGCCTCATTGTTCGATACCTTGTGCTCGACTTTGACTGCAAACTCCAAATTGTCTCCCTTGGGCGAGATTACAACAATGCCCAAGCCCCCTCCAACTCTCGACACCGAGCCATCAGCAAACATTTGCCAAACACCTTCTTCTTCTTCCTCCCCTTTCGTACCCTCTTGTATGAAATCCGCCAATGCCTGTGCTTTTATCGCCCTCCTTGGCTCATATACTATCGTGTATTCGCTCAACTCGACCGCCCATTTGACTAGTCGACCTGATACCGAAGGTCGACCTAACGTTTCTCCCAATGGCATATTCGTTCTCACCTTCACTTTATGGCCTAGAAAATACGGCCGCAACTTTCTTACTGTTACTACCACCGCTAATGCACACTTCTCTATCTCCGAATATCTCCTTTCCGCCCCTTGCATCACCTTGCTCACATAATAAATTGGAAATTGCATTGCGCCTTCTTCCCTCAACAGAACCGAGCTTACCGCCATTTCTCCTATAGATATATACAACACTAAGTCCTCCCCCGGAACTGGTTTAGCTAATAGAGGCAAGTTAGCTAACACCTTTTGTAACTCCTCGAATGCTTTCTGGGCCTCCTCCGTTCATTAGAATTTTGAGCTCTTTCGCAACGTTCGGAACAAGGGCCCACTCTTTTCCGCCACCTTGGATATGAAGCTGCTCAAACCCGCTATCCTGCCCGTCAGAATCTGCACCTCCTTCACTTTTGTAGGTGGCTTCATCTCGATCACCGCTTTCACCTTTTTTGGGTTGACCTCGATCCCTCTCTTCGTTACCATGTACCCCAGGAACTTTCCCGACTTTACCCCAAAAGAACATTTAGCGGGGTTCAGCTTCATGCCATATCTCCGCAACGTCAAGAACGTCTCCTTCAAGTCATTCACGTGATCGACCTCCACCTTACTCTTCACCAGCATATCATCGACATACACCTCCATGTTCCTCCCCAGCTGTTCCTTAAAGATCTTGTCGACTAACCGCTGATACGTCGCCCCTGCATTCTTTAAACCGAAAGGCATCACCACATAACAATAAGTGCCCTTGCTCGTAACAAAACTCACCCTCTTTCGATCGTCTCGAGTTAAAGGGATTTGGTGATACCCCTGGGATGCATCCATAAGACTGAGCAACTCACAACCTGCAGTAGAATCGACCAATTAATCGATCCTGGGCAAAGGATACAAGTCTTTCGGACACGCCTTGTTTATGTCTCGGAAATCAATACACATCCTCCACTTTCCCCCAGACTTAGACACCATCACCGTGTTCGACAACCATTCAGGGAACTGGATCTCTTTAACGTGGCCCGCCTTTAACAACTTTTCGACCTCCTGCTCGATCACTTTGTCCATTTCTGCGCCGTGGTGTCGTCTTTTTTGTTTCACTGGCCTCACCGTTAAGTCGATGTTCAAACGATGTTCTATCACCTCCACCTTTGTCCCTGTCAACTCCTCCGCCGTATACGCAAAAACATCCGCGAACTCTCTGATCAACCCGATCAACTTCGACCTTAGGGGTTCCTCTATCTCCTTACCTATCCGAAATTTTCTATCCTCGCACCCTTCCACCATCTGGACCTCCTCAATCTCCCCTCTTGGCTGCATTTCCACCTTCTCCTTCCCCTTATCGGCTCTCTCCTTCTCTTCTCTTGATCTCGAGCCTCCAGGTCGGCTCGATACTTCCTCTCCAAGCTTCGCTCGCTTCCTCGAGAGCTGCTTATTATTGCTCACCGTGGTCTGATAGCAACTCCTCGAGGTAAGCTGATCTCCTGCGACCTCACCCACGTTTTCCCCCATCGGATATTTGATCGTCATGTGGTACGTCGACACGACCGCCTGGAAAGCATTTAAGCTGGTCCTTCCCATGATAATGTTGTACGAGGACTCTGCTCCAACGACCACAAACCGCACCATTCGCACCTTCCTCGTCACTCCTTGCCCCAAGGCAACAGAAAGGCTCACCTCTCACATCGGCATCACTTCGCCCTTGTTGAATCCATATAGGGCCGTGGTCACCGGCTTCAAGTCGAGGTTGAGCTCCTTGTTTATCTGCACAAAACAATCATAAAACATCACGTCCACCGAGCTCCCCGTATCAATAAACACCCTCTTCACATCGAAACCAGCCACCTCCGCCGTTATCACCAGCGCATCATTGTGGGGTAATACTACTCCCTCTGCATCCTCCGCCCGAAAACTTATCTCCGGCATCCGAGCAGTGATCCCCACCTCCTCTCTCTTCGTCTTTATCGCTCGAACATGTCCTTTCCTTGCATTGTTCGAGTCCCCATCAGTTGGGCCCCCCGAGATCATATAAATCGTTCCTCTCTTCACCGGGCCTTGATCCTTCTGACCTCCTCGATCTTGACTCCCTTGTCTCCTCTTGCCTCCTCGATCACCCCTTCCTTCTCGAGGATCGCCATCCTCGTCATCATCTCGATCACTCTGCTTCACCGAGTCTTCTCGACACTTCCCTTTATCCTTCCCCTTCGCCTTTCCCTCGTACACGAACTCCTTAAGATACCCGGCCCTGATAAGGCGCTCGATCTCATCCTTGAGGTGCCTACACTTCTCTATTTTGTGCCCGTAATCTTTATGAAAACGGCAATACTTGCTCGACCTAGGCTGTGTCGGCCCCTCACGCCTCGATTTCGGCCACGTCACATTCCTGTCCTCTATCTTCTTCTCAATAGCTATCAACACCTCTCCCATTCTCGCATTAAGGGGCGTAAAGTGTTGGAAACGCTTCCCCCCCAATACCGGTCGATCCTTCCACCTGTCCTCTCGCCCACGATCAATCCTACCACGCCCCTCTCTTCTAGGCGATCTTCTCCCCGGGGATACTCTTCGAGGCGAGCTTACCCTTCCTTTCTTCGACTCTGGCTTAGCCAACTCTTCCAACTTAGCAAACTCAGCCTCCGTTTCCTCCAAATTAATGTACTTCTTACACCTTTTTAGCACATCGTCATACGTACGAGCAGGGGTTTTGGCTAAAGATGTTCTACAAGGCCCTGCTTGCAGACTCCGTATCAGCCCCCCAGCCTTCACCTCGTCCGAGGCCGTGGGGATCTCCAAACAAGTTTGATTGTATCGCGCGACATACTTGAGTAATGATTCTTTCTCTCCTTGCCTCATGGCCATCAACGTCAAGTACGTCTTTTCCTGTGCCACCGCACTCGCATACTGGGTCATCAACTTTTCTGCGAAATCATCAAAATCCTTGATCGATCAATGAGGGAGCTGCTGAAACCAGTCGAGCGCGCCTCCTCTCAAGGTCGACAAGAATGCCCTGCAGCTAACTGAGTCAGAATAACCATGCAGCATAGCCAAATTCTCAAACGCCCTTACATGCCTCGACGGGTCAGTGGTCCCATCGAACATCAAACTCATGTCTCTGAAATTCGCAGGTAATGGCGCAGCCAATATATCCCTCGAGAACGGATGTCCTCGAGCACGTCTTTCAGGTCGACCATCCATCTTAGCCTGCATCTGCCTCACCTGTTCCGCGAGCCTCTCCACCTCACGATCTCTTAAGGCCCCATCTCCTCCATAGCTAGACACGTCCTCATCCACCATCGTTGGCCCAGCAGCCACTCGCGAAAGGCTTTGAGTGACCTGCTGAACCGCTTGTGCCGCAGCGTTCGCCACCATCTGCTGCATCTCCTGCCTAGTCATCACCACCTGCTGGCCAGGACGCTGTTCCTCCGCCAGCAGCGGCACCGCTCCTTGTACCGCCACTCCTCGCTGCAGCGTCGCGGCCAGATCTGGTTGCGGCGGCGTTGGGGCCGCCGCGCCTTGAGCTGTGCGGGTCTCCTGGGCCCGATTTGAGCCCACATCAGCCTCTGGTTGCACCGGCGTGACTTCTACACCTTGGGGAACAGGCGTCGGAGTCACCGGTGTACGCGAGGGTCCAAAAAAGCCCGGAGGTGGGCCTTCTCCAAACGGCCTCGTCATCGTCCATGCATCATCGAACGATGCCTGTAAATCTCTCCTAGGAATTCCGTCCGCCATAGCTACCAAGCTTCATAAATCTCAGCACACCACTTTTTGAACGAAGGTCCCACAGACGGCGCCAAATGGTAACGCAAAACACTCCGATCGGCTTGAAATCGGTTTGCTTCCTTCTTCCTCGCCGATAGAACGCCGCGTCCCTGCACAGAACTCTCACACCGGAGGGGTTTTCCGGTGAAGCGCCTCCGATGCTTAAGTCAGTATATGTTTGTTCAATTTTCTAAAGTAAAGAATGGATAAACCGTAAACCCTAAGAAAAGACCTACTCCTATATATATAGGAGTGAGATACCTGCCCCAAGAGTTGCCCGGATATTAGTGAGTTGTCCTGCCCTCGCTGCCCGTTCGTACACACACAGTGTGCGTGTTGTCAGAAATGTCAGGGGTGTCAGAGGTGGTTTGTCGCCACTATCACTCTGCACCAATACGTTTTCGCCACGTGCCCCCCTCTGAGCTGAGGAGAATTATTCCCTTGCGCAAACCGTTAGGATCTCCTGACATCATTCACGCGCCCACTCGCGTTCAGGTCATGCTCTCGACTGCTTCCTTCCTGCTGAGTGCTCGATCTGATCGAGCTCCCCCTTACTAAATCGATCCTCGACCAGCTCTGCTATTCTGCTCGATCTGTTCCGTTTCGGTCGATCATTCTTCAACCAACGTGGTTTTCTCCACCCTATGCCTGCCTGACCGACATGATGGACCGGTCTGCTCCTTAGTCGTGTAATATCCCATATCACTTGCCATTTTGAATGTCTAAATATTATATGTCTAATTGCCAATTGTATATTTTGATTAATAATATTAGTATTTTAAAATCAATGTACGTATTTAATTCATATTGTCTAGAGTTTTGTTTATTTATCGTGCGATCGATTGGAACTGTCGAAATTAGTAATTGGAGAATCCGAGCCCGAGAGCTGGATTTATTTTCGTGTGATTGAATCGGGCCCGAGAGCCGAATATATTAACGTGTGATTTTATCGAGCCCGAGAATGTTCGCGTGAATCGTAATCGAGCCCGAAAATTTTTGTTGGAACCGAAATTGGGCCCGAGAATGTCCGTTTGAACCGAAATTGAGCCCGTGAGCCAATTTGGTGTCACAAGCGCGAAATCAAACCGGCCCAATAGCCAAAACCGGTTTTCTCCCTTTTGGATCCGTGTGTGTATTATTCTTGGATAACAAGAAAGTCAAACCTAATTGTGTATATATATATATAAATGCTATATCTATCCCCTTCTCTGAACAAACAACCCGCAGCTTCCTTTTCTCTCTTGAAATCGCGCCCCTCTCGCTCTCAATCTCTCTCTCGCAAGGAACTCGCCGCTGATCTCTCTCCCTCTCGCTCAGAATCTGATCGCGCCATCACCTGTTCTCTGCGATTTTTCCTTCGTCGCCACCCTCAAGCTCTCCTCCTTCTCGTTTTTTCCGATCACCATAGCTAGGCCGCGAGCCTTTCTCTGCAACAGAGCCCGCTGCTCCTCCGCGTGCAGGCGACCCGCCACCATACTCCGGCGAGTTCTTCTCCACGAGTTCCCCTGCTCCTTTGCACGCCGTGAATCAACCGCTGCAGTCCGGCGAGCCAGCCATCGCCGCTCCCTTTTTCCCCGTCCACGAAGCTCCTTCCGGCGAGTTCTTTCCACCACACGCAGGACCTCTTCCGCGAGCCGCTGTTCGCGAGCCCCTCCTCCGCCCAAGACGTAGCTGGCAGCCGTTAGCATCTCCTCCACCAGCAAGCCCGTCACGGCCCCTTCCGGCGAACCCCTTTTCTCGGCGAGCTCTTCTCCTCTGCAGCACCACCTCCGACGGGATGTCTCGTCCATCGCTGCAACCCCGCAATCATGAAGGACCACCGCAGCTCTCCTCTCGGCGAGCCGCGCGAAGCCGTCGAGCCCCGTCGAGCCGTCTTCTCTCGTTCGAACCTTCTCGCTCATTCCCGAGAACGGTATCTAGTCTCGACTTCTCGTTTTAATTATACGTGAATTGTGTCGTGATCATGTGTGTATTTCGTGTTCGTTGAATTGTTATATGCGTGTTCGAATTGTTCGTTGTGTATTTATATTCGATATTTTATGTGACACTCGTCGATTCATGCGAATCGAGTCAGAACTGAGTATAAGTGATTAGTTGCTGTGGATTTAGGAACTTAGGATTGTTACAAATACAATGGCGTTGGCCTTGTGTCGATTGGAGGTGTATATTTGCTGTTATGATTTTTCAAAGTTTATAATGGCTGTTTTGAATGTAAAATTCATTATAAATTGAATACTAGTCCGATTGTCTGGATATTTTAGGAGCAGCGTTCCTGATGAACATATAGCTTGTGTAAAATTTTCGTAATTTTTGAAGGTCTGGAACTATTTTTAAAAATTAATTTGTTTTCTGTTCAGTTTCTTGTAAAATGCATAATTAATTGTGTATTATTTTTTTCTGGCCAATTTTCGAATATGTTATGTTTCAGGCTTGATTATATGTTGTGTAAAAGTTTTAGAATTTTTGAACTAGGGTTGATAGGGTTAACAAATTATTTTGTGATTCCGCCTAAATTTTGTTTTAATTATTATACATTGTTCTGGAGCTGAAAAATTCTGAAAATCTTCATAAGTGCTTATTATGTGATTTTTAGCATGCTGTAAAAATTCTGGAATTTTTGGAGTTCATTTGTGACCAATTTTGATATAATTGCGATATTTGGCTGAATGTTATTTTAATTTTTATAAATTGATATTCTGAGTGTTGAAGGCTGGAAAATTTATGTGATGCAGTTCATATGCTGTAGTGTTTTAGATAAAAATTTCATAGCTTGAATCGTCCATTATCATGTGCTTTTAATTTAAACTTGTTTTTGTTGAAAAACTTGTTTGAATTTTATAAAATTACGTACAATGAGTTGGAAGCTGAAACTTGGTTATGTTTCTTAGAAATGGGATGTGAATTTTATGTAAAAGTTTCAGAACCTAACTCATTGATTTGATATGCCTTCTAATTCAAGTGTGAATTTGAGAAATTGTTTTTCTATGTTGAAATGTGTTAAGTGTTGATGACCAAATGTGCCATGTGTTTTGCTTGTGGCTCGTTTGTTGTGTTTCACTTGCATTTATGTGAACTTGAATATGTGGTTTGATCGAGTCTAAGTCCTAGAGTTCCCATATCCACAGAACTTCACGAACCACTTGGTCGAACCGAGTTCGGCCAAGTCAACTTGTGAATTTGCTACATGGGTCTAGATTAAAGTATTGACTTTAGTATCTGGACTTAATGTAGGTGTCGGGAGGTGTTGAACCTCGCCTCGTCTCGAGATTTTTGTTTTGAACTGTAGCTGCTATCAGGTGGGTACATTTATGATGTATTCCATATTTATCGCACTTAATATTTCGTATAAATGCTTTGTTCTGAAAAATGATGTATGCGTGAGAACCCTAGTCTAAGTGTCCCGTATGTTAGTGCCTTTGAGGATGCATAAACAGTCAGAGGTCATCGGCCCGTAGATTCGGAGAGGTGACGCCCAGGTCCGTATGATACTCGTGAATGGGAAAAACATCTCTACTGTCTCCTGGAAAGGATCCTTGGCCCGTAGCCATTCGGTGATGGGAAGGTTTCCAGTTACTTCCTTTCCGTGTGTGATCGGAAGGATGTTGTATGTACATAGGAGGTTTGCGATAGGGCCAAGTAGGGAGTTAGACTGTTGGATTCTATGCATACTGAATACTATGGTTATGATGGTTTAAAATGTTATGCAAGATATACTGTGCGATAATGGTGAGCTTGTTGGTTATGCTCACCCCCATTATTTTCTTTGTTGTTTTCTCTCTTCCTTTGTTTTAGGTTGAGACGAGCTGGAGGCGGTGGCGTAGGACGAGCGAGATGGTGGTCACTGTTTGATGATATCTTATGCTTCTGCATGAACTTGTTGCTTATTTATTTGCTTTCAATACTTTGGATTATTTATTTATTCGCCTTCGAACTATGTTTGAGTTTCGTTTGAACCTTGATTCATGCTAGACGTTTGGGAATGATTTTGAGATTTATATTTTATGAGATTGTTTATTTTGATAGCTCAAGCATGTGTAAGTTCTTTGGATTGATTGATTGGATGTGTTCATTTGATGTGGTTAGTAAGTAGCGCCCGTTTCTCGATAAATGTTTTAAATTGGATTTAAAAAAAAAAATATAACTCTGATTTTTATTAAATAAATTCGGTAAATTCTTTAAAATAAAACGGGGCGTTACAGGGTGTGAGTACGGTCCACTTGTACTCCATAAAAACCCATTCTAAAGTAAACATCAATAATAATAATGATATCACAGAACCGGTATATATATAAGTAAACTGAAATCTCCTGGAACACTATGGCCGGTAACTCCCGGAACACTCTGGCCGGTAACTCCCGGACTCTCTGGCCGGTAACCGTGTGCACATTCTGGTGGTATAACTAGGGCGAACTGGGCCACCACCAGAACTTAGGGAAGGAAAACTTGGCCTTAACCCCAAGCGGATGAAACTCATATACATACCTGAACGTGATATCGACTATTATACTCAATGTATAACCCAGACTGGGTCCCCACCTGATCTGCTTTGAAAATATGTAAGTACGGCTGTGCTGGTAGCTGACTCCTCAAGCTACATAAAAATATAAACAAACAAATATACTATGTACTATGCTCGTCATATGCTCAGTAATATGCTAAGATGCTCTACTCTATCAGATTACTCATCCGGATATAAAGGAACGCTCTATGGGTTCGCTAAAATAATTCTAAGTCCAGAAATTAAACTGATAAGCTTAACTCGACTGGTTTGGCTCGAAAAATTTCTTAAATTTGGAATAAGACTCGGACCGAAAGTCACGAACCAACACTGACTCGAACCGTCGGTTAAACCGGCCGGTTCGTTCACTAACTGAACCGGATCGGGCTGAACCGGACCGGGTTGGACCACCGGTTCACTCTGGACCGGGTGGTCACGGGCTGCTCGGACTGGCCGGGCTCGGTCCCGTGCCAGGCCTGCTGGGCCATGGCACGGCGCTAGGCACGAGCTGGGTGCGACCAGCATCGGTGCTAGGCGCTGCTGGACACGGGCGGTGGGGCTGGCACGGGCCCTGGCACGAGTGGTGCCACTAGGTGCTGCTGGGCACGGCCGAGAGTCACTGGTAGTGTTGGCGCGTTGCTGGGCACGACCGAACACGAGGGACGCGGGACTGACGCGTACACCCAGCTGACTGGGCACTGGGCGTGCGGCTGGGCACGACCCGTGTGCAGCTGGCACGAGAACTGACACGACCAGGCACTACTCGCCCGGAGCCGAAAGGAAAGAAGAAGAACTGCGCTGCTGGGCGACCCTAGGCACGCGGATGTGCTGCTGGGCACGTCCCGGGCCAACTGCGTGCTCGGGCGTGCTGCTGGGCACGTCTCGAGGCCTCTGAACACGGCTCGGGTTCAGTAAGGCACGACATTAGACACTCGGGTGCACTACTGGCACGACCCCTACGGTGCCTCGCCAGCGCTAGGCGCGGGCACGGACAGAGGCACTGCCTGGCCTCTGCGACGCGGCACGGTGATGAATATCGTGTGTTCCCGCTCATGACCTAGCCTCGGACATTGCGTGAACTCGATCTTCGGCGAGGGTTGCGGACGACTCGGAGGTTAATCTCCTTATCTTCTCGCGATAGGTGAGACAGCTCGGACGTGAATCCTCGCCAAACTCGTCTTGCTCGAGCAATGCGGTGGAACGCCCTTCTCGTCACAGGGGTTTTGTACTGAATCTCAAAAGAAATCTAACACAAGAATTTGAACACAAAGTTCGGTTTTTTCATTAATTCAAGACATGCCATTTTCGAGTGACAATTGGCATATTTATAGATGCCAAACTAAGTCTAACCCTAGCCTAAGAAGAACTCTTAATGCATGGAAATAAATAAAGTCCTAAGGAAACTAAATATCTAATGAATAAAGACTTACCATAACTACTAAGATACTATTAGGCACATGCCTTTTATTCCAAATCCTAATCATACTAATATTCCTAATCATGCTATGAAAATCGGCCCGTGGCCATCTAGAAGCTTCATGCGCCTTGCGCCGCACGCCTCGTCCAAACCCTAGCCTTGTCCTTCGAGGTCATGGTCTTCATCACGCCCCCACGCATCCCAAGCGTCTTCTGCCTTGCGCCCCAAGTCGCGCTGTTTATCCTTAGGCGGCGCTGTTTATCGAGGACTCGTGCTCGCCAGCCCTTGCAGGTCGCGCCTCCTGCCCTCGCCAGCTGTCTCTCGCGCATTGTCGCACCCGCTCGCGTGTCTGTACGTGTTGCGCACGGATGCGGTTTTTTCGCAAGCGCCTTCCTCGCGCGCGTCTTCTGGCGCGCCATCGGTCGTCACGCGGGTAGCCCGCACGTTGGTCCCCACTGCTCGTCCTTGGCCGGTCATGGTGCGTGCTAACCACCCAACATCCTCCACCGCGTAAACGCCATCCGCATGCCTGGGCTTTCGCCTCTTGTGAGCCTCCTGCCGCGAACCTCCCATCGCGCCATCGTCGTGACCCTTTCTCGCGCGTTCCGTTCCAACACACCGGGTTACGCGACTCTCGCATACAGCGCGTCTACGCCCTGCGTGTTTCACCCTCGTGCAGCCTTCGCGAACCTCCTTTACACGGCCCCGGCGGTCGTCCCGACCTTTTTCGCGCCACTTTTCGTGACTCGAGCGCGTCTCATCCTCGGACTCGGATGGGTCGATGACCACATCCTCATCATTCCTCCCCCCTTTGAGATTTTCCTTGTCCTCAAGGATTAACTTTATCGGCTCGGATCCCTCGTCGTTTGTGCGCAACTTAATTCGCTTCTTGTCTCGTTCAAACTCCATCGTGCCTTTTTTGAAATTTGTGGTTATGGACCCTAGTGTCTCAAGCCATTGGGCCCCAAGCACCACCTTGGGTCCTTCTAGCTCTAGCGCGTACAAGTCGACCCTTAGCTCTTCACCTTGTACACGTATTGTAATAGCCCAGTTCTGTATTAATAAAATGACAGTTTTTAGTTCCCAGTTGGACTATTTCTTTTTATTAATACTGCTCGTCTTGAGTTCAGAGCCCAGTTATCAGCTATTCAATCTCAGTTATTAATTCCGGTCCATTTTTCTTATTTTAGAAATGGGTTGTATTTCAGTCGAAATTAATTATTCCAGTTGACGAATAATTAGAACCGAGTATTTTTCGATAAATCGTCTAAGTCCAGCCGTGCCGGGAACCGAGTCGTTCGGTCGCGAGTATCGCGCCTAGTTCGCGCCTAGCCAATTCTCGAGCCCTAGTAGTCTCGAGTCTTGCTCGAGCCCTAGCCATGCTCATAGCCTTACTTAGAATATTTTCTAAGCATGAGATCATTTTTATCAAGTCTTGGATATCATTCCCTCGGCCTAAGTAACCCCGCACCGAGCTCGTGCACGGGTCCGAGTCCTCGCGCCCTAGTGTCGCGTGCCTCGCCAAGCCGCGAGTGCCCAAGTCATGGTTAGTGGTGTGGCATAAATTTTCTAAGTATTTTTGGGTTCCTTTTTATGCCACAAGTTTAGCCCTAGCCAAGTGTTTCATGATCGGCCCGAGTCCCTAGTGTCGCGCCCTAGCGCCCGCGCGAGTCAAGCATGGTGGCCCAAGTCATGGCCAAACACCTTTGGAATTTTTCTAAGTGTGGAGAGTTTTATTTTCAGCCCTAAGCATGTGGCATTCTCGGCCCAAGCCTTTTAGCACGCGCAGCCCAGCAGTTCCCGCGCCCAGCTCGCGCCCAGCTCGCGCCCAGGGCCCAGCAGCGCCCAGGCCCAGCGCCAGCAGCGACAGCCCATCATTTGGAGCCCAATTCTTGAAATTCCGGCCCACTTCCTTCCATGACCCAATGCTCTGGGTATTAAGGACTTAATGAGGGTCATTTAGGGCTAAGATGTCCCTGAGAAAGTGTTAAGGAAGTCAGCCTATGATTAAGCCAAAGTGGAGCATGTGCTTGTGGAATATTTTATTCAAGTGTGTAAGCCATGTCCCCCACTACCTCCTCCTCCACCTTGGGACCGACCAGACCTGCTCTCCATCATATTTTAATGCCTTGGTCAGTCAAGATGCCCCTGGCAACCCTCCAAGTTCGTGCAAACAGCCCCAAACCATGTCCCCATGCACATGTGATGTGTGTGTGTCTCCACTTTGAGCATTGTTTTCTCTGCCCATGCATTTCCCTTATAAGGCCACCTTCAGCTGAGTGTTAGAGCTCTTGGATACTCATAATTTTCGAGCATAACACTTAGCACATTGAGGGAAAACAAGAGAAAAACCGAGAGCAAGCCAAGGCAAGCCTAGCCGCGCGCGCGTGTGCCCCGGGGAAGAGGAGTGCTCGTGTTCAGCTTGTTCTAGCCTAGTTATCTCGGGGTTTATCATTATCCAAGCATTGTTTGGATTTTTCCAAGTCCCTTGAAGCTATCCTCTTCAGCCATTGAAGCCTCCTAGCCGAGACCAAGTTCCTAGGGCCGCGAGATCCCCGAGCAAAGTCCTTTGGCACCTTTTCGACTTTTGAGCAAGGTTAGCTCGTGCCAACCATTTTTCCTATCTTATTCATGATAAAATAAGAATTATCATGTGGAAAATGATGCCATGCATGTGAGATATAAGGAGATATGAATTTTTGATCATATGAGCCCTAAATTCGTAAGTTTATGTACATGCATGATATGGCCGAGATTAGTATCTTAAAAATCCTCAAAAATCATGAGTATGACATTGTTAAAACAGTTTCATGCTTTGAGTTCATTTGTTCGGTCAATTTGTTAAGTGAAATTGAGCCATTTTCACCCCCGAACCTAAGTATATGTGCATGCATGTATTGACCAATGTTCTAGCCTCATTAGCCATGATTTTTTATGTATATCATTCGGCCCTAGGTCAATTTTCATGTTGAGCATGTTCATTTTTGTGCCCTAGGGTGGCCTCGTGCCTAATCGGCCCTATAAGCCCACCACCAAATCCAACCGAGGTCCCTCAGTGACTTTTGGCATTTTGGAGCATTTTATGTCATATTAGGTTGATTTGTTCAGTAGTCCCCGGCAAAGTTGTCGGAAGTTTGGCAAAGGACCGGCTAGGGTCACCAGCCGCGCCAGTCGCGCGTGCCGTGCCCGTGCCGCGTCGCAGGGGCCAGGCAGTGCCCCTGTCCGTGCCCGCGCCTAGCGCTCGCGAGGCACCGCAGTCCCCAGTGCACGTGACAGCGCCCAGCCGCGCCTGTCCGTGCCAGCCCGCGAGGTCTCAGCGCCAGTCGCGCCAGAGCACCTCCGACAGCGCCCGGCAGCGCTGTCCCAGTGTCATGCACGCGTGATCCCGAGCCAGTCGCTCGTACCACGCGGAGTCGACCTCGGGTCGTGCCAGCAGCGCACCCGAGTGTCCAGTGCCGTGCTGTAGTGACCCCGAGTCAGGTCCAGAGGCCTCGGGACGTGCCCAGCAGCACGCCCGAGTAGTCAGTTAGCCCGGGACGTGCCCAGCAGCATGCCCGCGTGCCCAGGGTCGCCCGGTAGCACCCTGACAGCCCTAGCCGCGCCCGAGCCGCGCGAGTAGTGTCTGGCCACGTCAGTTCTCGCGCCAGTCGCACTCGGGTCGTGCCAGCCGCACGCCCAGTGCCCAGTCAACCCGGGTACGCGCCAGTTCCCGCGTCCCTCGTGCTCGACCGTGCCCAGCAGCACGCCAGCACACCCAGTGACTCTCGGTCGTGCCCAGCCGCACCTAGTGGCACCAGTCGTGCCAGGGCCCGTGCCAGCCGCACAGCCCGCGCCCAGCAGCGCCTAGTACCGTGCCCGGTCGCACCCAGCTAGTGCCCAGCGCCGTGCCATGGCCCCAGCAGGCCCGGCACGGGATCGAGCCCGGCCAGTCCGAGCAGCCCGTGACCAACCGGTCCAGTGTGACCCGGTGGTCCAACCGGGTCCGGTCCAGCCCGACCCGGTTCAGCCAGTTAGCAAACCGGCCGGTTTAGCCGGCGGTTCGAGTCCGTTTTGGTTCGTGATTTGCGGTCCGAGTCTTATTCCGAAATCTAAGTATTTTTCCGAGCCAAACCAGATCAGTTATCAGTATTATTTCCGGACATTGAATTATTTCCATAAACCCGTAGAGCGTTCCTTTATATCCGGATGAGTAATCTGATAGAGTAGAGCATCCTAGCATATTTTTGAGCATATGACGAGCATAGTACTTAGTATATCTTGTTTGCTTATATTTTTATGTAGCTTGAGGAGTCAGCTACCAGCACAGCCGCACTTACTCATTTTCAAAACCGATCAGGTGGGGACCCAGTCTGGGTTATAAATTGAGTTTAATAGTCGATATCACGTTCAGGTATGTATATGAGTTTTATCCACTTTGGGTTAAGGCCCAGTTTGCCTTCCCTAAGTTCTGGTTGTGGCCCAGTTTGCCCTAGTTATACCATCAGAGTGTGCACACGGTTACCGGCCAGAGTGTTCCGGGAGTTACCGGCCAGAGAGTTCCGGGAGTTACAGTTTACTTATATATACCAGTCTGTGATATCATTATAAATATTGCTGTTTACTTTAGAATGAGTTTTTATGGAGTACAAGTGGACCGTACTCACCCCTACTTTATACTTTCAGATGACAGGGTCGGCGGGCAGGCGTGTGTCGAGCTGTGGTGGTGGTGGTCGTGAGTTCCGCACGAAAGCTGTTCCCGGGACATTTGTTTAAACTGTGTGTAAACTATTATAACCACGTATTTCAGACTTCCGCTATGCTTGTGTTTATTTTCGAACATGCATAACTTTTTTTCCAGACTTAAATAATTTTACCCGGTTCGCCAGTACGAACGGGTTCAGACTAATATGCATGATTCGTAAAAATATAAACCTGATTTCTTTAAGTTTAAACCAGTCGTTAGACCTAGGTTAAAGAAACGAGTTTTTAAGCAGAAAAGTCCTTAGCAGCATCCCGAGATAGTTTGCAAATGATTTCGAAAAATTTATAAGCGTTTTCGAAAGAGTTAAAATTTGCGAAAATTTGGCCCTAGTTAGCGGGGTGTTGCAGTTGGTATCAGAGCACCGTTTGTGCTTCTGAATGTTTTAAAAGACAGGGAAATTTTGCAAAACTCGACCACACCACACTCACGCTGCGCCGACTACCAGGTAAGTGCTTGCTGTAAAAGTTTTTCAAAGTTTATATAAGCAAACCGTACTATGTCTATGCTCAATAGGATTCAGATAATCCGAACTCTAGATGCTCAGATCAGTATAAGACTCCTAGTAGTATCAGTTATGTCCTCTATCAAGTTTCAGAACTCTAGATTTGAACTCTAGTCGAACTCTAGATTATCGAGTTATTTTTAGCAACTCGTCAAAAAATTTGTGCCTATTCCAGTATTCAGCGTTTCCTTTTAGCCTTATGCAATTTCATCCTCCTGTTCTGACCCAGTTACGCGGCTTATTCTCAGATGGCCCGTCGTCAGAACCAAGCTCAGATAGAGATGTCCCAGGCTGAGGTAGTCGCCCAGTTTCGCGGCTACAACCCAGACAAGTTTTTGGGGCAGGGAGACCCTCGACTAGTCGATGAGTGGATCCAGGGTCTCGAGGCCATCTTCGAGATCATTGAGTGCTCCGAGAGGCACAGCATTCTGTGTGCCCAGGTCCAGATGACAGGAGACGCCAGGCTGTGGTGGAACTCCTACTGGGGCTTGCGCCCTGGTGAGAAGGAGAACCTCACCTGGGCACAGTTCAAGGAGATGCTACGGGAGAAGTATTACCCGGATACTTACAAGGCTGAGATGGAGCGCCAGTTCTTGGCGCTTAAGCAGGGGCACCGCTCGGTAGATGAGTACGAGCGGGAGTTTGTTCGTCTCGGGTCCTTTGTCCCTTATCTGGTGGACACCGAGAAGAAGAAGGCGAGACGTTTCCGTAACGGGCTTCTGCCAGCTATCCGTCACCATGTTGCGGGACACGGCGTCCAGTCTTACGCCGATGTCGTCGCTAGGGCCCAGGAGACAGATGCCAGTCTCAGAATGGACTCAGCTCAGCCCCCAGTGTTGCCCCCAGCTCAGTATCCGGCACTACCCCCAGCTCAGCCAGCGCCTGTCCAGCAGGCGAAGCCTAAGAACAAGAGAAAGTGGAAGGGTCAGCAGAATGACCGGAGGAACAGGCAGAGACAGCCACAGGTCCCACCATGTGCCACATGCGGACGCCCACACCGCGTAGAGTGTCTTGCTAGGCAGAACGTCTGCTTTCACTGTCGGAGGCCCGGACATACCGTCCGAAACTGTCTGGATAGGCAGCAGCAGCAGCAGCCTCAGCAGCAGCCCCAACAGCCACAACAGCAGCAGCAGAGGCCGCCTCAGCAGTAGAGGCGAGGACAGCAGGCTCAGGTGTATGCAGTTGAGTAGGCTGAGGCAGAGCAGAACCCAGGTACTATGTCTGGCATGATCGTTTTGAATGATGTACCTATATTTGCTCTGTTCGACATTGGTGCGACGCACTCTTTTGTGTCGACTCGATGTGTGGAGGCCATTGGAGTTCAGCCCATCAACACTGTTGATCCTCTCGAGGTGAGTCTAGCCTCGGGAAGGAAGATAGTGACGAACTCCAAGGCAGAGGACCTTAACCTTAGTATTGGCGGCCGAATTCTGAAGGCCGAAGCTTATGTTATCGAGATGAGGGATTTCTACCTCATTCTCGGTATGGATTGGTTGACGCGTTTTCGAGCGGACATTCGTTGCCACGATCGGGAGGTTATTCTTCATCTTTCGAAGGACAGTCAGATCACCTTTTTCGGCTCGAAGACGCGAACCCTACCTCGTGTTGTATCGATGGCGAAGGCGAGGAAGATTCTGCGCAGAGAAGATTGTCAGGGTTACCTGGTGAGCCTTGTCGATGAAGGATCGAGAGCACAGACACCTCACGATGTTCCAGTTGTTCGTGAGTTCGTGGATGTGTTCCCGGATCAGCTACCAGGAGGACCACCCAGCAGGCAGGTGGAGTTCACCATCGATCTTGTTCCAGGAGCAGGACCGGTGTCTAAGGCACCATACCGTATGGCTTCGAAGGAGTTGCAGGAGCTGAAGACGCACATCGAGGAGTTGTTGAAACTCGGTTTTATCCGACCCAACGTCTCACCTTGGGGAGCACCCGTCCTATTGTTCAAGAAGAAAGACGGATCTATGAGAATGTGCATCGATTACCGGGATCTCAACCGGTTAACGGTGAAGAATAAGTATCCGCTCCCCAGGATAGACGACTTGTTTGACCAGCTGAGAGGAGCTCGCGTATTTTCCAAGATCGATTTACGCTCCGGCTATCATCAGCTGAAGATTAAGGAGTCCGATGTAGCCAAGACTGCTTTCCGGACGAGATATGGACACTACGAGTTCGCGGTGTTCATGGACTTGATGAATCGGGTGTTCCATCCGTACTTAGATCAATTTGTTATCGTCTTCATTGATGACATTTTGGTCTACTCCAGGAGTTTGGAGGAGCATGAGCAGCATCTGAGGGTTGTTCTCGGACCCTTAGGCGAGAAAAGCTGTACGCCAAGTTCTCCAAGTGTGAATTTTGGCTGAAGCGAGTGGCATTTCTAGGCCACATCATCACCGAGAGAGGCATTGAGGTTGATCCGGCGAAGATTTCGGCCGTTCGGAACTGGTCAGCGCCCAGAAGTCCCACCGAGGTCTGCAGTTTTCTCGGTCTAGCAGGGTACTATCGCAGATTTATCGAGGGATTTTCTAAGATTGCCCTCCCCTTGTCCAAGTTGACAAGGAAATCTGTGAAGTTTGAGTGGACAAGTCGTTGCGAGGAGAGCTTTCAAGAGCTCAAGAAGAGGCTTACGACGGCTCCAGTGCTGACTATTCCGGATCCTACTCGAGGTTTCACCATCTATAGTGATGCCTCGAAGCAGGGTCTTGGGTGTGTGTTGATGCAAGATGGCCAAGTCGTTGCGTACGCTTCACGTCAGTTGAAGCCCCATGAGCAGAATTACCCGACGCACGACCTAGAGTTAGCAGCGATTGTGCATGCACTCAAGATATGGCGCCATTATCTGTATGGTGGTCGATGTGAGATCTTTACCGATCACAAAAGTTTGCAGTATATCTTCCCTCAGAAGGAGCTCAACATGCGCCAGCGGCGATGGTTGGAGCTTGTGAAAGATTATGACTGCACCATACAGTACCATCCGGGGAAGGCTAACGTGGTAGCAGACGCCCTAAGCCGAGGTGAGGGGTGAGTCAGTCTGTTCTATCACTGATCAGCGCCAGCTTATCCGAGAGTTTGCCCGGATGCAGATTGAGGTCGTCGACTCGCTTCCTAAGGAGATTTCGGGGAGTGTTAGCTCGATGCGAGTTCAGCCCATGCTGAGAGACAGAATCCGACGGGAGCAATTCTGCGATCAGTTTATTCGCACCTTAGATGCGAAGGTCCACGCCGGAGGCATAGAGGGCTTTTACCGAGGCATAGATGGAGCCTTGGAGCTCAGAGGCCGCATTGTCGTGCCAAAAGTCGGGACGTTACGTAAGGAAATCCTGACTGAGGCCCACAGTGCGCCGTATCTAGCCCACTCTGGGAGTACCAAGATGTACCACGACCTGAGAAGGTCATTCTGGTGGTGAGGAATGAAGAGAGATGTAGCAGACTTCGTAAAGAAGTGTTTGGTCTGTCAGCAAGTTAAGGCCGAGCACAAGAGTCCCATAGGTCTGCTACAGCCACTTGAGATTCCCAGTTGGAAGTGGGAAGAGGTTACCATGGACTTCGTCATGGGACTACCTAAGTCGTCCGAGCATCATGACGCGATTTGGGTAGTGGTAGACAGGCTGACGAAAGTCGCACATTTTATGCCTGTGACGATGACCATGACGATGGATCAGTTTGCCGAGATATATACCCGTGGTGTTATCCGACTCCACGGAGTGCCCGTTACGATCATATCCGATCGAGATCCCAGATTCACCAGCCGATTCTGGGAGAGTTTGCATGAGGCAATGGGCACCCAGCTAAAGTTCAATTCGGCTTACCATCCAGAGACGGACGGCCAGTCTGAGAAGACGATCCAGACGCTCGAGGATATGCTCCGAGCCTTGATTCTGGACAGAGGTGCTAAGTGGGAGAAGTGGCTGCCACTAGCTGAGTTCGCCTATAACAACAGTTATCAGGCGTCTATTCAGATGGCTCCCTACGAAGCAATTTACGGCGCAAGTGTCGATCGCCCCTGTATTGGGATGACGTCGGAGAGCGACGAGTACTCGGTCCAAAGGTGATCGAGGAGACAGCTGAGCAGGTAGCCTGGATCAGAGAGAGGCTCAAGACAGCTCAGAGTCGGCAAAAGTCCTCAGCCGACAAGCATAGACGAGAGATGCACTTTGAGCCCGGAGATCATGTATTCCTGAAGGTTCGACCGATGAGAGGTGTCGTTCGCTTCGGGAAGAGAGGGAAGTTGCATCCTCGCTATATAGGCCCGTTCGAGATTCTCGAGTGAGTGGGCGAAGTCGCCTATCGATTGGCTCTGCCTCCCGAGTTGGCTGGCGTGCACAACGTGTTCCAAGTTTCGATGCTACGCCCATACGTGTGCGATCCCGAGCATGTGCTTCAGCACAGCAAGATTCAGCTTCAGCCAGATTTGACTTACGAGGAGCAGCCGGTAGCTGTTCTGGATCGAAAGGTCCTTCGGCTCAGAAACCGAGACGTTCCCCTCGTTCGTATCAGGTGGAATCGCCACGGAGATTCAGATGCCACATGGGAGCGCGAGGCAGATGTTAGAGCTCGTTTTACAGATTTTGAGTTCTGATATGTACCCAGTTGTATATATTTTCAGTTCTTGTATGTATTTCTCCAGTTTAGTATTTCCAAGGACGGAAATATTTTAAGGGAGATAGATTGTAATAGCCCAGTTCTATATTAATAAAATGACAGCTTTTAGTTCCCAGTTGAACTATTTCTTTTTATTAATACTGCTCGTCTTGAGTTCCGAGCCCAGTTATCAGCTATTCAATCTCAGTTATTAATTCCGGTCCATTTTTCTTATTTTAGAAATGGGTTGTATTTCAGTCGGAATTAATTATTCCAGTTGACGAATAATCAGAACCGAGTATTTTTCGATAAATCGTCTAAGTCCAGTCGTGCCCGGAACCGAGTCGTTCGGTCGCGAGTATCGCGCCTAGCCAATTCTCGAGCCCTAGTAGTCTCGAGTCTTGCTTGAGCCCTAGCCATGCTCATAGCCTTACTTAGAATATTTTCTAAGTATGAGATCATTTTTATCAAGTCTTGGATATCATTCCCTCGGCCTAAGTAACCCCGCACCGAGCTCGTGCACGGGTCCGAGTCCTCGCGCCCTAGTGTCGCGTGCCTCGCCAAGCCGCGAGTGCCCAAGTCATGGTTAGTGGTGTGGCATAAGTTTTCTAAGTATTTTTGGGTTCGTTTTTGTGCCACAAGTTTAGCCCTAGCCAAGTGTTTCATGATCGGCCCGAGTCCCTAGTGTCGCGCCCTAGCCTCGCGCGACTCAAGCATGGTGGCCCAAGTCATGGCCAAACACCTTTGGAATTTTTCTAAGTGTGGAGAGTTTTATTTCCAGCCCTAAGCATGTGGCATTCTTGGCCCAAGCCTTTTAGCACGCGCAGCCCAGCAGTTCCCGCGCCCAGCTCGCGCCCAGGGCCCAGCAGCGCCCAGGCCCAGCGCCAGCAGCGACAGCCCATCATTTGGAGCCCAATTCTTGAAACTCCGGCCCACTTCCTTCCATGACCCAATGCTCCGTGTATTAAGGACTTAATGAGGGTCATTTAGGGCTAAGATGTCCCTAAGAAAGTGTTAAGGAAGTCAGTCTATGATTAAGCCAAAGTGGAGCATGTGCTTGTGGAATATTTTATTCAAGTGTGTAAGGCATTGTCCCCCACTACCTCCTCCTCCACCTTGGGACCGACCAGACCTGCTCTCCATCATATTTTAATGCCTTGGTCAGTCAAGATGCCCCTGCCAACTTTCCAAGTTCGTGCAAACAGCCCCAAACCATGTCCCCATGCACATGTGATGTGTGTGTGTCTCCACTTTGAGCATTGTTTTCTCCGCCCATGCATTTCCCTTATAAGGCCACCTTCAGCTGAGTGTTAGAGCTCTTGGATACTCATAATTTTCGAGCATAACACTTAGCACATTGAGGGAAAACAAGAGAAAAACCGAGAGCAAGCCAAGGCAAGCCTAGCCGCGCGCGCGTGTGCCCCGGGGAAGAGGAGTGCTCGTGTTCAGCTTGTTCTAGCCTAGTTATCTCGGGGTTTATCATTATCAAAGCATTTTTTGGATTTTTCCAAGTCCCTTGAAGCTATCCTCCTCAGCCATTGATGCCTCCTAGCCGAGACCAAGTTCCTTGGGTCGCGAGATCCCCGAGCAAAGTCCTTTGGCACCATTCCGACTTTTGAGCAAGGTTAGCTCGTGCCAAATATTTTTCCTATCTTATTCATGATAAAATTAGAATTATCATGTGGAAAATGATGCCATGCATGTGAGATATAAGGAGATATGAATTTTTGATCATATGAGCCCTAAATTCGTAAGTTTATGTACATGCATGATATGGCCGAGATTAGTATCTTAAAATCCTCAAAAATCATGAGTATGACATGGTTAAAACAGTTTCATGCTTCGAGTTCATTTGTTCGGTCAATTTGTTAAGTGAAATCGAGCCATTTTCACCCCCGAACCTAAGTATATGTGCTTGCATGTATTGACCAATGTTCTAGCCTCATTAGCCATGATTTTTGATGTATATCATTCGGCCCTAGGTCAATTTTCATGTTGAGCATGTTCATTTTTGTGCCCTAGGGTGGCCTCGTGCCTAATCGGCCCTATAAGCCCACCACCAAATCCAACCGAGGTCCCTCAGTGACTTTTGGCATTTTTGAGCATTTTATGTCATATTAGGTTGATTTGGTTCAGTAGTCCCCGGCAAAGTTGTCGGAAGTTTGGCAAAGGACCGGCTAGGGTCACCAGCCGCGCCAGTCGCGCGTGCCGTGCCCGTGCCGCGTCGCAGGGGCCAGGCAGTGCCCCTGTCCGTGCCCGCGCCTAGCGCTCGCGAGGCACCGCAGTCCCCAGTGCACGTGACAGCGCCCAGCCGCGCCTGTCCGTGCCAGCCCGCGAGGTCTCAGCGCCAGTCGCGCCAGAGCACCTCCGACAGCGCCCGGCAGCGCTGTCCCAGTGTCATGCACGCGTGATCCCGAGCCAGTCGCTCGTACCACGCGGAGTCGACCTCGGGTCGTGCCAGCAGCGCACCCGAGTGTCCAGTGCCGTGCTGTAGTGACCCCGAGTCAGGTCCAGAGGCCTCGGGACGTGCCCAGCAGCACGCCCGAGTAGTCAGTTAGCCCGGGACGTGCCCAGCAGCATGCCCGCGTGCCCAGGGTCGCCCGGTAGCACCCTGACAGCCCTAGCCGCGCCCGAGCCGCGCGAGTAGTGTCTGGCCACGTCAGTTTTCGCGCCAGTCGCACTCGGGTCGTGCCAGCCGCACGCCCAGTGCCCAGTCAACCCGGGTACGCGCCAGTTCCCGCGTCCCTCGTGCTCGACCGTGCCCAGCAGCACGCCAGCACACCCAGTGACTCTCGGTCGTGCCCAGCCGCACCTAGTGGCACCAGTCGTGCCAGGGCCCGTGCCAGCCGCACAGCCCGCGCCCAGCAGCGCCTAGTACCGTGCCCGGTCGCACCCAGCTAGTGCCCAGCGCCGTGCCACGGCCCCAGCAGGCCCGACACGGGATCGAGCCCGGCCAGTCCGAGCATGTAACGCCCCGCCCTAACTTAATTATCAGAGTTCGATTATAAGACATCTTTTTAAAATAGTTTGATAAAATGATTCGGAGCGTTACTAATACATTTGTTTTATCTTTTAGAAATCCGTTACGACCGTTTAAAAATTTACAACAAAAACGGATTTACATAATATACAATCCGACTATAAAATCGGATCAAAAGTCAAAGTTTGTCAAACAGTAAATTCAGCGGAATATAGCGTGGTAAAATATACAACAAAATATTTAACTTCGATCCACCCGTCAACTTCACAGCTCCGGACCGACTTCATGACCTGAAAAATTTTGATAAAATGGGGTGTGAGTACCACTGTACTCCGTAGGAACTCATACTAAAGTAAACATCAATAATAATAGTATATCATGATCAAAAGCATATAACATAACCGTGAATTTCCTGGTCAACAGTATAAACCGGACCGGGATCCGTGAATCTACCGGCTGCCATGATAATAATGATAATGATGATAACAATGATTGCCGGAATTCATGTGCACATACTAATGGTAGATGACGCCACTAGAACTTAGAACGGAATTATGGCAACCTGAACCGGCCAACATCCATTCCAAGCGGAAAACATAATTTGACATACCTTGAACATGATATCGTAATTATAATCAATGTAATACCCAGTCTGAGTCCCCACCTGTACTGAAGATATGAAACTGGAAGTGCTGATAGTCGTGAACTGATCAAACTGTAACATAATTTAAACAATTACTAAGTACTATGCTCAAATCAATAAGTTTAACTGTTAAGATGCTCGACTCGACTTAATATGATGTCCGGATATAAAGGAACGCTCTAAAGGTTCACAGAAATAATTCTAAGTCCGAAAATTATACTGATATGCTTAACTGATCTCGTTTGGCTCAGAAAATAATTGAAATTTCAGAATAAGACTCGGACTGAAAATTACGAACCAAAACAGACTCGAACCGCCGGCTAAACTGGTCGGTTCGCTAACTGAATAAACCGGGTCGGCCTGGATCGGACCGGGTTGGACCTGGTTCACACTGGACCAGGTGGTCATGGGCTGGATGGGCTCGGTCCCGTGCCGGGCCTGCTGGAGCCATGGCACGGCACTGGACACGGGCTAGGTGTGACCGGGCCTCGGCACTAGGCGCTGCTGGCGCGGGCAGTGCGGCTGGCACGACCCAGGTGCGGCTGGCGCGAGGGCTGACGCGACCAGACCTTTCTCGCGCGTCTCGGGTACGACTGAGGCTTGTCAGGGCGCTGCCGGGCAACCCTGGGCACGTGGGCGTGCTGTTGGGCACGTCCCGGGCCATCCTGATTGCTCGGGCGTGCAGCAGGGCATGTCCCGAGGCCTGTGAACCTTACCGGGGTTCACTGAGGCATGGTAGCAATTACTCGGGTGCGCTGATGGCACGACCCGAGGTCGACTGTGCGTGGCACGAGTGACTGTCTCGGGGTCGCGTATACAAGACACTGGGACAGCAATGCCGGCATGGCCGCTATGTGCGGCAGCATGCCGTGACCGGCCCTTGCCGGCCGTTCAACCACTTTCTTTGATCAAAATGACATAACATGACATGATTAACACATTTATACTTACATGGGTCTGAGGGTCATGATAATAACATGAAATTTGATCTTATTTGACATGATGGGCCACGGCGTGCGCGATAGGCGCGTCCGACGGCCCTAACGTGTACCCTCGACCAAACATGAACTTTTCTCGAGCAATATGAGTTGATTAACCATAATTTATCATTTAAAGGCTGTTGGAACATAAATGTCCCTAACAAAGTTGATCACAATGAAAGATACCCTAGTAGGGTAAGACACGGCCCGTGGGCGCGTGCTACGTGCACGGTCCACTTCCTTTGGCCATTTCATCAACAAATCGACAACTTATCTCGGGCTATCTTTTAAGACTGAACATATCACATTAAATAAAGACTAGTGATGCAGGGTTTGCTCGAGAGAAGTCGTCTACATAAAGAGATGAGTTGATATGGTTCTAATATGCACACCCGAGAGTATTTTCGATTATTACATGAACTTAGACCTATAATTTGAACTTGAATGATATATATAACATCATAACAGGGTTAGTATCATATTACCCTTTGATTGCCCGAAGAAAGTTGGCAAGAAATTGGTGTTGGTTCGGACCCTTTCTCTTCTTCGCACGCGTACGGTGAGTTTGGATTAAAATATCTTAATCTTGTTTATTGTTTGCTTAAGAGTTGCTTAGAAAATAGCTTAAGTTATAAGATGAAATATGTCCAAACGTTGGACTTTATAGGCGGTGAAAGTGATGAAAATGCAAGGTAAAAGCGCACGGCCAATGGCCTCGTGCCATTTGCCGCGCAATGGGGCCGTGAGGTGGACTTTGGATAGCTTAGTCACCATTACTTGGCACAAGAAGGCCACTTGGCTAGGGTGATGGATATTCACGTGATTTTGCCCCAAATTTCCATCCACTTGAGTTCATTAATTAGTTAAGCACGCTTAGGGCTCGATTATGCGTGATTACTCTAGATTAAGGCGATTAGAAGAAAATTAAGCACCCTAGCCGTGCCATGAGCAATGTTTAAGGTCATATGATAGTAGAATGATTACTTAGGCTTAAAATGAACATAATTGAGGTACTTAAGGAACCATTAAGTACGATTATGCGTATGATTATGCACGATTAGCGCAAGATTAGCACATTTATCGCTCGATTAAATATCATTTAATTCGATAATATTTTTATCGGGCGATTGAACATAAATTGAGTTATACTTTGGATTCCGAGAATAATATAAACATTACGAAGCTAAGTACGTAATTTACATTAGGTAAAAATGGGCTATTACAGAGCAGCCCGTGACCAACCGGTCCAGTGTGACCCGGTGGTCCAACCGGGTCCGGTCCAGCCCGACCCGGTTCAGCCAGTTAGCGAACCGGCCGGTTTAGCCGGCGGTTCGAGTCTGTTTTGGTTCGTGATTTTCGGTCCGAGTCTTATTCCAAAATCTAAGTATTTTTTCGAGCCAAACCAGATCAGTTAAACATATCAGTATTATTTCCGGACTTAGAATTATTTTCGTAAACCCGTAGAGCGTTCCTTTATATCCGGATGAGAAATCTGATAGAGTAGAGCATCCTAGCATATTTTTGAGCATATGACGAGCATAGTACTTAGTATATCTTGTTTGCTTATATTTTTATGTAGCTTGAGGAGTCAGCTACCAGCACAGCCGCACTTACTCATTTTCAAAACCGATCAGGTAGGGACCCAGTCTGGGTTATACATTGAGTTTAATAGTCGATATCACGTTCAGGTATGTATATGAGTTTTATCCACTTTGGGTTAAGGCCCAGTTTGCCTTCCCTAAGTTCTGGTGGTGGCCCAGAGAGTTCCGGGAGTTACTGGCCAGAGAGTTCCAGGAGTTACAGTTTACTTATATATACCAGTCTGTGATATCATTATTAATATTGCTGTTTACTTTAGAATGGGTTTTTATGGAGTACAAGTGGACCGTACTCACCCCTACTTTATACTTTCAGATGACAGGGTCGGCGTGCAGGCGTGAGTCGAGCTGTGGTGGTGGTGGTCGTGAGTTCCGCACGAAAGCTGTTCCCAGGACATTTGTTTAAACTGTTGTGTAAACTATTATAACCACGTATTTAAGACTTCCGCTATGCTTGTGTTTATTTTCGAACATGCATAACTTTATATCCAGACTTAAATAATTTTACCCGGTTCGCCAGTACGAACGGGTTCAGACTAATATGCATGATTCGTAAAAATATAAACTTGATTTCTTTAAGTTTAAACCAGTCGTTAGACCTATGTTAAAGAAACGGGTTTTTAAGCAGAAAAGTCCTTAGCAGCATCCCGAGATAGTTTGCAAATGATTTCGAAAAATTTATAAGCGTTTTCGAAAGAGTTAAAATTTGCGAAAATTTGGCCCTAGTTAGCGGGGTGTTGCACGTATTGGCACCTTTTTGTACAATTCCGAACTCCATAGTTCCTCGCCATTTGCGACCTTAACCCCAAACGGTACAATTCCAGTCTTGGGCACTTCAAGCTTTGTGGTGAAATCTAAGTTGATGAAGTTAAGTGTTGACCCACTATCGACCAACACGTTAACCCTTCGTCCCAAAATCTCGGCCTCAAACCTTAGCATCTTAGGTCCCTTCTTCGCTTTGACCATATGCCTCATCTCTAGTCAAGAATTTAAATATAAGTTCCTCCCTTTATCGTGCTCTTCCTTATTTTCAGGTCCGTTCGCCATGGGATCGTCGTCCTTGGGATCGACCACTTGAATTAGGAAGGCCTGCTTGCAACGATGTCTCGGGATAAACTTCTCCTCGCACTTGAAGCAGGGCCTTTTTCTCGCCTTCTTTGCATCTCCTTGTAAGTTAAGTTCCACACATCTGGTTGTCGCGTCCTGAAGTTGCTAGGCGCTCCGCGTCTCGGGTGAGGTTGGTCTCGCTATGCATTGCTCGTTGCGGCTCGGTAGGGCGAGTATCGTTGCGCCTGACCCTTCTCGTTGCGGCCAATTGGTCGTCACATCTGCGTCCGACCTCCATGGCTTCTCGCATCGTCGCGGGCCTCACTAACCGAACCTCCGCAGCTAGCTCGAACTTCAGTTCTCCTACGAATGCCCCGACAAGTGCTCTCTCGGGCCATCCGCGTACGCAACATGTGATATGCTTGAACTCCCGCTGGTAATCGCGCAAACTCCCTGTTTGTTTGATATGTGCAAGCGCCTCATCATAGTTATGGTAGTCCGATGCGCCAAACCTTGTGATGAGCTCCTTCTCAAAATTTTCCCATCGGATGTGCTCATCGCGGTTTTGGTAGATACTCATGAGCCACTGCCACCAAACATTAGCCTCGCCGTCCAGGTAATAGGCCGCATACCTTATCCACTCAGCTCAGGCAATCTCATTGAGATTAAAATATTGCACGGCTCGATTGAGCCACGCGTCAGGATCGGCTCCGTTGAACGTCGACAACACAATCTTCGGCTTCTCGACCCGAGGTTGCCGTACGTTGGTCGAGGCATGAGATCGACGATCAAAGTCGTCCTCTCTCTCCTCGTACTCCGGCCGCTCGCGTTCGTACTCCCGTGAACGTGCCCTTGGTCGACCTCGTGGCGGTGGTTGCCGTACGAAGCATAAGACCTAGTCGATCCTTTGGTTCATGGCGTCCATCATGGCTTGTTTTGAATTTCAGAACGTCCTCTCAAGGTGCCTGAGGTTGTCCGTCATTGACACGTTGGTGGCTTCCAATCCTTCACCTAGGCTCGTCATTTTCGCCTCCAAATCCACGAGCTTCTCCTTTGTTTCCTTGGCCATTTTTTTTATTGTTTTAAGACTCGAAAATTAAAGAAACGGATGGGATAAAGAACACACGATTGATACTCTCAATGAAAGCACCAATGATGAAGATCGTGTGTTCCGACTCGTGACCTAGCCTCGGGCATTGCGTGAACTCAATATTCGGCGAGGGTTGCGGACGACTCGGAGGTTAATCTCCTTATCTTCTCACGATAGGTGAGACAGCTCGGACGTGAATCCTTGCCAAACTCGTCTTGCTCGAGCAATGCGGTGGAACACCCTTCTCGTCACAAAGGTTTTGTACTAAATCTCAAAAGAAATCTAACACAAGAATTTGAACACAAAGTTCGGTTTTTTCATTAATTCAAGACATGCCATTTTCGAGTGACAATGGGCATATTTATAGATGCCAAAATAAGTCTAACCCTAGCCTAAGAAGAACTCTTAATGCATGGAAATAAATAAAATCCTAAGGAAACTAAATATCTAATGAATAAAGACTTACCAAAACTACTAAGATACTATTAGGCACATGCCTTTTATTCCAAATCCTAATCTTACTAATATTCCTAATCATGCTATGAAAATCGGCCCTTGGCCATCTAGAAGCTTCATGCGCCTTGCGCCGCACGCCTCGTCCAAACCCTAGCCGCGACGGCTAGACCTTGTCCTCTGAGGTCATGGTCTTCTTCACGCTCCCACGCGTCCCAAGCGTCTTCTGCCTTGCGCCCCAAGTCACGTTGTTTATCCTTAGGCGGCGCGATACTCCTAGTCCTTCGAGGACTCATGCTCGACAGCGCTTGCACGTCGCGCCTCCTGCGCCCGCCAGCTATCTCTCGCGCGTTGTCGCACTCGCCCGCGTGTCTATACGTGTTGCGCGCGGATGCAGTCTTTTCGCAAGCGCCTTCCTTGCGCGCGTCTTCTGGCGCGCCATCGATCGTCACGCGCGTAGCCCGCACTTTGATCTCCACTGCTCGTCCTTGGCCAGTCGTGGTGCGTGCTAACCACCCAACATCCTCCACCGCGTACACGCCATCCGCATGCTTGGGCTTTCGCCTCTTGTGAGCCTCCTGCCGTGAACCTCCCGTCGCGCCATCGTCGCGACCCTTTCTCGCGCGTCCCGTTCCAACGCACCGGGTTACGCGACTCCCGCGTACAGCGCGTCTACGCCCCGCGTGTTTCACCCTCGCGCTGCTTTCGCGAACCTCCTTTGCACGGCCCCGACGGTCGTCCCAACCTTTTTCGTGCCACTTCTGGTGACTCGAGCGCGTCTCATCCTCGGACTCGGATGGGTCGATGGCCACATCCTCATCACACGGGCACGGCACGCGCGACTGGCGCGGCTAGTGACCCTAGCCGGCTGTTGTCGGTCTTCCGGCCACTATTTCCAATGACTACTGAACCAACCCAACATATTATGACATAATACACATAAAAATGCCATAAGTCACTGAGAGACCTCGGGTGGATAATGAGGTGGGCCTATAGGGCCGACACGGCTCGTGGCCGCACTAGGTCACCGAAATGAACATACTAAACATATAAATTCACTTAGGGCCGAGTAATCTATATAAAAAATCATTGCTATTGAGGCTAGGACATTGGTCATAACATGCATCCATAAAGACTTAGGTTCGGAGGTGAAAATGGCTCGATTCCACTTAGCAACTTGACCGAACATATGAACTCAAAACATGTCAATCTTTTACCAATGTCATTCTCATGATTTTTGAGGGATTTTAAGCTATTAATCTCGGCCATCTCATGCATGTACAAGAACTTTCGAATTTAAGGGGCTAAACTTCAAAAATTCATATCTCCATATTCTTCACGTGCATGGCATCATTTTTGTACATGATAAATCTTAGAATATCATGTTATGACTGACAAAAATGATTGGTACGAGCTTACCTTCACCGAAGACCAAAATGGTGCTAGTGCTCTATTGCTCGTGCTCGCTCGTGCTTCCTAGGGACCCCTCGAGCTTCAGTGACTTAGGGCCGCCAAAGATGGATTCTGGGGACTGCTAAAAATCCAACTAACACTTTGGGGTGGATGAGCCTCGAAGGAAAAGGGCTGGAACACGCTGCAGCTCGGTGCTCCTCTCCCATGGCACTACACGCGCGTGTGAGTGGCTTGCAGCCCTACCCTTGGTTTCTCTCTTATTTCTCTCATAATGCTCGAGTTTTCTAAGTCTCAAAACGTCCTATAATCAGCTGAGAGTGATGCTTATAAACCAGCTCATTGGCGGATGTACCAAGGCTTCATGTGGGAGACATGAATGGGCTTTACTTCATCCTAGGTGCATGTCTTGGTGGGAGCATGGTCTTGGACTGATTTTCACGAATTTGGAGGACTTTCAGAGCACAAAAGCTGAGGAAAAATGCTCTGGTCAGGTCTTGTCAAGACACCAAGGTAGTGGGGGACAATGCCTTACACACTTGAATAAAATAATCCACAAGCACATGCTCCACTTTGGCTTAATCATAGGCGGACTTCCTTAACACTTTCTTAGGGACATCTTAGCCCTAAATGACCCTCATTAAATCCTTAATACACGCAGCATTGGGTCTTGGAAGGAAGTGGGCCGGAATTTCAAGAATTGGGCTCCAAATGATGGGCTGTCGCTGCTGGCGCCAGGCTGGGCGCGAGCTGGGCTGCACGCGGCCCTGGACTGGGCGTTGGGCTGCGCGAGCGGCCCTGTGCACGCGGACTGGGTACGGGACAAACCTTGCACCGAGAAAATTGACCTTCTAAGGCTTAAACGACATGGCCCATGATCCTTTCTTGATGCATAATACTTCGAAAAATCCCATGAGCACTTGGCCATGGCTAGGACCTTCTCGGCACGACTTGAGGCACAACTTGGCAAGGCGCGGAACTTGGGCGCGGGAACTTGAACCCTTGCAGGAGCTTGGTGCGGGGTTCCTCGTGACCAAGAGACTTGGTCTAGGGCTCGATAAAAATGATCGACTCATACTTAGAAAAATATTCTAAGTAAGGCTATGAGCACAACTAGGGCTCGAACAAGACTCAGCATGGCTAGGGCACGAGACTCGACTGGGCGCGAACTAGGCGCGATACTCGCGACCGAACAACTCGGTTCTGGACACGGATAGACTTGGACGATTTATCGAAACATACTAGGTTTCGATTATTCGTCAACTGAAATCCGACTGAACAAAATCCATTGCTAAAAATTAATGGACCGGAATTAATAACTGAGATTGAATAGCAGAATAACTGGGCTCGAAACTCAAGATGAGCAATATTAATAAAAGGAAAAATAGTTCAAACTCGAAACTAAAACTGATCACTTTTATTAATACAGAACTTGGCTATTACAGGATGAGACTATGCGGGCGCTGCCGGGCGTCCCTGAGGGTGCTGGGCACTCGGGCGTGCTGCTGGGCACGTCCCGAGGCCGACTGGGCTCAACAGACCCGACTCGGGTCGGCACTGGGCATGGCACGAGGCTCTGGCAGGAGACCTCGTGCTCTGGGATTGCCACGGCGCTGCCGGGCACCTTGCATATTGCTCTGGGCGCGACGGGCATCGATGCTATGCGCACGGGCACGGACTGAGCGCTGTGGGCGCGGTCGCGTGCACGCGGGCTGTGCCTCGCGCCTACCGGGCGCGGGCACTGGCCAGGCTTGGGCTCTGAAGGCACGGACATGCACGGGGCTGGGGCCGGTGATGAGGATATGGCGCGACGACTCAAGAATGCTTCGAGCTGTGCCTGTCACGCGCATAGGAGGTTGGCGCGCCAGACCAGGGAGGTTAACGCTATTGACGCGGGTGACGACACGCGCGAACAAATTGACGGGGCCTTAGTCCTCGAAGGGCTAGGCAGCGAGCGCGAAGACGACGCACCCGAAACAGCCCTAAAGGATGTAGCCGCGGGTGAGACGCTTGACGGGGGTACACGCGCACGCTCGGGGTGAGATGCCTCACTCCTCGAGGAAAGCAGAAAGGCGCAAGGGGAAGCGACCCGAGGCAGCTAGGGCTTTCGACGTGACGCGCAAAACAAGATTTCTAGGATCTTCTAGGATATTTAGTTTCCTTATTACTTTATACTTTCTGGATTGTTTAGGACTCTTAATATTTTATTGCTTTAATTAGTGGTTTAGTTTGATTATGACTAGAATTATTTTAAAGCCTATATAAAGGCATATGCTCTTGTTAATTTCATCATTGAAGAATTAATACAAAAAAACCGAACATTTGTTCAACCCTTTGCCTTAGAATTCTTTACGTTTTCTTTTGCAATTGTGTTTCGAAGGGGCGCGTGAGTGAACCTCCGAACCTATCGCTGCAATTGAGGCGCTCGCGTGGCTCGGCCGGCAATCGAACGCACGATCTCTCATCATTGGTGCTTTCATTGAGAGAGTTTGATCGTGCATTTGTTCCCATCTATTCTTTTAAATTTCGTTTGTTCAAAAAAGAAAAAAACAAAATAAGTCTAAATAGCAAAGAGCGAAGAAAGGAGAAGAAATCCATGGCCAATAAGGAGATGAAGGATAAGCTCGAGAACTTGGACGTGCAAGTCTGGAGCATGAGCGAGGTCGTAGACAACCTAGGTGACGGGCTCGACATCACCAAGGCATCGGTGCGGGATCTAATGGAAATCATGAACCGAAAATTCGATGAGATGGCTCGCAACATTCAACGTCAACCTCACGATTGCGATCGAGTCAGGCGGCCCGACCCACACCACGGCGAACACGAACACGAGGAGGAGGAGTTCGAGCAGCGGTCACAGGCTTCAAACAATCACGACCATCCGCGGCTCGACAAACCGAGGATCACGTTATCCACATTCACCGGGACTGACCCCGACGCATGGCTCAATCGGGCCGTGTAATACTTCGAACTCAACGAAACCGCCAGGCACGAGTGGGTGCGCTATGCGGCTTATTATTTGGACGGCGAGGCCAATGTGTGGTGGCAGTGGCTCGCAAGCGTTTACCGCGGCAGGCAACAAGCGATTGAGTGGGAGAACTTCGAAGGCGAGCTACTCACGCGTTTTGGGACATCCGACTACCACAACTACGACGAAGCCCTTTCACGCGTACGATAGACGGGGAGCCTGCGCGACTATCAGAAGGAGTTCGAACGTCTCGCGTGTCGTGTGCGAGGTTGGCCGGAGAGTGCGCTGGTGGGCGCATTCATTGGCGAGTTGAAATTCTACTTGGCCGCCGAAGTACGATTGGAAAGGCCAGTCACAATGCAAAAGGCCATGGAGGTCGCTAGACGAAGGGACGATCACCTCGCTGCTACTCGATGGGGACGGGCGGATCCGCGGTTCCCGGAGCAGCGTCGCGTTCCACCAGGCCCAAGCACGTTCAACTTTAGTCCTCGACCGCCCATACCAGAGGTCAAGTGGCTGTCATTCGAGGAGATGCGTAGGCGACGCGAGAAGGGCCTATGTTTCAAGTGCGAGGAGAAGTTTGTACCGGGCTACAGGTACAAGCAGGCGTTTGTGATCGAGATGGTCGAGTCTGATGAGGAGGAACCGGTAATAGACGAGCTAGAGGTGGACGAGGTCGAGGCGCTCAAGGAGGAGGCTGAGATCTCGATGCATGCGATGGCCGGTACGCGAGGCCCGAGAACGATGCGACTACCCGCATGAGTCAGGGACCACCGCGTGGTCGTACTCTTTGAAAACGGATCGTCGCACAACTTTATCAATGCTACGCTCTCACAGAAACTGAAACTGCCCACGACCAAGGTCGAGCCGTTCAATGTGCGCGTAGCTAACGACGAACGATTGCGTTGTTCTGAGGCATTCAAAGATGTACCAATTGAATTCCAAGAAGTAACCGTCAAGGCTGATCTTTATGCCTTGCCTCTCGTTGGACCCGATGTGGTGCTAGAGGTTCAATGGCTTGAAGGCTTGGGCAACGTGACCACCAATTATCGCACGGGGGTTATGAAGTTCGACTCGGGAGAACATCGAGTCACGCTAAGGGCAAGTGAACCTCAGCGGTCGCAGGTGGAGATATGCGAGCTGCTCGAGCAATTTGGCCGAGTCCTTGGCGAACCTCAGGGGCTGCCACCGCACCGAGAGTTCGACCACCGCATACCACTAGTCGATGAGAAGCAAGTTGTGCACGTTCATCCTTACCAATACGCGCACTTCTAGAAGACGGAGATCGAGAAGCAAGTTGGCTAGATGCTCGAGTCCGGGCTCATCCAGCACAGCACGAGCCTGTTCTCATCGCCGTTACTGCTCGCGAAGAAGAAGGACGATACATAGAGGTTTTGCACGGACTACCGTGCTTTGAATGCCGCAACCATTAAGGACCGATTTTCAATTCCAAGCGTCGACGATATGCTCGATGAGCTAAGAGGGTCACCCCACTTTTCTAAGCTCGACCTAAGGTCCGGGTATCACCAAAATCGACTCCACAAGGCCGACATTCCTAAGACAGCCTTCCACATGCACCAAGGGCACTACGAGTATCTAGTAAAGCCCTTTGACTTGTGCAACACGCCGTCGACCTTCCATTTTGCAATGAACTCCATATTCAAAGAGCACTTGCACAAATTTGTGCTCGTGTTCTTTGATGACATCCTGGTATACTCGAAGACTTGGGACGCACACCTTGAGCACTTGCGCGTAGTGATGAAGATCTTAGAGGCGAATTCATTCCACATCAAGCCGTCCAAATGTTCGTTCGGGCAGGAATCGGTCGAGTACCTCGGCCACTTTATATCACATGATGGGGTGAAGGTTGATCCGAGGAAGATCGAGGCAATGGTGGATTGGCCGAAGCCAACTAGCCTTACACAGCTTCGGGGCTTTCTCGGCCTTACGGGCTACTACCGCAAATTTGTGAAGGACTATAGCACCATCGCCAAGCCCCTCACTGAGATGACAAAGAAAGGCAGCTTTAAGTGGTCGGAGGCTAGTGAGGACGCGTTCGAGAAATTGAAGCAAGCCATGATGACCACACCCGTACTCGCGATGCCCAAGTTCGATGTTATGTTCGAAGTTCATACCGATGCGAGCGACGTGGGGATTGGAGCAGTCTTGGTACAGGAAGGACGGACTTTAGCCTTCCTTAGCAAGCCGCTGGGTACGACGTGGTTGGGGATGTCCGTGTACGTGAAAGAGATGCTGGCGGTCGTAGAGGCTGTGCGGTGCTGGAGGCCTTACCTCTTGGGACGGCGCTTCCGGATGTGACCGACCAGCAGCCCCTTAAGCACCTGCTTGAACAAAGGATAGTGATGCCTGAGCAGCAGAAGTTCGTCTCAAAGCTCATTGGTTTCGATTTCGGATTGTGTACCGGCCAGGTCTCCAAAACGCCATGGCTGATGCACTGTCCTGAACTTAGGGAAGGCAAACTTGGCCTTAACCCTAAGAGGATGAAACTCATATACATACCTGAATGTGATATCGACTATTATACTCAATGTATAACCCATACTGGGTCCCCACCTGATCTACTTTGAAAATATATAAGTGCGGCTGTGCTGGTAGCTGACTCCTCAAGCTACATAAAAATATAATCAAACAAATATACTAAGTACTATGCTCGTCATATGCTCAATAATATGCTAAGATGCTCTACTCTATCAGATTACTCATACGGATATAAACGAACGCTCTATGGGTTCGTTAAAATAAATCTAAGTCCGGAAATTAAACTGATAAGCTCAACTGGACTGGTTTGGCTCGGAAAATTTCTTAAATTTTGGAATAAGACTCGGACCGAAAATCACGAACCAACACTGACTCGAACCGCTGGTTAAACCGGCCGATTCTCTCACTAACTGAACCTGGTCGAGCTGAACCGGACTGGGTTGGACCACCGATTCACTCTGGACCGGGTGGTCACGGGCTGCTCGAACTGGCCGGGCTCGGTCCAGTGCCAGGCCTGATGGGCCATGGCACGGCGCTAGGCACGAGCTAGGTGCGACCGGCCTCGGTGCTAGGCGCTGCTGGGCGCGGGCGGTGCGGCTGGCATGGGCCCTGGCACGAGAATTAATGGAGCGCGACTTAATGTTGCGCGAGCTAAAGAAAAACCTTAAAGGCTCGATCAACCGAATGAAGGCCTATCACGATGGCAAGCGGCGGGAAGAGAGCTTCGAGCAAGGTGACTACGTCTACCTAAAGTTGTGACCATTCAGGCAACGCACTGCGGCGCAAAAGGCCGCGACCAAGCTCGGCGTCCGCTACTATGGGCCAAACCAAGTTTTGAAGCGCATAGGCAAGGTGGCCTATCGACTTGAGCTTCCGGAGGACTCGCACATCCACCCAGTGATACATGTTTCGCAACTCAAGCGAAGTTTAAGTGAGTCCCACCGAGTGTACGATCGGCTGTCGGCGACAACCTGGGAAGGGCATATCATCGTGCGACCAGGCTGCGCAGTCGAATATCGGCGAAATAGGAAGGCCGGCCGATACCGGTGGGAAGTGTTGGTCGAATGGGAGGATTTGCCAACGGAAGAGGCGACATGGGAAGACATGGAGGAAATGTGTACACAATTCCCGGCTTTCGTCCTTGAGGATAAGGAAGCACTTGAAGGGGACAAGAATGATGAGGATATGGCGCGACGACTCAAGAATGCTTCGAGTCGTGCCTTTCACGCGCGTAGGAGGTTGGTGCGCCAGACCAGGGAGGTTAACGCCATTGACGCAGGTGACGACGCCCGCGGACAAATTGACGGGGCCTTAGTCCTCGAAGGGCTAGGCAGCGAGCGCGAAGACGACAAACGATTAAAAATTATACACAATTTTATAAAATTTAAATACGTTTTTCAACAAAAACGAGCCTAAATTAAAAACCGAAGATAACGAACGATTCAGACTTTAAAATATTTATCTAAGGAACTTCAGCATATGAACAACAACATATAAAAATATCGGCCTTAAACACTTGGCATGTAAATTTATAAAATTAAAACAACATTCAGAAATTCTTCGAATTTCCATCAGAACTGAACATAAAAGAACTCCAAAAATTTCAATAATTTTACAGCATGCAATACATCTTAAAATGAGCATGTCAACCAAAAATCAGAATTTTTCAGCAAATGAACGATTTTTCATAATTAAAACAAATTCTGGCAGAATCACAAAATAAATTATTTACTCTATCAAAGCTAGTCCAAAAATTCTAAACATTTTACACAACATAACCACATACCAAAGGCACATAATACTAAAGTTTCAGCATATTTGAAGCACTACACAATTAATTATGCATTTAACAAGAATCTGAACAAAAATCAATTTAATTTTTAAAGATAGCTACCGGCCTTTAAAAGTTACTAAATTTTTACACAAGCTACGATTTCAACAGAAACAGTTTCACCCTCAATTTCAAGGCAATTGAACCAGTACTCGATTTATGGTGAATTTTACATTCAAAACAGCAATTACGAACTTCGAAAATTCATAACTTCAAATTTACAAGTTGAAACGATACAAGGTCAACGCCATTGTGTTCGTAACTATCCTAAGTCCCTAAATCAACAGCAACTAATCACCTAATAAGAGTTCTCGTTCGATTCGCACGATTCGACGAGATTCACATATAAACAGAATGGTATAATACGAGACAACAATATCACAGAAAATCATATCGCTTAACAATTTCACAAAGCACGTTAACATCACATAAACACATAAATTACGAACAACACGTCATATAATCGTGAAATAAATAAACGAAGAGCCGAGACTCGATACCGTTCTCGAGAAAACGAGTGAGAAGGGTTCGAGCGGGCTCGACGGTGAACTTCGTCTCGCGAAAGAGGAGAGCTCGTCGCTGCGGGAGGAAAGCTTGCTGCTGCGGGGTCACAGGGTTCGTCGGAAGCTCTCGTCGCTGGTGCTAAGATGACTGGATCACGAAGAGAGAAGGGTCGTCGAAGTTGCAGGCTCACGAACTCGCCGGCGAAAGGTTGCAGCGGCGGAGTCTCACGGCGAGGGTCGTCGGGCTCGTCTCTGTTCGCGGTGGAGTTTCACGGAGAGGGTCGTCGGGCTCGTCTCTGTTCGCGGCGGAGGAGGGCAGTTCGCGGCGAAATTTCGCGTGAAGGGAGTCACCGAAAATTCTTTGCGAGGAGGAGTCGGCACTGGGTTGCTGCGATGATGATGGGAGGGCATAATGAAGACGATTCAGGTAAGGGAAGGTGGGTGACGGGATGACAATGGTGATGAGGTGATTGAGTTTGACGATGAAGGTGAGAGGATCGTTTTCTCTGCTTCAAATGTGAGATCGAGAGATACCGAAAAATTGGAAAAAGCTGCGGGATAAATTTTGATCTCCTACTGATCGAGGTTAAAATATAGCAGCTAGGTTAAATGTATTGGACCCCAAGAAAAGGCATCTCTACGCGCAAAAACAGAGAAAAAAGATCTACCTGGCTGGGCCGGGTTACGAGTTCAGGTCGCGGGCTCAAAGATTCAAACGGTTCAAAGAAAACGATTCTCTCGGGCTCAATATCTCTGTTGGTTTAGCCAAAAAAATAAAATGGCTCGATTCACACGATAATTAAAATAAATAAATAAACCGGATTAATATACATTATAATACACACATTTTAATTTTTAAGATAATAATAATATTAGTAAAAATACAAACACACATTTTAATTAATTAATAACACTTAGACAATTAGGCATTTAATTTAATATTTAGACAATTAAGCAATTTGACAAATAAATCATATTAGGCAATTAATACTTTATAGCATTCAACAAATAATAATAACAACAAGTAAATAATAATAATAATAATAATAATAATAATAATAACAACAAGTAAATAATAATAATAATAATAATAATAATAATAATAATAATAATAATAATAAATAATTCTCAATAATTCAATAATCAAACGGGGCATTACAATCTATCCTCCTTAAAATATTTCCATCCTCGGAAATGCGAAAGAACACACATCAAAAAGGAAAAGATAGATTCTCATAGGAATTTCCAATCATGAGGTCCAGACATCATTCTCCAGAACTCGATTCTGTTTCCATGAATCATATCGCCTTGTACTCGAAAGGCACGTACTCACATACAGGAACCAATCCGACTCGCCCTATGTTCATATGTTTACCTTCTTGCTTGGGAGGGTGATCAGTCCTGCCCGAGCTCAGGCGTACATCTTCTTGCAAGGGACCCAGTTCGGTTTAGCCTATACTCATGAGTATCAACGACTTGCTTCGTACCTAACAACACACAAGACCTCAACAGGTCGTTTGGTGTATTGTCAGTGTACTCCGACTACCTCAATAGGTCATTCGGGGTTTGGCCCAGGTTTTCTTAAGAAATTACAATTCAAGGCTACCAAAAAGGAATGGTCTTACCAAATTTCGAAAAATTTTGGGGTCAACAAAACAATATATATTTCAGGCGTTTCTCAATTTCAAAAGTTTCAAAAAGTCTCAAAAATAGCAAGGTGCATGTTCGAGTTCCAATCCACCAACTTTCTAAATCAATAAAATACAATACGACACAGATCTAACGATATGCGAAATCTCAAAAGAATTCTCATGACGATTATCCCTAAGTCAGCGGCTTCTGTCGAGACATTAGATAGATAGCTCGTCTCGGCTCTTCCGACAAACGGCGTCGGCCGACACGTCAGCTCTTCATCAGGTAGCTAATCGTGTCAGCAGCCCTAAACGAGCGCAACTCACTTCCCAACCTTCACACTTCGGAATTTGAACGTGAAGTTCCTCTTGGGATTCCGAAAGAAGGAAAAGAACAAAAATTTACAATGAACAAAACTAGAATAAGGACGGTTCTGCACTATGCGATGTGCTTGCTTCTGACTCGACTATCCTCCTTAAAAGGCTTCTGCATAATCTTTTAAGGTGGAAAAATACTCCATCTTCTTATCGAACCGAATTGTGCTGGCTTCAGCTCCTGTGCGTTTATCTTGGTGCCGAGCGCGAATAATTATTGTCCCCCTCGAGGCTGGGTTATTCACGAAAGTGGCAATAGAAAAATTTTGCCCTCGAGTCTTCCTGATATTTTAGCGATGGCATTCGAAACTCTCATACTTCGCAAGAGAATAAAGATAAGCAGAAACAAAAAGATACTTAATCTCACTTGGAATCAGGTCTTTCAAAACAAGATCAACTCCCAACATAAGATAAACCAGAATTAGTTAAACTTCAAGAGAAGCGAGTTTTAAAGTAGGGAAGCTTAAAATAGTTTACACAGCGAATCAGAAGTAGGGGAAGATCAAGTGAAATCTTCAATATACGAAAATTAGATAACAAAAAGAAGCCTCAATCACATTTCAAAAATTGTTTGCCATGTGAATGGAAAAAAGGCTTGCAAGAGTAGAAGACAAGAATTTAAGAAAGGAAGCACGACTGCTTCGTCTTCACAAGTCCACGTTTCACTGTTTTCATCATCGGTTCAAGCTGTACCTGGTAAGTCCCGCTGTCACTAGGAAATCGCTCACGGCGCAAAATACATAAAAGAATTTTTGACGTCTCCTTCAAGACAGGAATGTCACTCAAAATCGCGGAATAAAATATACACGCGGTGCTGGATCGGTCTATCCGCCTTAAGGACAAGGTCGGATTTTTTGCTAAGAGAATTTCGCAAAAGAATAGGTCACCATCGTCTTTCTCGAGGCCTAGCCACTCTCGAGAGTCGCGACAGTGTTACGCATTAAGTTTTCCCAATACTCCTCGGGGTCAGACCTTAAGTATGCACAAGGAACCCACACTCTACTCCGAGTTCGCACTCGACTGGGGGTCAATACACATCTAATGGTCTTAACAACCATGGTTACAGACCTCCGATTATCCGACACTTGAGACTTCTTCGGTTGTCTGCTCCCTTCGTTTAAGCCTTCTCCTTTCGAGATGGCTCACAAATGGTCCTCTATCGAAGACACCAAAATACATCGAGAGGACTGTTATACATAGAACTCAGCTCGATAATATCATATCGAATTTCTAAACAAACAAAACCTAGAGTTAGAACTTAACTATATATCGCTAGAGTTCAAGTTCATACAATTAAGGTTCGCCACTCATCTAGAGTTCCAGAACGATTAAAAGTAGAAGGATAAATTCCTAAGCCTCGGTTTACATCTCATCATATTATCTTATGAATTGGGTAACTCATAATCAATTCAAAATTTCTTATGAAACTCATACCTGAGTTGGCGAGGCACGACGGAAGCGAGTGGTCATATACTACATCAATAATACAAGTACTTCACATAATTTACGTATACCAGTCCACAGAAACGCAAACTGACTCTGATACCAAACTGTAACGCCCCACTTTTATTTGCCGAAAATCAGAATAAATTTTTCAAATTTATTTCAAAACACCTGAGGCGTTACTCATTTTTAAAACGAATTTCAATAATCAACTGTCATCAATATCAATCATCAATCATCAATAATTCAACCATCAATTTTAGTGACTCCCAAAACGGGTAAAAATGCATAAATCACCCAAACCGGGTTCCAACAATATTCATAAGTTTTAAGGAGCATCTCCTTAACATTATTCAATCATACATTCCGAAAACCTTAAATGCAATAGTACTTCAAGTTCATATTTATGAAAATGAGTTCATAAATGCGGAAGCATAAGAAATAATAGGACCAGTCTTATAAACCGACCACCACTCGCTTAACTCCGCCGTCGCACCTGCCTCACTTAACCTGAAACGTGAATTTCAGGTGGGGATGAGCACAGTTGGAAAAAGTAGTGCTCACTACTATGTGGTAAACATTATTCACAATAATAAAACAGGGATCAATAATCAATAAGGTCTGATCGCAACATGTATACGAAACAATCAATTATCCCAATTTTCTATCGATCATATCAATAATAGACTCATGTGCCCACCTACGCATAGACTACTGCCGATTATATATCGAATGCCCTCCGGCCTTACATCGAGTGTCCAGCCAGTAGGAGTAACCCGCCGGCCAAGGCCTCACCTTGGTCTTACCAACGGGGTTGTCCAGCACAGGGACCTTCAACCCAGGTCTTACGGCTAAAAAAGAAGACTACCCTACGGGTACGTTCTATAGCTACGGGGATAACCGTTCAACGGCCGGTATAGCTCACATCGAAGGCTACATGGTTCACATGCATACATTGATCATACCAAATTTAAAACAGTAATAACATTTACAACATAGACAATTTTAGAACAACAACCCACCTGGATTCGGACTGATGGTAGCAATTCAGAAAAGACGTAGGTTGAGGCTTGACTCCTCAAACACCTACTTTATGTCAAGATCCTACAATCAATATCTTGACTTAATCGAAAAACACAAAACAGACCTAGTCGAGTTTGTTTCGACTAAGTAGTTTGTGAAGTTTTGTGGATATGGGAACTCTAGGACTTAGTGTAACGCCCCGCTCTAACTTAATTATCAGAGTACATTTTAAAGACATCTTTTAAAATAGTTTAAGAAAATGATTCGGAGCGTTACTAAAAGATTTATTTTATTTTTAAAAATCCGTTACGATCGTTTAAAATTTACAAGCAAAACGGATTAACATAATATACAATCCGACTATGAAATCGGATCAAAAGTCAAAGTTTGACAAACAGTGAAATTCAGCGGAACATAGCGTGGCAAAACAAGACAATAAAATATTTAACTTCGATCCACCCGTCAACTTCACAGCTCCAGACCGACTTCATGACCTGAAAAATTTGATAAATGGGGTGTGAGTACCACTGTACTCCGTAGAAACTCATACTAAAGTAAACAGCAATAATAATAGTAATATCATGATCAAAAGCATATAACATAACTGTGAATTTCCTGGTCAACAGTATAAACCGGACCGGGATCCGTGAATCTACCGGCTGCCATGATAATAATGATAATGATGATAACAATGATTGCCGGAATCCATGTGCACACACTAGTGGTAGATGACGCCACTAGAACTTAGAACGGAATTATGGCAACCTGAACCGGCCAACATCCATTCCAAGCGGAAAACATAATTTGACATACCTTGAACATGATATCATAATTATAATCAATATAATACCCAGTCTGAGTCCCCACCTGTACTGAAGATATGAAACTGGAAGTGCTGATAGTCGTGAACTGATCAAACTGTAACATAATATAAACAATTACTAAGTACTATGCTCAGATCAATAAATTTAATTGTTAAGATGCTCGACTCGACTTAATATGATATCCGGATATAAAGGAACGCTCTAAAGGTTCACAGAAATAATTCTAAGTCCGGAAACTATACGGATATGCTTAACTGATCTGGTTTGGCTCGGAAAATAACTTAGATTTCGGAATAAGACTCGGACCAAAAATTTTTAACCAAAACAGACTCGAACTGTCGGCTAAACCGGCTGGTTCACTAACTGGATGAACCGGGTCGGCTGGACCAGACCGATTGGACCACCGGTTCACACTAAACCGGGTGTCACGGGTTGGCTGGGTTCGATCCCGTGCCGGGCCTGCTAGGGCCATAGCACGGCACTGGACACGGGCTAAGTGCGACCGGCCTCGGCACTAGGCGCTGCTGGGCGCGGGCAGTGCGGCTGGCACTGGCCGAGCGCGAGGGACGCGGGATAGACGCGTACCCGGGCTGAATGGGCACTGGGCGTGCGGCTGGCACGACCCAGGTGCGGCTGGCGCGAGGACTGACGCGACCAGACATTTCTCGCGCATCTCGGGTGCGACTAAGGCTTGTCAGGGTGCTGCCGAGCAACCCTGGGCATGCGGGCTTGCTGTTGAGCACGTCCCTGGCCAACTGACTGCTCGGGCGTGCGGCTGGGCACGTCCCGAGGTCCCTGAACCTTACTCGGGTTCTTTAAGGCACGGTAACAAAACACTCGGATGCGCTGTTGGCACGACCCGAGGGTAGCTGCGCGTGGCACGAGCGACTAGCTCGGGGTCGCGCATACGTGACACTGGGACAGCACTGCCGGCATGGCCGCTACGTGGGGCAGCATGTCCGTGACCGGCCCTTGCCGGCCGTGCGGCCATTTTCCTTGATTAAAAATGACATAACATGACATGATTAACACATTTATACATACATGGGTCTGAGGGTCATGATAATAACATGAAAATTGATATGATTGGCCACGGTGTGCGCGATAGGCGCGTCCGACGGCTTTAAAGTGTACCCTTGACCAAACATGAACTTTTCTCGAGCAACATGAGTTGATTGACCATAATTTATCATTTAAAGGCTGTTGGAACATAAATGTCCCTAACAAATTTGATCATAATGAGAGATACCCTAATAGGGTGAGACACGACCCGTGGGCGCGCGCTACGTGCGCGGTCCACTTCTCTTGGCCATATCATCAACAAAATGACAATTTATCTCGGGCCATCTTTCTTGACTGAATATAACACATTAAATAAGGACTAATGATGCATAATTTGCTCGAGAGATATTGGCTATATAAAGAGATGAGTTGATACGACCCTAAAATGCACACCCGAGAGCGTTTTCGATCATTACATGAACTTAGACCTATAATTGAACTCAGCATGATACATATAACATCATAATAAGGTCAGCATCATATTACCCTTTGGTTGCCCGAAGAAAGTTAGCAAGATTTCGGTGATGGTTCGGTCCTTCCTCCTTCCCTTGCGCGCGTACGGAAAACTAGGTTAATAGATCTTAATCTTGCTTAGAGTTTGCTTAGGAAATAGCTTAAGTTATAAGCTACAAATCTTTCCCAACACATGATTTATAGGCGGTGAAAAGAGTAGAAAATTGGAAGTAAAACGCACGGCCAATAGGCTCGTGCCATTTGCCGCACCCTAGGGCCACGAGGTGTAAAACTCACGGCTTAGTCACACATTACTTGGCACAAGGAGGCCACTTGGCTAGGAAAGATAAATATTCATGTGATTTGCCCAAGCTTTTCGTCCACTTGCGTTCATTAAATACTTAAGCGCGCTTAGGACTTGTTTTGCTCGTGATTAGCTTATATAAGGGCAATTAGAAGAAAAATCATACACTAAGCCGTGCAATGACCAATGCTTAAGAACGTATGATGATTGATTGAACACTTAAGCTTAAATGAACATAATTGATGCACTTAAGGGACCAGTAAGTACGATTATGCGCATGATCACGCACGATTAGCGCGAGATTAGCACATTTTCCGCTCAATTAAGTACGATTTGATTCGATAATATTTTATCGAGCGATTGAACATAAATTGACTTATACTTTGGATATTTAATGATTCCGAGAATAATATGAATATTACGGAACTAAGTACGTAATTTACATTAGGTTAAAAATGGGCTATTACAATCTGCCCTCCTTACAATATTTCCGTCCTCGGAAATATCAAACTGAACACCTATACATGATACATAAGAGTATATACATCAAAACTGGAAATCAGGAAAACGAGCGTGAATATCAGCTTCCTGCTCCCAAGTGGCACCGTGGCGATCCCATTGAATACGAACGAGGGGAATCTCACTCTTCCGAAGTCGACGAACCTTTCGGTCCAAAACGGCTACCGGTTTCTCCTCGTAAGATAAGTCTGGCTGAATCTGGATATCAGTATGCTGAAGAATATGATCTGGATCGCACACGTATTTACGTAACATGGACACATGAAAAACATTATGAACATTGGATAATTCAGGAGGCAAGGCTAAACGGTAAGCAACTTCGCCCACTCGTTCGAGAACTTCGAACGGGCCGATATAACGAGGATGCAACTTTCCTCTCTTTCCGAATCGAATGATCCCTCGGAATGGACGAACTTTAAGAAAAGCTCGCTCCCTAACTTCGAACTAAATATTACGTCTGTGTTGATCGACTGATGATTTCTGCCAACTCTGAGCTGCCTGAAGTCTTTGTCTGATCAATTCTACATCTGCCGCCGTCTCCGCTATCATGCTCGGACCAAGTATTCGGCGTTCACCGACGTCGTCCCAATAAAGAGGAGAACGACATTTACGACCGTATAGTGCTTCATAAGGAGCCATTTGAATAGAAGAATGATAACTGTTATTATAAGCAAATTCACATAATGGTAATAACGACTCCCACTTAGCACCCCTGTCAACAATCAAAGATCGCAACATATCTTCCAGTGTTTGAATAGTCCGCTCGGATTGTCCGTCAGTCTCTGGATGATAAGCCGAACTAAATTCTAATCTGGTGCCCATCGCCTTGTGCAAACTTTCCCAAAATCTGCTAGTGAATCTGGGATCCCTGTCTGACACAATAGTAACAGGCACGTCGTGAAGTCGGACAACTCCCTCGGTATAAATCTCGGCTAACTTATCCAAAGACATATTCATCGATACTGGCATAAAATGAGCAACCTTGGTCAATCTATCCACCACGACCCAGATAGCATCGTGATGTTTATTAGACTTTGGTAACCCAGTGACAAAATCCATCGTGACTTCCTCCCACTTCCACTTCGGAATCTCGAGTGGTTGCAGAAGGCCCAAGGGACTCTTGTGTTCTGCTTTGACTTGTTGACAGGTTAAACATTTCCTTACAAAGTCGGCAACGTCCTTCTTCATTCCACGCCATTTCTTCAGGTCATGATACATCTTCGTACTTCCCGGATGAGCTAAATAAGGTGCGGTATGAGCTTCAGATAAAATTTCTTTCTGCAACGCTTCGACTTCCGACACCACGATTCTGCCTCGAAATTCTAAGGCTCCATCCGAACCTAGTTGGAAACCTTCGACACCTCCGGCACGGACTTTAGCATTAATAACACGAATAAATTCATCAGACATCTGTTCCCGCCGGATTCTCTCCCTTAACATTGGTTGAACCTGCATAGCACTAACACTCCCGGTAATCGCTGCAGGAAGTGCATCAACAATCTGAATTTGCATCCGAGCGAATTCTTGGATAAGATGGTTCTGCTGAGTAACAACGTAAGTCAAATCACCCTTCACCTTGTGGCTTAGGGCATCAGCAACGACATTCGCTTTCCCCGGATGATACTGAATGGTACAATCATAGTCTTTCACAAGTTCTAACCGACGCCGCTGACGCATGTTGAGCTCTTTCTGAGTAAAAATATATTGCAAGCTCTTATGATCAGTGAAAATTTTGCATTTGCCGCCATACAGATAATGTCGCCAAATCTTGAGGGCATGTACCACTGCTGCAAGTTCCAAGTCGTGTGTAGGATAATTCTGTTCATGCGGCTTTAATTGACGAGAGGCATAAGCAACGACCTGGCCATCCTGCATTAGAACACATCCCAAACCCTGTCTCGAGGCATCACTATAAATGGTGAAACTCCGAGTAGGATCCGGTATAATTAAGACAGGTGCAGTGGTCAATCTCCTCTTGAGCTCCTGAAAACTGGACTCACAACGATCAGTCCACTTGAACGTGACAGACTTCCTCGTCAATTGGAATAATGGGAGGGCAATTTTGGAAAATCCCTCAATAAACCTGCGATAGTAACCCGCCAAACCGAGAAAACTACGAACCTCGGATGGATTCTTGGGTCTGGACCAATTTTGAATAGCAGATATCTTGGATGGATCAACCTCAATACCTGCCTGCGTAATAACATGACCAAGGAAGGTAACTCGCTCGAGCCAGAATTCACATTTCGAGAATTTTGCATATAACTTTTCTCGCCTAAGGGTTTCAAGAACAACCCTCAAGTGCTCCTCGTGTTCCTTCTGGCTCTTCGAGTAGATCAAAATATCATCAATAAAAACAATAACAAACTGATCAAGATAAGGGTGAAATATACGGTTCATCAAGTCCATGAATACTGCCGGGGCATTACTGAGCCCAAACGGCAATACTACGAACTCATAGTGACCGTAACGCGTATGAAATGCAGTTTTTGGAATATCTGACTCTTTGATTCTCAACTGGTGGTAGCCTGAACGGAGATCAATCTTAGAAAATACACAAGCTCCCCTCAGCTGATCAAATAAATCATCGATTCTGGGAAGCGGATATTTATTCTTGATAGTTAACCGGTTAAGATCCCGGTAATCAATACACATGCGCATAAATCCGTCCTTCTTCTTGACAAAGAGAACGGGTGTAATAGCCCAGTTCTGTATTAATAAAATGACAGTTTTTAGTTCCCAGTTGAACTATTTCTTTTTATTAATACTGCTCGTCTTGAGTTCCGAGCCCAGTTATCAGCTATTCAATCTCAGTTATTAATTCCGGTCCATTTTTCTTATTTTAGAAATGGGTTGTATTTCAGTCGGAATTAATTATTCCAGTTGATGAATAATCGGATCTGAGTATGTTTCGATAAATCGTCTAAGTCCAGCCGTGCCCGGAACCGAGTCGTTCGGTCGCGAGTATCGCGCCTAGTTCGCGCCTAGCCAATTCTCGAGCCCTAGTAGTCTCGAGTCTTGCTCGAGCCCTAGCCATGCTCATAGCCTTACTTAGAATATTTTCTAAGTATGAGATCATTTTTATCAAGTCTTGGATGTCATTCCCTCGGCCTAAGTAACCCCGCACCGAGCTCGTGCACGGGTCTGAGTCCTCGCGCCCTAGTGTCGCGTGCCTCGCCAAGCCGCGAGTGCCCAAGTCATGGTTAGTGGTGTGGCATAAGTTTTCTAAGTATTTTTGGGTTCCTTTTTGTGCCACAAGTTTAGCCCTAGCCAAGTGTTTCATGATCGTCCCGAGTCCCTAGTGTCGCGCCCTAGCGCCCGCGCCCTAGCCTTGCGCGAGTCAAGCATGGTGGCCCAAGTCATGGCCAAACACCTTTGGAAATTTTCTAAGTGTGGAGAGTTTTATTTCCAGCCCTAAGCATGTAGCATTCTCGGCCCAAGCCTTTTAGCACGCGCAGCCCAGCAGTTCCCGCGCCCAGCTCGCGCCCAGGCCCAGCAGCGCCCAGGCCCAGCGCTGGCAGCGTACCTGCCCACTTTTTGAGCCTAAATCAATAAATTTCGGCCCACTTCTCCAGGGCCCAACTTCATGCGTGTGTTAAGGGGTGGATTAAGGACTAATTCAGCTTAGGATGCCCTAAGAAATGATTAAGGATGTCACATGGGCATTAGGGATTATTTAATTGTGGGTGGAGGGGCCATGTGCAATTATTTATGATGGGAACCTTGTCCCCTTGTGCTCCAGCCGACCAAGGCCTGTCCAAGGCACTTATTTAATCCAAGATACCCTGCATATGCTCCAAGAATCCGTGCCATTTCAGTCCAAGGCCACCCTAACTCCTATGTGCATGGGAAAGGCTTATGTCCCCCATTTTGTTCCCTATCTTTGGACTTTGAGAGCTCCGCCCCTCTCCACTATTTAAGACCTATTCCTCAGACATTTTGAACTCATTTGCCACTTAAAAGCTCGAGCAATCCTTGAGAAAACCGAGAGCTAGTGCCTAGCCTTGCCGCGCGCGCGTGTGCTCCGGGGAAGAGAAGAACTCGTGTTCAGCTTGTTCCAGCCTAGTTATCTCGAGGCTTATCATTATCCAAGCATTATTTGGATTTTTCTAAGTCCCTTGAAGCTATCCTCCTCAGCCATTCATGCCCCAAAGTCGAGGCTAGTCACCTAGGCCGCGAGTGAGCCCTAGGGGAAGCCATTGGCACCATTTCGTGTTCGAGCAAGGTAAGCTCACACTCCTAATTTTTCCCAGCATATACATGACATTTTAAGATTTATCATGTATAAAAATGAGGCCATGCACGTGAGAATAAGAAGATTTGGATTTTTGAACATATGAGCCCTAAATTCGTAAGTTTATGTACATGCATGATATGGCCGAGATTAGCATCTTAAAAATCCTCAAAAATCATGAATATGACATGGTTAAAACAGTTTCATGCTTTGAGTTCATTTGTTCGGTCAATTTGTTAAGTGAAATCGAGCCATTTTTACCCCCGAACCTAAGTATATGTGCATGCATGTATTGACCAATGTTCTAGCCTCATTAGCCATGATTTTTGATGTATATCATTTGGCCCTAGGTTAATTTTCATGTTGAGCATGTTCATTTTTGTGCCCTAGGGTGGCCTCGTGCCTAATCGGCCCTATAAGCCCACCACCAAATCCAACCGAGGTCTCTCAGGGACTTTTGGCATTTTTGTGTATATTATGTCATATTAGGTTGATTTGGTTCAGTAGTCCCCGGCAAAGTTGTCGGAAGTTCAGCAAAGGACCGGCTAGAGTCACCAGCCGCGCCAGTCGCGCGTGCCGTGCCCGTGCCGCGTCGCAGAGGCCAGGCCGTGCCTCTGTCCGTGCCCGCGTCTAGCGTACGCGAGGCACCGCAGCCCCTAGTGCACGAGACAGCGCCCAGCAGCGCCTGTCCGTGCCAGCCCGCGAGGTCTCAGCGCCAGTCGCGCCAGAGCACCTCCGACAGCGCCCGGCAGCGCTGTCCCAGTGTCATGCACGCGTGATCCCGAGCCAGTCGCTCGTACCACGCGGAGTCGACCTCGGGTCGTGCCAGCAGCGCACCCGAGTGTCCAGTGCCATGCCTTAGTGACCCCGAGTCAGGTCCAGAGGCCTCGGGACGTGCCCAGCAGCACGCCCGAGTAGTCAGTTAGCCCGGGACGTGCCCAGCAGCATGCCCGCGTGCCCAGGGTCGCCCGGTAGCACCCTGACAGCCCTAGCCGCGCCCGAGCCGCGCGAGTAGTGTCTGGCCACGTCCGTTCTCGCGCCAGTCGCACTCGGGTCGTGCCAGCCGCACGCCCAGTGCCCAGTCAACCCGGGTACGCGCCAGTTCCCGCGTCCCTCGTGCTCGACCGTGCCCAGCAGCACGCCAGCACACCCAGTGACTCTCGGTCGTGCCCAGCCGCACCTAGTGGCACCAGTCGTGCCAGGGCCCGTGCCAGCCGCACAGCCCGCGCCCAGCAGCGCCTAGTACCGTGCCCGGTCGCACCCAACTCGTGCCCAGCGCCGTGCCATGGCCCCAGCAGGCCCGGCACGGGACCGAGCCCGGCCAGTCCGAGCAGCCCGTGACCACCCGGTCCAGTGTGAACCGGTGGTCCAACCCGGTCCGGTTCAGCCCGACCCGGTTCAGCCAGTTAGCGAACCGGCCGGTTTAGCCGGCGGTTCGAGTCTGTTTTGGTTCGTGATTTTCGGTCCGAGTCTTATTCCGAAATCTAAGTATTTTTCTGAGCCAAACCAGATCAGTTAAGCATATCAGTATAATTTCCGGACTTAGAATTATTTCTGTGAACCCTTAGAGCATTCCTCTATATCCGGATGCGTAATCTGATAGAGTAGAGCATCCTAGAATATTTTTGAGCATATGACGAGCATAGTACTTAGTATATTTGTTTGCTTATATTTTTATGTAGCTTGAGGAGTCAGCTACCAGCACAGCCGCACTTACACATTTTCAAAACCGATCAGGTGGAGACCCAGTCTGGGTTATACATTAAGTTTAATAGTCGATATCACGTTCAGGTATGTATATGAGTTTTATCCACTTTGGGTTAAGGCCAAGTTTGCCTTCCCTAAGTTCTGGTGGTGGCCCAGTTTGCCCTAGTTATACCATCAGAGTGTGCACACGGTTACCGGCCAGAGTGTTCCGGGAGTTACCGGCCAGAGAGTTCCGGGATTTTCAGTTTACTTATATATACCAGTTTGCGATATCATTATTAATATTGCTGTTTACTTTAGAATGGGTTTTTATGGAGTACAAGTGGACCGTACTCACCCCCACTTTATATTTTCAGATGACAGGGTCGGCGGGCAGGCGTGAGACGAGCTGTGGTGGTGGTGGTCGTGAGTTCCGCACGAAAGCTGTTCCCGGGACATTTGTTTAAACTGTTTTGTAAACTATTATAACCACGTATTTTAGACTTCCGCTATGCTTGCGTTTAATTTCGAACATGCATGACTTAATTATCGGACTTAAATAATTTTAAACGGTTCGCCAGTACGAACGGTCCAGACTAATGTGCATGATTCGTAAAAATATGAACCTGATTTCTTTAAGTCTAAACCAGTCGTTAGACCTAGGTTAAAGAAACGGGTTTCTAAGCAGAAAAGTCCTTAGCAGCATCCCGAGATAGTCTGCAAATGATTTCGAAAAATTTATAAGCGTTTTCGAAAGAGTTAAAATTTGCGAAAATTTGGCCCTAGTTAGTGGGGTGTTGCAACGGGGGCTCCCCAAGGTGAAACACTCGGCCGAATGAAACCGAGTTTAAGTAATTCCTGAATTTGAGTCTTTAACTCCTGTAACTCCTTCGGCGCCATGCGGTATGGTGCTTTGGACATAGGACCGGCTCCTGGAATAAGATCAATAGAGAACTCTACCTGCTGGTTAGGTGGTCCTCCTGGAAGTTGGTCTGGAAACATGTCCACAAATCTCGCGAACAATAGGAACATCGTGAGGTGTCCGTGCTTTCGGTTCATCGCTGACAAGACTTACAAGATAACCCTGGCAATCATTATGCCGCAACATCTTTCTGGCTTTCGCCATAGAAATAACATGTGGTAAAGCACGAGTCTTGGAGCCATAAAAGGTAATAGAATCATCTTCCGGAAGATAAAGAGTAATCTCCCGGTCGTGACATCGTATATCTGCGTGATAATATGTTAACCAATCCATGCCGAGAATGAGGTCAAAATCCCTCATCTCGAGAACATAAGCTTCGGTAGGCAAGACACGTCCACCGATAGAAAGGCTAAGATTGGTTGCTTTAGCATCAGTTACCATCTTTCTTCCCGAGGCTAAACTCACCTCGAGAGGATCGACAGCAGAGATAGTATGAACCCCAATGGCGTCAAGACATCGTCGAGAAATGAAAGAGTGTGTTGCACCGGTATCAAATAAAGCGAAAACAGGAACATCATTAAGTATAATCATCCCAGACATGGTACCTGGGTGTTGAGCTGCTTCCGCTTGATCGACTGCATAGACACGAGCTGGCTGTCTCCCGCGTTGCTGTTGCTGTTGAGGTTGTCTTGGTGGTTGCTGTTTGGGCTGCTGAGGTTGTTGAGGTTGTTGTTGTTGAGGTTGTTGTTGTTGTTGCAATCGTGGACAATTCGGTCGGATATGACCAGGCTGTCGGCAATAGTAGCAAATGTTCTGGCCCATCAAGCAGTCTCCGCGGTGAATCTTTCCACAAGTGGGGCAAGGTGGTATAGGTTGCTGCTGTCGCTGACGGTTCCTGCGGTCATCTGGGCCTCCCCTGTTCTTCCTCTTGTTCTTGTATCTTTGTTGTGGGGCAGCTGCGGGTTGAACATTTGGTATTGAGGATTGAGTAGAGAAAATCGGCTGAAGACGATCTTGATTGGCTTCCCTTCGTATGCTGGCATCAATCTCCCCTGCAATGGTGACAGTACGGGCATAGGACTGGACTCCATGGCCCACGATGTTGTGACGGACTACTAGAATAAGCCCGTCGATAAAACGTCTCGTCCTTGTTGCTTCTGTGGTCATCAAGTCAGGTACAAAAGCTCCAAGTCGAGTGAATTCTCTCTCATACTCGTCCACTGTCCGAGTATCTTGTTTAAGCGCCAAAAAGTGACGCTCCATTTCGACTTTGTAGTAAGGTGGATAATACTTATCACGAATTAACTCCTTCAACATGTCCCACGTGCATTTTTCTTTTTCACCAGGACGCATACCCCAGTAGGCGTTCCACCAAAGTCGTGCGTCACCGGTTAATTGAATTTGTGCGCATAATACGCGATAACGCTCAGGACAGTCCATGACCTCAAAAATCGTTCCAAGGCCCTGAACCCATTCGTCGACAATGCGGGGATCTCCCTGACCGGAAAACTTCTCTGGATGATAGTCGCGAAACTGTGCGACTACCTCGGACTGTGAAGGTTCACGATGAGCCGAACTTCTATGAGTCGACATCTGAATGTTGAAAAAGTTTGACATGATTAAATATAAGGACAAGATACATTGACTGATTTATGGAACATACAAATTTCTTGACGAGTTATCAACTCTATCATGAATACTTTAGGCTATAAGCCCTAAGCATGATTCGAGCACCTTAACTAGTCCATAACAGTGATTCCCATAACATAACTGAGCATAGGTATAGTAAATTGTTTATAATTTAAAACATGTATCAGCACTTACCCGGTAGTCGGCGGAGTGTAAACTTTACGTGATCGAATATTTGAAAATTTTTTACTTTTAAAAATATTCAGAGACGCAGAAACGTGCTCTGATACCAACCTGTAACGCCCCGCTCTAACTTAATTATCAGAGTACGTTTTAAAGACATCTTTTAAAATAGTTTAAGAAAATGATTCGGAGCGTTACTAAAAGATTTATTTTATCTTTAAAAATCCGTTACGATCGTTTAAAATTTACAAGCAAAATGGATTAAAATAATATACAATCCGACTATGAAATCGGATCAAAAGTCAAAGTTTGACAAACAGTGAAATTCAGCGGAACATAGCGTGGCAAAACAAGACAATAAAATATTTAACTTCGATCCACCCGTCAACTTCACAGCTCCAGACCGACTTCATGACCTGAAAATTTTGATAAATGGGGTGTGAGTACCACTGTACTCCGTAGAAACTCATACTAAAGTAAACAACAATAATAATAGTAATATCATGATCAAAAGCATATAACATAACCGTGAATTTCCTGGTCAACAGTATAAACCGGACCGGGATCCGTGAATCTACCGGCTGCCATGATAATAATGATAATGATGATAACAATGATTGCCGGAATCCATGTGCACACACTAGTGGTAGATGACGCCACTAGAACTTAGAACGGAATTATGGCAACCTGAACCGGCCAACATCCATTCCAAGCGGAAAACATAATTTGACATACCTTGAACATGATATCGTAATTATAATCAATGTAATACCCAGTCTGAGTCCCCACCTGTACTGAA
>BKCP01005294.1:964084-1007204 GCA_008636005.1 Striga asiatica | reverse complement strand
AACCAAAACAGACTCGAACTGTCGGCTAAACCGGCCGGTTCACTAACTGGATGAACCGGGTCGGCTGGACCGGACCGATTGGACCACCGGTTCACACTAAACCGGGTGTCACGGGTTGGCCGGGTTCGATCCCGTGCCGGGCCTGCTGGGGCCATGGCACGGCACTGGACACGGGCTAAGTGCGACCGGCCTCGGCACTAGGCGCTGCTGGGCGCGGGCAGTGCGGCTGGCACTGGCCCTGGCACTGGCCGAGCGCGAGGGACGCGGGATAGACGCGTACCCGGGCTGATTGGGCACTGGGCGTGCGGCTGGCACGACCCAGGTGCGGCTGGCGCGAGGACTGACGCGACCTGACATTTCTCGCGCGTCTCGGGTGCGACTAAGGCTTGTCAGGGTGCTGCCGAGCAACCCTGGGCATGCGGGCGTGCTGTTGAGCACGTCCCGGGCCAACTGACTGCTCGGGCGTGCGGCTGGGCACGTCTCGAGGCCCCTGAACCTTACTCGGGTTCTTTAAGGCACGGTAACAAAACACTCGGATGCGCTATTGGCACGACCCGAGGGTAGCTGCGCGTGGCACGAGCGACTAGCTCGGGCTCGCGCATACGTGACACTGGGACAGCACTGCCGGCATGGCCGCTACGTGCGGCAGCATGTCCGTGACCGGCCCTTGCCGGCCGTGCGGCCATTTTCCTTGATTAAAAATGACATAACATGACATGATTAACACATTTATACATACATGGGTCTGAGGGTCATGATAATAACATGAAAATTGATATGATTGGCCACGGCGTGCGCGATAGGCGCTTCCGACGGCCTTAACGTGTACCCTTGACCAAACATAAACTTTTCTAGAGCAACATGAGTTGATTGACCATAATTTATCATTTAAAGGCTGTTGGAACATAAATTTCCCTAACAAACTTGATCATAATGAGAGATACCCTAATAGGGTGAGACACGACCCGTGGGCGCGCGCTACGTGCGCGGTCCACTTCCCTTGGCCATATCATCAACAAAATGACAATTTATCTCGGGCCATCTTTCTTGACTGAATATAACAAATTAAATAAGGACTAATGATGCATAATTTGCTCGAGAGATATTGGCTATATAAAGAGATGAGTTGATACGACCCTAAAATGCACACCCGAGAGCGTTTTTGATCATTACATGAACTTAGACCTATAATTTGAACTCAGCATGATACATATAACATCATAATAAGGTCAGCATCATATTACCCTTTGGTTTCCCGAAGAAAGTTGGCAAGATTTCGGTGATGGTTCGGTCCTTCCTCCTTCCCTTGCGCGCGTACGGAAAACTAGGTTAATAGATCTTAATCTTGCTTAGAGTTTGCTTAGGAAATAGCTTAAGTTATAAGCTACAAATATGTCCCAACACATGATTTATAGGCGGTGAAAAGAGTAGAAAATTGGAAGTAAAACGCACGGCCAATAGGCTCGTGCCATTTGCCGCACCCTAGGGCCACGAGGTGTAAAACTCACGGCTTAGTCACACATTACTTGGCACAAGGAGGCCACTTGGCTAGGAAAGATAAATATTCATGTGATTTGCCCAAGCTTTTCGTCCATTTGCGTTCATTAAATACTTAAGCGCACTTAGGACTTGTTTTGCTCGTGATTAGCTTATATTAGGGCAATTAGAAGAAAAATCATACACTAAGGCGTGCAATGACCAATGCTTAAGAACGTATGATGATTGATTGGACACTTAAGCTTAAATGAACATAATTGATGCACTTAAGGGACCAGTAAGTACGATTATACGCATGATCACGCACGATTAGCGCGAGATTAGCACATTTTCCGCTCAATTAAGTACGATTTGATTCGATAATATTTTTATCGAGCAATTGGACATAAATTGACTTATACTTTGGATATTTAATGATTCCGAGAATAATATGAATATTACGGAACTAAGTACGTAATTTACATTAGGTTAAAAATGGGCTATTACACTTAGACTCGATCAAAACAAATTAAAAGACAACAAACAAGCCAGTAGTAAACACAAAACAAATTTGGTCAACAACACTTAACCAAATCTCACTATATAAAATAATTGTTAAAAATTCACACTTGTTTCAGAAGGTCCATCAAACCTACGAGTTAGGCTCTGAACATTTTACATAAAATTCACCTCCCAGTACTTAGAAAAATCACCAAGTTTCAGCCTCAAACGAAGAAAGAAAGCACACCACTGCTCAAGCCTAGCATACTCACCAACTTCTACAAACTGAACTGAACAAAACTCAGACACAAACTACTAAGAAGACACCCAAACAACCAAGGACAGAAACAGACATAAACAGACACTAACAAGGCAGCAACACAGACAAATTATCAAAGAAGGAGTCAAGACCTCACTGCTAAAAATTCAGCCTCAAACTCGTTATACACAATTTTATAAATTTCAAATAAGTTTTTCAACAAAAACGAGCCTAAATTAAAAACCTAAGATAACAAACGATTCAAACCATGAAATATTTATCTAAGGAACATCAGCATATCAACAGCGACATATAAAAATATCAGCCTTAAACACTTGGCATGTAAATTTACAAAATTAAAACAACAATCAGCAATTCTTAGAATTTCCATCAGAACTGAACATAAACGAACTCCAAAAATTTCAATATTTTTACAGCATGCAATACATCACAAAATGAGTATGTCAATTAAAATCAGTATTTTTCAGCAAATGAACGTTTTGTCATAATTAAAACAAATTCTGACAGAATCACAAAATAAATTATTTACCCTATCAAACCTAGTCCAAAAATTCTAAACATTTTACACAACATAACCACATATAAGAGGCACATAATACTAAAGTTTCAACATATTTGAAGCACTACACAATTAATTATGCATTTAACAAGAATCTAAACAGAAGTCACTTTAATTTTTAAAGATTAGCTACCGGCCTTTAAAAATTACGAAATTTTTACATAAGCTATGATTTTAATTGAAACAGTTTCACCCTAAATTTCAAGGCAATTGGACCAGTACTCGATTTATGGTGAATTTTACATTCAAAACAGCAATTACGAACTTCGAAAATTCATAACTTCAAATTTACAAGTTGAAACGACACAAGGTCAACGCCATTGTGTTCGTAACTATCCTAAGTCCCTAAATCAACAGCAACTAATCACCTAATAAGAGTTCTCGTTCGATTCGCACGATTCGACGAGATTCACATATAAACAGAATGGTATAAATAACGAGACAACAATATCACATAAAATCATATCGCTTAACAATTTCACAAAGCACGTTAACATCACATAAACACATAAATTACGAACAACACGTCATATAATCGTGAAATAAATAAACGAAGAGTCGAGACTCGATACTGTTCTCGGGAAAACGAGCGAGAAGGGTTCGAGCGGGCTCGACGGTGAACTTCGTCTCGCGAAAGAGGAGAGCTCGTCGCTGCGGGAGGAAAGCTTGCTGCTGCGGGGTCACAGGGTTCGTCGGAAGCTCTCGTCGCTGGTGCTAAGATGACTGGATCACGAAGAGAGAAGGGTCATCGAAGTTGCAGGCTCACGAACTCGCCGGCAAAAGGTTGCAGCGGCGGAGTCTCACGGCGAGGGTCGTCGGGCTCGTCTTTGTTCGCGGCGGAGTTTCATGGCGAGGGTCATCGAGCTCGTCTCTGTTCGCGGCGGAGGAGGGCAGTTCGTGGCGAAATTTCGCGTGAAGGGAGTCACCGAAAATTCTTTGCGAGGAGGAGGCGGCACTGGGTTGCTGCGATGATGATGGGAGGGGATGATGAAGACGATGAGGGTGAAGACGATGAGGGTGAAGACGATTCAGGTGAGGGAAGGTGGGTGACGAGATGACAATGGTGATGAGGTGATTGAGTTTGACGATGAAGGTGAGAGGATCGTTTTCTCTGCATCAAATGCGTGATCGAGAGATACAGAAAAATTGGAAAAAGCTGCGGGATAAATTTTGATCTCTCCTACTGATCGAGGTTAAAATATAGCAGCTAGGTTAAATGTATTGGACCCCAAGAAAAGGCATCTCTACGCGCAAAAACAGAGAAAAAAGATCTGCCGGGCCGTGGCCGGGTTACGAGTTCAGGTCGCGGGCTCAAAGATTCAAACGGTTCAAAGAAAACGATTCTCTCGGGCTCAATATCTCTGTTGGTTTAGCCAAAAAAATAAAATGGCTCGATTCGCACGATAATTAAAATAAATAAATAAACCGGATATAATATACATTATAATACACACATTTTAATTTTTAAAATAATAATAATATTAGTAAAAATACAAACACACATTTTAATTAATTAATAACACTTAGACAATTAGGCATTTAATTTAATATTTAGACAATTAAGCAATTTGACAAATAAATCATACTAGACAATAATAATAATAATAATAATAATAATAATAATAATAATAATAATAATAAATAATTCTTAATAATTCAATAATCAAACAGTGCATTACAAAAGGCCTCGAGGGAGTGGAAGAAGGGTGAGTACGCACACGAAGTGGCGCGCTCATGGTGGGCGTAAGGCACGCGCATCGGCAGTACACGGCAGCCGAGCCGCAAGGCGCGCAAGTCTAGGCCGGGTGAAGAAGGGTTACGCGACAGGAAGTACGCGCGAGGATGCGCAGTGGGCCGACGACGAGTGCAAGATGGCAAGGCCCGGCAAGGTGGGCAAATAGTGAAAGGCGTGCGCGAGGGAACGTCGCGCACGGCGCATGAAGGCTAAGGCGGACGGTGCACAATGGGTGGATGTAGGGTGGACAGCATGCACGTGGGGCGGCTGCGATGAGGCGGGCGCACGAGCAGGGACAGGATCGGTACAGCGCGCAGTTAGGGAGGACACGACCCGGGCGGCTAGGGTTGGGCGTGACCGACTTGACGAGCAAGAAAAGAGATTGGGGAAAGATTTTCTTAGATTTCTTAGGAGTTCTAGTATGGTTAGGATTTGAATAAAAAGCATGTGCCTATTAGTATTTTATTTGCATGGAAAGTCTTGATTTGCAAGACATTTAGTTTCCTTAAGATTTTATTCTCATTCATGTTTTAGTATTTTAGTTGGAGTAGGACTATATTTTTTTTGACATCTATAAATACACATGTACTCTTAGCATTTCATTGGTGCTTTTATTGAGAGTGATTGATCGTGTGTTAAGTTAAACTTTTTCTTCCTATTTCTATTTTTCCCTTCTTTCGAATAAACATAAGGAGAGGATCGAAGCCTTGGAGGAAAGTTTGAAGACCATCGGAGACAGCCAACACACGACAAACAAAAATTTGGCCAAGATCGAGCTCATGGTGCACGACCTCGCCAGGCAGCTTACGCGCATCACCCGTTGACCGCGAATGAGCCACACGTCCCGATCGACCATGGCATCGAGCAGCCCCGAGACCGACCACGATGACTCTTACGGACGTTCGCGGAGGACGCGCGCATCACGCGCGACACACCAACCCGACGACTGAGGACATGCGCGACCGAAGCTCACTATGCCTATGTTTACGGGGACCGACCCGGATGCGTGGTTAAGTCGAGCCATGCAATTTTTCGAGATCAACAACATGCACAAGTCCGAGAGAGTCAAGATCACCGCTTACTATCTCGATGGTGAAGCAAACACATGGTGGCAATGGGTGTCACATGTATACAAGAGCAAAAGCGAGCACATTCGATGGATAGAATTTGAGAAGGAGTTGGTCACACGTTTTGGGACGAGTGATTACTACAACTTGATATGACGCTCTCCCTAATACGTCAAAATGGTAGCCTCCTAGACTACCAAAAGGAGTTTGAACGCATTGCAAGTCGGGTGCGAGATTGGCCCGAGAGCGCATTGGTAGGCGCGTTCATTGGAGGGCTCAAAGCCGAGCTAGCGGCTGAGGTGGGACTTGATAGGCCGCGGACAACCCGAGCGGCAATGGAGTCGGCACACTTACACGAGGATCACCTGGTGGCGGTACGCAAGGCCAACCGAGGCGAGGGCTGCACGGACGCACGGCGCGCGAGCGCGGCAATCGACGAGACGCCTCCATGGGCCGACACCAAACCAACCGACGATGGCGCACGGACCACGAGCCACATGCGACAGCTTACTACCGAGGAAATCCAACGACGGCGAGAAAAAAGATTATGCTTTACTTGCAACGAGAAGTTCAGGCCAGGACATAGATGTGCACGAAAGCACGTGTTCTTGCTTGAGTTTAACGAGGATGAGCCAGAATGAGAGAAGTACGAGCAGAAGGAGCGAGAAGAGACCTTGCTTCATGTGATTAAGAGAAAGAAGAGAGGGCCTAAGATGATACGGTTTACGGCAACCGTACAAGGCGAGGAGCTCGAGGTGCTAGTGGACAGCGGGTCAACCCTAAATTTCATAGACGAGGAGTTGTCCAAAGGGTTGAAGGTACCAATGACTAGCATAAAGCAGTTTGGGGTGAAGGTTGCAAATGGAGAAGAACTCAAGAGTTTCAGGTTATTCAAGAAGGTTCCAATACGTGCACAAGGCGAAAATTTAAAGGTTGATCTTTACGCCTTACCTTTGATGGGACCAGACATAGTGCTTGGAGTTCAATGTCTTGAGACACTGGGGCCTATCACGACAGACTACAAGAAGGGCACAATGGAGTTTGGGGGAGCCTGAAAGCGAATTAAGTTACAAACTGAAGATCCAGGAGAAGAGCCCAAAGAAGATGAGGAGATCAATTTCATCATCCTTGAGGACAAGGAAATTCTCGAAGAGGGCGAGAATGATGAAGATGTGGTCATCGACCCTTGCGAGCTCGAGGATGAGACTTATGATGGCCTTAAGGCATGGCGCGAGAATAAGCAAGACAGGCCTCGAGGGAGTGAAAAAAGGGTGCGTACGCACACTAAGATGCGCGCTCATGGTGGGCGTAAGGCACGCGTACCGGCAGTACACGGTAGCCGAGCCGCAAGGCGCGCAAGTTTAGGCCGGGTGAAGAAGGGTTACGCGACTGGAAGTACGCGCAAGGATGCGCAGTGGGCCGACGACGAGTGCGAGATGGAAAGGCCCGGCAAGGTGGGCGAATGGTGCAAGGCGTGCGCGAGGGAACGGCGCGTACGGAGCATGAAGGCTAAGGTGGACGATGCACGAGGGGTGGATGTAAGGTGGACAGCGTGCACGTGGGGCGGCTACGATGAGGCAGGCGCACGAGCAGGGACGGGCGCGGTACAGCACGCAGTTAGGCGGGACGCGACGCGGGCGGCTAGGGTTGGGCGCGACCGACTTGACGAGCAAGCAAAAGAGATTGGGGCAAGATTTTCTTAGCTTTCTTAGGAGTTCTAGTATGGTTAAGATTTTAATAAAAGGCATGTGCCTATTAGTATTTTATTTGCATGAAAAGTCTTGATTTGCAAGACATTTAGTTTCCTTAGGATTTTATTCTCTTTCATGTTTTAGTATTTTAGTTGGAGTAGGACTAGATTTATTTGGCATCTATAAATACCCATATACTCTTAGCATTTCATATGAATTGAGGAGTTAATAGAAAATCAAACATTTTGTTCAAAGTTCTCGTGTGTTTTCTCTTGTGAGTTACATAGAGTTCGTGATAGAAATAGGACCAACATCCGAGTTTTGTCACACCTATCGCGAAGTACGAAGGCGTCGACGCGCGTATTAGCAACCTATCGCTTAGAAACCAAGGCGTCGGCGCGGGGTTCGTAGCAATCGAGTTGGACGGAACACACGATCCTTCATCACACGGGCTGGGCACGGGACTGCTTGGGTTGCACGTGTGAATTGACTTAGGCTTAGGATTCTACTAGTTCTAAGACTGAAAATGATGCACCAACACATAGGAAAAATGTGTAAATGCTTGGCTATGGTTGTGCAATGGCTTGGCACGGTTCGGGGCCCTCGGGCGCGAGTGGCTCGCTAGTGGACTCGCGGCACTTGCTAGGGCCGAATGCTAGTGTTCTAGGGCTATGCTTGGCACTTTTCAACACTTAGAAAAATTCAAGTGTTGTGCAACCAAGGCTAGGGAATAAATGGTGCGAGGCTAGGGCTCGAGGCTAGGGTTCGGTACAAACGGAAATATTTCGAACCTACTAACCGAAATAGCAACTCATATACATAATATAATTGAGCATTTAAGATCATAAATACATAACTCATAATTTATGAAAATTACGGATTTCACTTATAGTCGAGCAGTGAAACCGTTCTATTATTATTACTGATCAGGGCGTTACAACTTATCCTCCTTAAATATTTCCGTCCTCGGAAATACAAAACTAGGGTACTAGGTCAGAACTCCTACTATAAAACTATATACATAAGAACATAAATAAAAGTACACAAGGTACAACTGATACAACTCAAAACTTGAAATCTGGATATCGAGCTCTGATCTCGGCCTCTCTCTCCCAAGTGGCTTCCGACTCATCGTGGCGACTCCATCAAACTTTGACGAGCTTTATATCTCTGTTCCTCAGCCGTCGGACCTTTCGGTCTAGAACTGCTACCAGCTGCTCGTCGTACATCAGGTTCTGCTCGACCTCTAGCTCATCAAAGTTCACTATGTGGCTCTGATCGTAAACATACTTTCTCAACATCGACACATGGAAGACGTTGTGTACACCCGAGAGCTCTGAGGGCAATGCCAGATGGTAGGCTGTTACACCAACTCGTTCGAGAATATCAAACGCCCTATGAAACGGGCTGTAGCTTCCCCTTCTTCCCGAATCGTACAACGCCCTTCATCAACGTGACTTTCAGGAATACTTTGTCTCCTTCCTCGAACTCAATCTCCCTTCTACACTTATTAGCGTAGGCCTTCTGTCTGCCCTGTGCCTCTCTCAGCCTCACTCGGATCTCGGCGACCTTCTGCACTGTGTCCTCGATCAAATTGGGACCGAGAACCTTTTTCTCGCCGACTTCATCCTAATAAAGGGGTGAGCGGCACTTGCAACCGTATAAATCTTCGAATGGCATTATCTTGATCGACGAGTGATAGCTGTTGTTATAGGCTGTAATAGCCCATTTTTATTTTAATGTGAATTACGTATTTAGTCTCGTAATGTTCATATTATTCTCGGAATCAGTAAATATATAAGTCAAATTATGTTAAATCGCTCGATAAAAATATTATCGAATCAAATCGTACTTGATCGCACGTTAAATGTGTTAATCTCGTGCTAATCGTCCGTGATCGTACGCATAATCGTACTTAGTGTTTCATCATATTCATCCATTATGTTCATTTAAGCTTAAGTGTTCATTCAACCATCATATGTTCTTAAGTATGGGTCATCCGCACGGCAATGGTGCGTGATCTCTTTCAATCGCCTTAGCATAAGCTAATCACGCGTGAATGATGCCTTAAGCATGCTTAGGCACATAATTATCACAAGTGGATGGAAGCTTGGGACAAGTCACGTGAGTTCCTATCAATTTTATCACATGTGGCCTCTTCATGACAACTACAAGATGACTAAGCCAACAATAGTACACCTTATGCCCTAGATGCGCGGCAAATGGCACGAGCCCATTGGCCGTGAGTTTAACCTCCATTCTTTCACTATTTCACCGTCTATAAATCAGGTGCTTGGACATGTTTTCAGCTTATAACCTAAGCTATTTCCTAAGCAAACTTTAAACAAGATTAAGATATATTAATCCTATTTTACCGTACGCACGCGAGGAAGAAGAAGGGACCGCACTATCATCGAAATCTTGCCAACTTTCAGCGGGCAATCAAAGGGTAATATGATGATGACCCTGTTATTATGTTAATTGTTTCATGCTGAGTTCAAATCATAAGTCTAAGTTCATATAATGACCCTAAATGCGCTCGAGTGTACATTTTAGGTCATATCGAACCAACTCCTTATGTAGTCGACATCTCTCGAACAAATTTGGTGTCATTAGTCCTTATTTAATGTGTTATGTTCAGTCAAGAAAGATAGCTCGAGGTAAGTTGTCATTTTGTCCATGAATTGGCTAGAGGAAGTGGACTGCGCACGTAGCGCATGCCCACGGGCCGTCCCTTACCCTATCATGATATCTTTCATTGTGATCATATTTGTTAGGGACATTTATGTTTCAACAGCCTTTAAATGATGAATTATGGTCAATCTATTCACATTGCTTGAGAAAAGTTCATGTTTGGCCGAGGGTACGAGTTAAGGCCGTCGGATGCGCTTATCGTGCACGCCGTGGCCAATCATGCTAAATAAAATCAAATTTCATGTTATTATCATGACCCTCAGACCTATGTAAGTGTAAATATGTTAATCATGTCAAGTTATGCCATATTGGTCGAGGTAAGTTGCCGAACGGCCGGCAAGGGCCGGTCGTGGGCATGCTGCCGCACGTAGCGGCCATGCATGTTGGCAGACAAGTAGACGGGCGGGCGCTGTGCGTGTACGTCCAGTCGGGCGTCATGTACGGCCTCGGTCCGCGTCTATCTTCAGTCAAATAAGTGCTTAAGGCTCGCAGTGCATCTTCATGCACGATCGTGCGATCCGCGTCAAGCCAGCAAGCTTCGGCCAGTGATAGTCGCACGGCCAAACGCCCGGTATCGCCCGTGCGAAGTTCAGTCATAAGCGTCTGTCAGCTGACGACGGTCGCCCGGCAGCGCCCGTGCGGTAGCAGCTTACCCCAGGTGACGCCAGTCCGCGCCTAAACGCGCGACCCCGTGTCCAATGGCCTGCCTGAGGTGCCAATAGCGCCCAGCAGTGCCCAGTTGGCGCCTGACCGCGCTAGGTTCACGAGACTGCATGTCCGATCGCACGACAGCACGCGCGATTGGCCACGGTCGAGCTCAGTCATGCCTAGCCGTGCCAGTTTGGTCCGGGGGGTCCGGCCAGTCAATAAACCGACCGGTTTAGACCGGTTTGGGTTAACTTTCATATCGAATGACTTGAGTCATGTTCAAATCAAATTTTCAGTCAAATTCTGAGTCCGGTAATATTTAGAAAATTCATATCAGTCCGGTTTCAATAATTACTCGATTCCGATCATATTGGTGAAGTCCGTCTATTATATTAAGTCGAGTCGAGCATCTTAACAATTAAATTTATTGATCTGAGCATAGTACTTAGTAATTGTTTATATTATGTTACAGTTTGATCAGTTCACGACTATCAGCACTTCCAGTTTCATGTCTTCAGCACAGGTGGGAACTCAGACTGGGTATTACGATATCATGTTCAAGGTATGTCCATTATGTTTCCGCTTGGAATGGATGTTTTCAGGTTGCCATAATTCCGTTCTAAGTTCTAGTGGCGTCATCGACCACTAGTATGTGCACATGGATTCTGGCTGGAATTATTATCATCATTATCATTATTACCATGGCAGCCGGTAGATTCACGGGTCCCGGTCCGGTTTATACTGTTGACCAGGAAATTCACGGTTATGTTATATGCTTCTGATCATGATGTTACTATTATTATTGCTGTTTACTTTAGTAGGAGTTCCTACGGAGTACAGTGGTACTCACTTCCCATTTTTATCAAATTTTTCAGGTCACAGAGCCGGTGCGGAGCTGTGAAGTTGACGGATGGATCGAAGTTAAATAATTTATTGTCTTGTTTTGCCACGCTATGTTCCGCTGATTTCACTGTTTGTCAAACTTAGTCTTCTGATCCGATTTCACAGTCGGATAGTATATTATGTTAATCCGTTTTTCTGTAAATCTTAAACGGCCGTAACGGATTTTTTTAGGATAAAATAAATATTATAGTAACACTCCGATTCATATTCTCAAATTATTTTTAACAAATGTCCTAAAAACGTATTCTGATAATTAAGTTAAAGCGGGGTGTTACAGTTGGTATCAGAGCGCACGTTTCTGCGTCTCTGAACAGTTTTAAGAGTCAAAATGTTTTTAAAATATTCGATCACGTCAAGTTCACACTCCGCCGGCTACCAGGTAAGTGCTGATACATGTTTTAAATTATAAACAATTTACTATGCCTATGCTCAGTTATGGAAATCACTGTTATGGACTAGTTAAGGTGCTCGAATCATGCTCAGGGTTTATAACCTAAAGTATTCATGATAGAGTTGGCAACTCGTCAAGAAATTTGTATGTCCCATAAATTAGTCAATGTATCTTGTTCTTATATTTAATCATGTCAAATTCTTCCAATATTCAGATGTCGACACATAGAAGTTCAGGCCATCGTGAGCCTTCACAGTCCAAGGTAGTCGCACAGTTTTGCGACTATCATCCAGAGAAGTTTTCCGGTCAGGGAGATCCCCGCATTGTTGATGAATGGGTCCAGGGCCTTGAGACGATTTTTGAGGTCATGGACTGTCCCGAGCGCTATCGCGTTTTATGCGCACAAATCCAATTAACCAGTGATGCACGACTTTGGTGGACCGCCTACTGGGGTATGCGTCCTGGAGAAAAAGAAAACTGCACGTGGGACATGTTGAAGGAGTTAATTCGCGACAAGTATTATCCCCCTTACTATAAAGTAGAAATGGAGCGTCAATTTTTGGCGCTTAAACAAGATACTCGTGCAGTGGATGAGTATGAGAGAGAATTCACTCGACTTGGAGCTTTTGTACCTGACTTGATGACTACAGAAGCAACAAGGACGAGATGTTTTATCAACGGGCTTTTACCAGTAGTCCGTCACAACATCGTGGGCCATGGAGTCCAGTCCTATGCCCGTACTGTCACCATTGCAGGGGAGGTTGATGCCAGCATACGGAGGGAAGCCAAGCATGATCGTCCTCAGCCGATTTCTTCCCCTCCATCATCATCAATACCACATGCTCAACCCGCAGCCGCTCCACAACAAAGATACAAGAACAAGAGGAAGAACAGGGGAGGCCCAGATGACCGCAGGAACCGTCAGCGACAGCAGCAGCCCTTACCACCTTGCCCTACCTGTGGAAAGATTCACCGCGGAGATTGCTTGATGGGCCAGAACACTTGCTACTATTGCCGACAGCCTGGTCACATCCGACCTAATTGTCCACGATTGCAGCAACAACAACAACAACCTCAACAACCTCAGCAGCCCAGACAGCAGCCACTGAGACAGCCAGCTCGTGTCTATGCAGTCGATCAAGTGGAAGCAGCCCAACACCCAGGTACCATGTCTGGGATGATTATACTTAATGATGTTCCTGTTTTCGCTTTATTCGACACCGGTGCAACACACTCTTTCATTTCACGACGATGTCTTGATGCCATTGGGGTTCATACTATTTCTGCTGTCGATCCTCTCGAGGTGAGTCTAGCCTCGGGATGAAAGATAGTAACTGATGCTAAAGCAATCGATCTTAGCCTTTCGGTCGGTGGACGTGTCTTGCCTACCGATGCTTATGTTCTCAAGATGAGGGATTTTGACCTCATTCTCGGCATGGATTGGTTAACATATTTTCATGCAGATATTCGATGTCATGACCGGGAGATTACTCTCTATCTTTCGGGAGATGATTCTATCACTTTTTATGGCTCCAAGACTCGTACTTTACCACATGTTATTTCTATGGCGAAAGCCAGAAAAATGTTGCGGCGTAATGATTGTCAGGGTTATCTTGTAAGTCTTATCAGCGATGAACCGAAAGCACGGACACCTCACGATGTTCCTATTGTTCGCGAGTTCGTGGACGTGTTTCCGGACCAACTTCCAGGAGGACCACCTAACCGGCAGGTAGAGTTCTCTATTGATCTTATTCCAGGGGCCGGTCCTGTGTCCAAAGCACCATACCGCATGGCGCCAAAGGAGTTACAGGAATTAAAGACTCAAATTCAGGAATTACTTAAACTCGATTTTATTCGGCCGAGTGTTTCACCTTGGGGAGCACCCGTTCTCTTTGTCAAGAAGAAGGACAGATCCATGCGCATGTGTATTGATTAACGGGATCTTAACCGGTTAACTATCAAGAATAAATATCCGCTTCCCAGAATCGATGATTTATTTGACCCAGCTGAGGGGAGCTTGTGTATTTTCTAAGATTGATCTTTGTTCAGGCTACCACCAGCTGAGAATCAAAGAGTGAGATATTCCAAAGACTGCATTTCGTACGCGCTACGGTCACTACGAGTTCGTAGTATTGCCGTTTGGGCTCAGTAATGCCCCGGCAGTATTCATGGACTTGATGAACCGTATATTTCACCCTTATCTTGATCGGTTTGTTATTGTTTTTATTGATGATATTTTGATCTACTCGAAGAGCCAGAAGGAACACGAGGAGCACTTGAGGGTTGTTCTTGAAACCCTCAGGCGAGAAAAGTTATATGCAAAATTCTCCAAATGCGAATTCTGGCTCGAGCGAGTTACTTTCCTTGGTCATGTTATCACGCAGGCAGGTATTGAGGTTGATCCATCCGAGATATCTGCTATTCAAAATTGGTCCAGACCCAAGAATCCATCCGAGGTCTGTAGTTTTCTCGGTTTGGCGGGTTACTATCGCAGGTTTATTGAGGGATATTCCGAAATTGCCATCCCATTATCTCAATTAACGAGGAAGTCTGTCACGTTCAAGTGGACTGATCGTTGTGAGTCCAGTTTTCAGGAGCTCAAGAGGAGATTGACCACGGCACCCGTATTAATTATACTGGATCCTACTCGGGGTTTCACCATTTACAGTGATGCCTCGAGACAGGGTTTGGGATGTGTTCTAATGCAGGATGGCCAGGTCGTTGCTTATGCCTCACGTCAATTAAAGCCGCATGAACAGAATTATCCTACGCACGACTTGGAACTTGCAGCAGTGGTGCATGCCCTCAAGATTTGGCGGCATTATCTGTATGGCGGCAAATGCGAAATTTTCACTGATCATAAGAGCTTGCAATATATTTTTACTCAGAAAGAGCTCAATATGCGACAGCGGCCTTGGTTAGAACTTGTGAAAGATTATGATTGTACCATTTAGTATCATCCGGGGAAAGCAAATGTCGTTGCAGATGCCCTAAGCCGCAAGGTGAAAGGTGATTTGACTTACGTCGTTACTCAGCAGAACCATCTTATCCAAGAGTTCGCTCGGATGCAAATTCAGGTTGTTGATGCACTTCCTACGGCGATTATAGGGAGTGTTAGTGCTATGCAGGTTCAACCAACGTTAAGGGAAAGAATCCGGCGGGAGCAGATGTCTGATGACTTTATTCGTGTTATTAATGCCAAAGTCCGTGCCGGAGGTGTCGAAGGTTTTCATTCGGGTTCAGATGGAGCCTTAGAATTTCGAGGCAGAATGGTGGTGCCGAAAGTCGAAGCGTTGCGGAAGGAAATCTTATCTGAAGCTCATACCGCACCTTATTTAGCTCATCCGGGAAGTACGAAGATGTATCATGATTTGAAAAGATTGTTCTGGTGGCGTGGAATGAAGAAGAACGTTGCCGATTTTGTAAGGAAATGTTTAACCTGTCAACAAGTCAAAGCAGAACACAAGAGTCCCTTGGGCCTTCTGCAACCACTCGAGATTCCTAAGTGAAAGTGGGAGAAAGTCACGATGGATTTTGTCACAGGGTTACCGAGGTCATCTAAACATCACGATGCTATCTGGGTCGTGGTGGATAGATTGACTAAGGTTGCTCATTTCATGCCAGGATCGATGAATATGTCTTTGGACAAGTTAGCCGAGATTTATACCGAGGGAGTTATTCGACTTCACGGAGTGCCTGTTACTATTGTGTCAGACAGGGATCCCAGATTCACTAGTAGATTTTGGGAAGGTTTGCACAAAGCGATGGGCACGAGATTAGAGTTTAGTTCCGCTTATCATCCAGAGACTGACGGACAATCCGAGCGGACTATTCAGACACTGGAAGATGTGTTGCGATCTTTGGTTGTTGACAGGGGTGCTAGTGGGAGTCGTTATTACCATTTTGTGAATTTGCTTATAATAACAGTTATCATTCTTCTATTCAAATGGCTCCTTACGAAGCACTATACGGTCGTAAATGTCGTTCTCCTCTGTATTGGGACGACGTCGGTGAACGCCGAGTACTTGGTCCGAGCATGATCGAGGAAACGGCGGCAGATGTAGAGTTGATCAGACAAAGACTTCAGACGGCTCAGAGTCGGCAGAAATCGTCAGCCGATCAGCACATACGCGATATCCAGTTTGAAGTTGGGGAACGAGCCTTTCTTAAAGTTCGTGCATTCCGAGGGATCGTTCGATTCGGAAAGAGAGGGAAGTTGCATCCTCGTTACATTGGCCCGTTCGAAGTTCTCGAACGAGTGGGCGAAGTTGCTTACCGTTTAGCCTTGCCTCCCGAATTATCCAATGTTCATAATGTTTTCCATGCGTCCATGTTACGTAAATACATGTGCGATCCAGATCATATTCTTCAGCATACTGATATTCAGATTCAGCCAGATTTATCTTACGAGGAGAAACCGGTAGCCGTGTTGGACCGCGAGGTTCGTCGACTCCGGAGACGTGACGTTCCCCTCGTTCGTATTCAATGGGATCGCCCTGGTGCCACTTGGGAGCAAGAGGCTGATATTCGCGCTCGATTTCCTGATTTCCAGTTTTGATGAATATATTTCTGATGTTTCATGTATATGTTTTGATATTTCCGAGGACGGAAATATTTTAAGGAGGGCAGATTGTAATAGCCCATTTTTATTTTAATGTAAATTACGTATTTAGTCTCGTAATGTTCATATTATTCTCGGAATCAATAAATATATAAGTCAAATTATGTTAAATCGCTCGATAAAAATATTATCGAATCAAATCGTACTTGATCGCACGTTAAATGTGTTAATCTCGTGCTAATCGTCCGTGATCGTAAGCATAATCGTACTTAGTGTTTCATCATATTCATCCATTATGTTCATTTAAGCTTAAGTGTTCATTCAACCATCATATGTTCTTAAGTATGGGTCATCCGCACGGCAATGGTGCGTGATCTCTTTCAATCGCCTTAGCATAAGCTAATCATGCGTGAGTGATGCCTTAAGCATGCTTAGGCACATAATTATCACAAGTGGATGGAAGCTTGGGACAAGTCACGTGAGTTCCTATCAATTTTATCACATGTGGCCTCTTCATGACAAGTACAAGAGGACTAAGCCAACAATAGTACACCTTATGCCCTAGATGCGCGGCAAATGGCACGAGCCCATTGGCCGTGAGTTTAACCTCCATTCTTTCACTATTTCACCGTCTATAAATCAGGTGCTTGGACATGTTTTCAGCTTATAACCTAAGCTATTTCCTAAGCAAACTTTAAACAAGATTAAGATATATTAATCCTATTTTACCGTACGCACGCGAGGAAGAAGAAGGGACCGCACTATCATCGAAATCTTGCCAACTTTCAGCGGGCAATCAAAGGGTAGTATGATGCTGACCCTGTTACTATGTTAATTGTTTCATGCTGAGTTCAAATCATAAGTCTAAGTTCATATAATGACCCTAAATGCGCTCGAGTGTACATTTTAGGTCATATCGAACCAACTCCTTATGTAGTCGACATCTCTCGAACAAATTTGGTGTCATTAGTCCTTATTTAATGTGTTATGTTCAGTCATGAAAGATAGCTCGAGATAAGTTGTCATTTTGTCCATGAATTGGCTAGAGGAAGTGGACTGCGCACGTAGCGCATGCCCACGGGCCGTCCCTTACCCTATCATGATATCTTTCATTGTGATCATATTTGTTAGGGATATTTATGTTTCAACAGCCTTTAAATGATGAATTATGGTCAATCTATTCACATTGCTTGAGAAAAGTTCATGTTTGGTCGAGGGTACGAGTTAAGGCCGTCGGATGCGCTTATCGTGCACGCCGTGGCCAATCATGCTAAATAAAATCAAATTTCATGTTATTATCATGACCCTCAGACCTATGTAAGTGTAAATATGTTAATCCTGTCAAGTTATGCCATATTGGTCGAGGTAAGTTGCCGAACGGCCGGCAAGGGCCGGTCGTGGGCATGCTGCCGCACGTAGCGGCCATGCATGCTGGCAGACAAGTAGACGGGCGGGCGCTGTGCGTGTACGTCCAGTCGGGTGTCATGTACGGCCTCGGTCCACGTCTATCGTCAGTCAAATAAGTGCTTAAGGCTCGCAGCGCATCTTCATGCACGATCGTGCGATCCGCGTCAAGCCAGCGGGCTTCGGTCAGTGCCAGTCGCACGGCCAAACGCCCGGTATCGCCCAGGGTCGCCCGGCAGCGCCCGTGCGGTAGCAGCTTACCCCAGGTGACGCCAGTCCACGCCTAAACGCGCGACTCCGTGTCCAATGGCCTGTCTGAGGTGCCGATAGCACCCAGCAGTGCCCAGTTGGCGCCTGACCGTGCTAGGTTCGCGAGACCGCATGCCCGATCGCACGACAGCACGCGCGATTGGCCACGATCGAGCCCAGTCATGCCTAGCCGTGCCAGTTTGGTCCGGGGGGGTCCGGCTAGTCAATAAACAGACCGGTTTAGACCGGTTTGGGTTAACTTTCATATCGAATGACTTGAGTCATGTTCAAATCAAATTTTCAGTCAAATTCTGAGTCCGGTAATATTTAGAAAATTCATATCAGTCCGGTTTCAATAATTACTCGATTCCGATCATATTGGTGAAGTTCGGATATTATATTAAGTCGAGTCGAGCATCTTAACAATTAAATTTATTGATCTGAGCAAAGTACTTAGTAATTGTTTATATTATGTTACAGTTTGATCAGTTCACGACTATCAACACTTCCAGTTTCATGTCTTCAGCACAGGTGGGAACTCAGACTGGGTATTACGATATCATGTTCAAGGTATGTCAATTATGTTTCCGCTTGGAATGGATGTTGGCCGGTTCAGGTTGCCATAATTCCGTTCTAAGTTCTAGTGGCGTCATCGAGCACTAGTATGTGCACATGGATTCCGGCTGGAATTATTATCATCATTATCATTATTATCATGGCAGCCGGTAGATTCACGGGTCCCGGTCCGGTTTATACTGTTGACCAGGAAATTCACGGTTATGTTATATGCTTCTGATCATGATGTTACTATTATTATTGTTTTTTACATTAGTAGGAGTTCCTACGGAGTACAGTGGTACTCACTTCCCATTTTTATCAAATTTTTCAGGTCACGGAGCCGGTGCGGAGCTGTGAAGTTGACGGATGGATCGAAGTTAAATACTTTATTGTCTTGTTTTGCCACGCTATGTTCCGCTGATTTCACTGTTTGTCAAACTTAGTCTTTTGATCCGATTTCACAGTCGGATTGTATATTATGTTAATCCGTTTTTCTGTAAATCTTAAACGGCCGTAACGGATTTTTTTTAGGAAAAAATAAATATTATAGTAACACTCCAATTCATATTCTCAAATTATTTTTAACAAATGTCCTAAAAACGTACTCTGATAATTAAGTTAAAGCGGGGTGTTACATAGGCAAACTCAACAGTAGATAACAACTTCTCCGACGAACCACCTCGCTCTAGGACACAAGCGTGGAGCATGTCCTCAAGCGTCTCAATGGTCCGTTCCGACTGCCCGTCGGTTTGAGGGTGATAAGCGGAGCTAAACTTCAACTTCGTACCCATGGACTTGTTCAGACCCTTCCAGAAATGGCTAGTAAACTGGGGACCTCGATCGGATATAGTCTCGGTAGGAACGCCGTGAAGTCGAACGATTCCACGAAGATACGTCTCGGCTAACTGCTCCATGGACATGTCCATCCTGACGGGCATAAAGTGGGCTTACTTCATCAGCTGGTCCACTACAACCCATACCGCGTCGTGGTGCTCGAGCGACATCGGTAATCTCGTGACAAAATCCATGGTCAGCTTCTCCCATTTTCACTGCGGGATCTCTAAAGGCTGCAAGAGTCCCGGTGGAACCTTGTGCTCAGCCTTCACTTTCTGGCAAACCAAGCACTTCTCTACAAACTCGGTGACTTCTCGCTTCATGTCCCTCCACTAAAACGACCTTTTCAAGTCGTGATACATCTTGGTGCTACCGGGGTGCGCCAAGTATGGAGCACTATGCGCCTCTATCAAGATCTCCTTTCTCAAGGTCTCGACATCTGGCACAACGACCCTTCCCTTGTACTCCAAGGCACCATTCGGACCTCGATCAAAGCCCTCTACTCCACCAGGGCAGAGCTTCGACTCTATCGAACGAATGAATTGGTCCGAAGGCTGACCCTGTCGGATCTTATCTCGAAATGTGGGCCAGACTCTCAAAGAACTGACATTCCCCCTCGACTCTGACTGGGGAAGTGAATCGACCACTTCTAGTTGCATCCGGACAAACTCCCTAATCAACTGACGCTGCTGAGTGATCATACAGGTCAGCTCGCCCTTCTCCTTACGGCTGACGGCGTCGGCAACTACATTCGCCTTTCTTGGATGGTAGTTGATGGTACAGTCATAATCTTTTACGAACTCTAACCATCGCCTCTGACGCATGTTGAGCTCTTTCTGGGTGAAGATATACTGTAGGCTCTTGTGGTCGGTAAAAATCTCACATCTGCCGCCGTACAGATAATGCCTCCAAATCTTCAGGGCATGAACCACTGCTGCAACCTCAAGATCATGAGTCAGGTAGTTCTCCTCGTGCGGTTTTAGCTTTCGAGAAGCATAAGCCACAACCCTGCCTTCTTGCATCAGTACGCAGCCTAGACCCAGCTTCGAGGCATCACTGTAAACAGTGAAACTCTTAGTAGGATCCAGTATAGTCAACACAGATGCCGTCGTAAACCTTTCTTTGAGCTCTTAGAAGCTCGTCTCACAATTTACTCGTCAAACGAGACAATGGTAGGGCTATCCTGGAAAAGCCGTCGATGGAACGCCTGTAATAGCAAGCTAATCCAAGGAAACTTTGAACCTCGGTGGCATTCTTCGGTGTTGACCAGTTTCGGACTGCCTCGATCTTTAATGGGTCAACCTCTATTCCTCCCGCCGTAACAATGTGGCCGAGAAAAGCCACTCAATCAAGCCAGAATTCACATTTAGAGAACTTGGCATAAAGCCTCTCCCGTCTAAGAGTTTGCAACACAATCCTTAAATGCTCCTCATGCTGCTCCAGACTACGAGAATAGACAAAGATGTCATCAATGAAGACGATAACAAACTGGTCTAGAAAGGGATGGAAGACACGGTTCATGAAATCCATGAATACCGTCGGTGCATTGCTCAAACCGAACGGCATCACAACGAACTCATAGTGCCCGTATCGGATTCTGAAAGCGGTCTTGGCCACATCGGCCTCCTTGATTCTCAGCTGATGGTAACCAGAGTGGAGATCAATCTTGAAAAACACTCTCAACTAATCGAACAGATCTTTTATCCTGGGGAGTGGATATTTGTTCTTCACTGTCAACCGGTTTAGATCCCGGTAGTCGATGCACATGCGCATGGTCCCATCCTTCTTCTTGACAAAGAGAACAGGTGCTCTCCAGATGAAACACTCGGTCAAATGAAACCGAGCTTGAGTAGCTCCTGAATTTGAGTTTTCAGCTCCTGTAGCTCCTTCGGGGCCATTCGATAAGGTGCCTTTGATATTGGTCCTGCCCCTTGAACCAGATCAACCATAAATTCCACCTGGCGATTTGGTGGCACTCCTGGCAATTGCTCCAGAAAAACGTCGATGAAGTCGTGCACCACATGAATGTCTTTGGGCATCCGCTCCTCCGATGAGTCCCTGACGATGTTCACCAGGTAGCCTTGACAATCCTCCTTCTGCAGATATTTGGCCGCCTTCGCCATTGAGATGACACGCGACAAGGTTCTAGCCTTCGTCCCGAAGAATGTGATTTGCTCTCCCCCGATAATCTGAAGTGTCACCTCTCTGTCTCGGCATCTGATGTCCGCTTTGCAACACCCCGCTAACTAGGGTCAATTTTTCGCAAATTTTAACTCTTTCGAAAACGCTTATAAATTTTTCGAAATCATTTGCAAACTATCTCGGGATGCTGCTAAGGACTTTTCTGCTTAAAAACCCGTTTCTTTAACCTAGGTCTAACAACTGGTTTAGACTTAAAGAATTCAGGTTTATATTTTTACGAATCATGCATATTAGTCTGGACCCGTTCGTACTGGCGAACCGGGTAAAATTATTTAAGTCTGAAAATAGCATCATGCATGTTCGAAAATAAACACAAGCATAGCGGAAGTCTGAAATGCGTGGAATTATTTAGTTTACAAACAGTTTAAACAAATGTCCCGGGAACAGCTTTCGTGCGGAACTCACGACCACCACCACCACAGCTTGACTCACGCCTGCCCGCCGACCCTGCCATCTGAAAATATAAAGTGGGGGTGAGTACGGTCCACTTGTACTCCATAAAAACCCATTCTAAAGTAAACAGCAATATTAATAATGATATCACAAACTGGTATATATAAGTAAACTGTAACTCCCGGAACTCTCTGGCCGGTAACTCCCGGAACACTCTGGCCGGTAACCGTGTGCACACTCTGATGGTATAACTAGGGCAAACTGGGCCACCACCAGAACTTAGGGAAGGCAAACTTGGCCTTAACCCAAAGTGGATAAAACTCATATACATACCTGAACGTGATATCGACTATTAAACTCAATGTATAACCCAGACTGGGTCCCCACCTGATCGGTTTTGAAAATGAGTAAGTGCGGCTGTGCTGGTAGCTGACTCCTCAAGCTACATAAAAATATAAGCAAACAAATATACTAAGTACTATGCTCGTCATATGCTCAAAAATATGCTAGGATGCTCTACTCTATCAGATTACTCATCCGGATATAAAGGAACGCTCTAAGGGTTCACAGAAATAATTCTAAGTCCGGAAATAATACTGATATGCTTAACTGATCTGGTTTGGCTCGGAAAAATACTTAAATTTCGGAATAAGACTCGGACCGAAAATCACGAACCAAAACGGACTCGAACCGCCGGCTAAACCGGCCGGTTCGCTAACTGGCTGAACCGGGTCGGGCTGGACCGGACCCGGTTGGACCACCGGGTCACACTGGACCGGTTGGTCACGGGCTGCTCGGACTGGCCGGGCTCGATCCCGTGCCGGGCCTGCTGGGGCCATGGCACGGCGCTGGGCACTAGCTGGGTGCGACCGGGCACGGTACTAGGCGCTGCTGGGCGCGGGCTGTGCGGCTGGCACGGGCCCTGGCACGACTGGTGCCACTAGGTGCGGCTGGGCACGACCGAGAGTCACTGGGTGTGCTGGCGTGCTGCTGGGCACGGTCGAGCACGAGGGACGCGGGAACTGGCGCGTACCCGGGTTGACTGGGCACTGGGCGTGCGGCTGGCACGACCCGAGTGCGACTGGCGCGAGAACGGACGTGGCCAGACACTACTCGCGCGGCTCGGGCGCGGCTAGGGCTGTCAGGGTGCTACCGGGCGACCCTGGGCACGCGGGCATGCTGCTGGGCACGTCCCGGGCTAACTGACTACTCGGGCGTGCTGCTGGGCACGTCCCGAGGCCTCTGGACCTGACTCGGGGTCACTACAGCACGGCACTGGACACTCGGGTGCGCTGCTGGCACGACCCGAGGTCGACTCCGCGTGGTACGAGCGACTGGCTCGGGATCACGCGTGCATGACACTGGGACAGCGCTGCCGGGCGCTGTCGGAGGTGCTCTGGCGCGACTGGCGCTGAGACCTCGCGGGCTGGCACGGACAGGCGCGGCTGGGCGCTGTCACGTGCACTGGGGACTGCGGTGCCTCGCGAGCGCTAGGCGCGGGCACGGACAGGGGCACTGCCTGGCCCCTGCGACGCGGCACGGGCACGGCACGCGCGACTGGCGCGGCTGGTGACCCTAGCCGGTCCTTTGCCAAACTTCCGGCAACTTTGCCGGGGACTACTGAACCAAATCAACCTAATATGACATAAAATGCTCAAAAATGCCAAAAGTCACTGAGGGACCTCGGTTGGATTTGGTGGTGGGCTTATAGGGCCGATTAGGCACGAGGCCACCCTAGGGCACAAAAATGAACATGCTCAACATGAAAATTGACCTAGGGCCGAATGATATACATCAAAAATCATGGCTAATGAGGCTAGAACATTGGTCAATACATGCATGCACATATACTTAGGTTCGGGGGTGAAAATGGCTCGATTTCACTTAACAAATTGACCGAACAAATGAACTCAAAGCATGAAACTGTTTTAACCATGTCATACTCATGATTTTTGAGGATTTTTAAGATACTAATCTCGGCCATATCATGCATGTACCATAACTTACGAAATTAGGGCTTAAATCTTCAAAAATCCAAATCTCCATATTCTTCTCGTGCATGGCATCATTTTTGTACATGATAAATCTTATTTTATCATGAATAAGCTAGGAAAAATGAAAGTCACGAGCTAACCTTGCTCGAGCTCGCGAATGGTGCTAATGGCCTTTGCTCGGGCTCGCAAATGGCCTAGGAGACTAGCCTCGACTTAGGGGCTTGAATGGCTGAGGAGGATAGCTTCAAGAGACTTAGAAAAATCCAAACTAAGCTTGGATAATGATAAGCCTCGAGATAACTAGGCTGGAACAAGCTGGACACGAGCACTCCTCTTCCCCGGGGCACACGCGCGCGCGGCTAGGCTTGCCTTGGCTTGCTCTCGGTTTTTCTCTTGTTTTCCCTCAATGTGCTAAGTGTTATGCTCGAAAATTATGAGTATCCAAGAGCTCTAACACTCAGCTGAAGGTGGCCTTATAAGGGAAATGCATGGGCGGAGAAAACAATGCTCAAAGTGGAGACACACACACATCACATGTGCATGGGGACATGGTTTGGGGCTGTTTGCACGAACTTGGAGGGTTTGCAGGGGCATCTTGACTGACCAAGGCATTAAAATATGATGGAGAGCAGGTCTGGTCGGTCCCAAGGTGGAGGAGGAGGTAGTGGGGGACAATGCCTTACACACTTGAATAAAATATTCCACAAGCACATGCTCCACTTTGGCTTAATCATAGGCTGACTTCCTTAACACTTTCTTAGGGACATCTTAGCCCTAAATGACCCTCATTAAGTCCTTAATACACGCAGCATTGGGTCATGGAAGGAAGTGGGCCGGAATTTCAAGAATTGGGCTCCAAATGATGGGCTGTCGCTGCTGGCGCTGGGCTGGGCGCGCTGGGCGCGAGCTGGGCTGCACACGGCCCTGGGCTAGGCGCTGGGTTGCGCGAACGGGCCTGTGCACGCGGACTGGGCGCGGGACAAACCTTGGACCGAGAAAAATGACTTTCTAAGGCATAAATGACATGGCCCATGATCCTATCTTGATGCATAATACTTAGAAAAATTCCAAAGGTGTTTGGCCATGACTTGGGCCACCATACTTGACTCGCGCGAGGCTAGGGTGCGGGTACTAGGGCGCGACTCATGGCCCGACTTGGAATGCACTTGAACCGAGGCTAACCCTTGGCTAGGGCTGAAAAATGGCCACACTTAGGTGCCACCAAACCTAGGAAAATCCCCTCAATACTTGGTCATGACTTGGTGCGAACTCGGCACGGCTTTGGCCCGAACTTGCGAACCCTAGGCGCGAGTGATCTCGGGGCCACGCACGAACTAGGTGCGGTATACTAGACCGAGGGAATAACATCCAAGGCTTGACAAATATGATCTCATACTTAGAAATATTCTAAGTAAGGCTATGAGCATGGCTAGGGCTCGAACAAGACTCGAGACAACTAGGGCTCGAGAATTGGCTAGGCGCGAACTAGGCGCGATACTCGCGACCGAACAACTCGGTTCCGGACACGGCTAAACTTGGACGATTTATCGAAACAAACTCGGTTTCGATTATTCGTCAACTGAAATAACTAATTCCGACTGAATAAAATCCATTACTAAAATAAATGGACCGGAATTAATAACTGAGATTGAATAGCTGATAACTGGGCTCGGAACTCAAGACGAGCAGTATTAATAAAAAGAAATAGTTCAACTGGGAACTAAAAACTGTCATTTTTATTAATACAGAACTGGGCTATTACAATCTATCTCCCTTAAAAATATTTCCGTCCTCGGAAATACTAAACTGGAGAAATACAAGAACTGAAAATATATACAACTGGGTACATATCAGAACTCAAAATCTGGAAAACGAGCTCTGATGTCTGCCTCGCGCTCCCAAGTGGCATCTGAATCTCCATGGCGATTCCATCTGATACGAACGAGGGGAACGTCTCGGTTCCTGAGCCGAAGGACCTTTCGATCCAGAACCGCTACCGGCTGCTCCTCGTAAGTCAAATCTGGCTGAAGCTGAATCTCGCTGTGCTGAAGCACATGCTCGGGATCGCACACGTATGGGCGTAGCATCGAAACGTGAAACACGTTGTGCACGCCAGCCAACTCGGGAGGCAGAGCTAATCGATAGGCGACTTCGCCCACTCGTTCGAGAATCTCGAACGGGCCTATATAGCGAGGATGCAACTTCCCTCTCTTCCCGAAGCGAACGACCCCTCTCATCGGTCGAACCTTCAGGAAAACATGATCTCCGGGCTCAAAATGCATCTCTCGTCTATGCTGATCGGCTGAGGACTTTTGCCGACTCTGAGCTGTCTTGAGCCTCTCTCTGATCCAGGCTACTTGCTCAACTGTCTCCTCGATGAACTTCGGACCGAGTACTCGTCGCTCTCCGACGTCATCCCAGTAAAGGGGCGATCGACACTTGCGGCCGTAAAGTGCTTCGTAGGGAGCCATCTGAATAGATGCCTGATAACTGTTGTTATAGGCGAACTCAGCTAGTGGCAGCCACTTCTCCCACTTAGCACCTCTGTCCAGAATTAAGGCTCGGAGCATATCCTCAAGCGTCTGGATCGTCTTCTCGGACTGGCCGTCCGTCTCTGGATGGTAAGCCGAACTAAACTTTAACTGGGTGCCCATTGCCTCATGCAAACTCTCCCAGAATCGACTGGTGAATCTGGGATCTCGATCGGAGATGATCGTAATGGGCACTCCGTGGAGTCGAATAACACCACGGGTATATATCTCGGCAAACTGATCCATCGTCATGGTCATCGCCACAGGCATGAAATGCGCGACTTTCGTCAGTCTGTCTACCACTACCCAAATCGCGTCGTGGTGCTCGGACGACTTAGGTAGTCCCGTGACGAAGTCCATGGTAACCTCTTCCCACTTCCAGCTGGGAATCTCAAGTGGCTGTAGCAGACCTATGGGACTCTTGTGCTCGGCCTTTACTTGCTGACACACCAAGCACTTCTTCACGAAGTCTGCTACATCTCTCTTCATTCCTCGCCACCAGAACGACCTTTTCAGGTCGTGGTACATCTTGGTACTCCCAGGGTGGGCTAAATATGGCGCACTGTGGGCCTCAGTCAGGATTTCCTTGCGTAAAGTCCCGACTTTTGGCACGACAATGCGGCCTCTGAACTCCAAGGCTCCATCTGTGCCTCGATAAAAGCCCTCTATGCCTCCGGCGTGAACCTTCGCCTCTAAAGTGCGAATGAACTGATCGCAGGATTGCTCCCGCCGGATTCTGTCTCTCAGCATGGGCTGAACTCGCATCGAGCTAACACTCCCCGAAATCTCCTTAGGAAGTGAATCGACAACCTCAATCTGCATCCGGGCAAACTCTCGGATAAGCTGGCGCTGATCGGTGATCGAGCAGACTGACTCACCCCTCACCTTACGGCTTAGGGCGTCTGCTACCACGTTCGCCTTCCCCGGATGGTACTGTATGGTGCAGTCATAATCTTTCACAAGCTCCAACCATCGCCTCTGGCGCATGTTGAGCTCCTTCTGTGTGAAGATATACTGCAAACTTTTGTGATCGGTAAAGATCTCACACCGACCACCATACAGATAATGGCGCCATATCTTGAGTGCATGCACAATCGCTGCCAACTCTAGGTCGTGCGTCGGGTAATTCTGCTCATGGGGCTTCAACTGACGTGAAGCGTATGCAACGACTTGGCCGTCTTGCATCAGCACACACCCAAGACCCTGCTTCGAGGCATCACTATAGATGGTGAAACCTCGAGTAGGATCTGGAATAGTCAGCACTGGAGCCGTCGTAAGCCTCTTCTTGAGCTCTTGGAAGCTCTCCTCACAACGACTCGTCCACTCAAACTTCACAGATTTCCTCGTCAACTTGGACAAGGGGAGGGCAATCTTAGAAAATCCCTCGATAAACCTGCGATAGTACCCTGCTAGACCGAGAAAACTGCGGACCTCGGTGGGACTTCTGGGCGCTGACCAGTTCCGAACTGCGGCAATCTTCGCCGGATCAACCTCAATGCCTCTCTCGGTGATGATGTGGCCTAAAAATGCCACTCGCTTCAGCCAAAATTCACACTTCGAGAACTTGGCGTACAGCTTTTCTCGTCTAAGGGTCCCGAGAACAACCCTCAGATGCTGCTCATGCTCCTCCAAACTCCTGGAGTAGACCAAAATGTCATCAATAAAGACGATAACAAATTGGTCTAAGTACGGATGGAACACCCGATTCATCAAGTCCATGAACACCGCCGGCGCATTACTCAGACCGAACGGCATAACCACGAACTCGTAGTGTCCATATCTCGTCCGGAAAGCAGTCTTGGCTACATCGGACTCCTTAATCTTCAGCTGATGATAGCCGGAGCGTAAATCGATCTTGGAAAATACGCGGGCTCCTCTCAACTGGTCAAACAAGTCGTCTATCCTGGGGAGCGGATATTTATTCTTCACCGTTAACCGGTTGAGATCTCGATAATCGATGCACATTCTCATGGATCCGTCTTTCTTCTTGACGAATAGGACGGGTGCTCCCCAAGGTGAGACGCTGGGTCGGATAAAACCGAGTTTCAACAACTCCTCGATCTGCGTCTTCAGCTCCTGCAACTCCTTCGGAGCCATACGGTATGGTGCCTTAGACACCGGTCCTGCTCCTGGAACAAGATCGATGGTGAACTCCACCTGCCTGCTGGGTGGTCCTCCTGGTAGCTGATCCGGGAACACATCCACGAACTCACGAACAACTGGAACATCGTGAGGTGTCTGTGCTCTCGATCCTTCATCGACAAGGCTCACCAGGTAACCCTGACAATCTTCTCTGCGCAGAATCTTCCTCGCCTTCGCCATCGATACAACACGAGGTAGGGTTCGCGTCTTCGAGCCGAAAAAGGTGATCTGACTGTCCTTCGGAAGATGAAGAATAACCTCCCGATCGTGGCAACGAATGTCCGCTCGATAACGCGTCAACCAATCCATACCGAGAATGAGGTCGAAATCCCTCATCTCGATAACATAAGCTTCGGCCTTCAGAATTCGGCCGCCAATACTAAGGTTAAGGTCCTCTGCCTTGGAGCTCGTCACTATCTTCCTCCCCGAGGCTAGACTCACCTCGAGAGGGTCAACAGTGTTGATGGGCTGAACTCCAATGGCCTCCACACATCGAGTCGACACAAAAGAGTGTGTCGCACCAGTGTCGAACAGAGCAAATATAGGTACATCATTCAAAACAATCATTCCGGACATAGTACCTGGGTTCTGCTCTGCCTCAGCCTGCTCAACTGCATACACCTGAGCCTGCTGTCCTCGCCTCTGCTGCTGAGGCGGCCTCTGCTGCTGCTGCTGTGGCTGTCGGGGCTGCTGCTGAGGCTGCTGCTGCTGCTGCCTATCCGGACAGTTCCGGACGGTATGTCCGGGCCTCCGACAGTGAAAGCAGACGTTCTGTCCAGCAAGACACTCTCCGCGGTGTGGGCGTCCGCATGTGCCACATGGTGGAACCTGTGGCTGTCTCTGCCTGTTCCTCCGGTCATTCTGCTGACCCTTCCACTTTCTCTTGTTCTTAGGCTTCGCCTGCTGGACAGGCGCTGGCTGAGCTGGCGGCTGTGCCGGATACTGAACTGGGGGCAACGCTGGGGGCTGAGCTGAGTCCATCCTGAGACTGGCGTCTGTCTCCTGGGCCTTAGCAACGACATCGGCGTAAGACTGGACGCCGTGTCCCGCAACATGGTGACGAATAGCTGGCAGAAGCCCGTCACGAAAACGTCTCGCCTTCTTCGTCTCAGTGTCCACCAGATAAGGGACAAAGGACCCGAGACGAACAAACTCCCGCTCGTACTCATCTTCGAGCGGTGGCCCTGCTTAAGCGCCAAGAACTGGCGCTCCATCTCAGCCTTGTAGGTATCCGGGTAATACTTCTCCCGCAGCATCTCCTTGAACTGTGCCCATGTGAGGTTCTCCTTCTCACTAGGGCGCAAGCCCCAGTAGGAGTTCCACCACAGCCTGGCGTCTCCTGTCATCTAGACCTGGGCACACAGAATGCTGTGCCTCTCGGAGCACTCAATGATCTCGAAGATGGCCTCGAGACCCTGGATCCACTCATCGACTAGTCGAGGGTCTCCCTGCCCCGAAAACTTGTCTGGGTTGTAGCCGCGAAACTGAGCGACTACCTCAGCCTGGGACATCTTTCTCTGAGCTTGGTTCTGACGACGGGCCATCTGAGAATAAGCCGCGTAACTGGGTCAGAACAGGAGGATGAAATTGCATAAGGCTAAAAGGAAATGCTGAATACTGGAATAGGCACAAATTTCTTGACGAGTTGCTAAAAATAACTCGATAATCTAGAGTTCGACTAGAGTTCGAATCTAGAGTTCTGAAATCTGATAGAGGACATAACTGATACTACTAGGAGTCTTATACTGATCTTAGCATCTAGAGTTCGGATTATCTGAATCCTATTGAGCATAGACATAGTACGGTTTGCTTATATAAACTTTGAAAAACTATTACAGCAAGCACTTACCTGGTAGTCGGCGCGGCGTGAGTGTGGTGTGGTCGAGTTTTGCAAAATTTCCCTGTCTTTTAAAACATTCAGAAGCATAAACGGTGCTCTGATACCAACTGCAACACCCCGCTAACTAGGGCCAATTTTTTCGCAAATTTTAACTCTTTCGAAAACGCTTATAAATTTTTCGAAATCATTTGCAAACTATCTCGGGATGCTGCTAAGGACTTTTCTGCTTAAAAACCCGTTTCTTTAACCTAGGTCTAACAACTGGTTTAGACTTAAAGAATTCAGGTTTATATTTTTACGAATCATGCATATTAGTCTGGACCCGTTCGTACTGGCGAACCGAGTAAAATTATTTAAGTCTGAAAATAGCATCATGCATGTTCGAAAATAAACACAAGCACAGCGGAAGTCTGAAATGCGTGGAATTATTTAGTTTACAAACAGTTTAAACAAATGTCCCGGGAACAGCTTTCGTGCGGAACTCACGACCACCACCACCACAGCTTGACTCACGCCTGCCCGCCGACCCTGCCATCTGAAAATATAAAGTGGGGGTGAGTACGGTCCACTTGTACTCCATAAAAACCCATTCTAAAGTAAACAGCAATATTAATAATGATATCACAAACTGGTATATATAAGTAAACTGTAACTCCCGGAACTCTCTGGCCGGTAACTCCCGGAACACTCTGGCCGGTAACCGTGTGCACACTCTGATGGTATAACTAGGGCAAACTGGGCCACCACCAGAACTTAGGGAAGGCAAACTTGGCCTTAACCCAAAGTGGATTAAACTCATATACATACCTGAACGTGATATCGACTATTAAACTCAATGTATAACCCAGACTGGGTCTCCACCTGATCGGTTTTGAAAAATGAATAAGTGCGGCTGTGCTGGTAGCTGACTCCTCAAGCTACATAAAAATATAAGCAAATAAATATACTAAGTACTATGCTCGTCATATGCTCAAAAATATGCTAGGATGCTCTACTCTATCAGATTACTCAACCGGATATAAACGAACGCTCTATGGGTTCTCTAAAATAATTCTAAGTCCGGAAATAATACTGATATGCTTAACTGATCTGGTTTGGCTCGGAAAAATACTTAAATTTCGGAATAAGACTCGGACCGAAAATCACGAACCAAAACGGACTCGAACCGCCGGCTAAACTGGCCGGTTCGCTAACTGGCTAAACCGGGTCGGGTTGGACCGGACCGGGTTGGACCACTGGGTCACACTGGACCGGTTGGTCACGGGCTGCTCGGACTGGCCGGGCTCGGTCCCGTGCCGGGCCTGCTGGGGCCATGGCACGGTGCTGGGCACTAGCTGGGTGCGACCGGGCCTCGGTACTAGGCGCTGCTGGCGCGGGCTGTGCGGCTGGCACGGGCCCTGGCACTACTGGTGCCACTAGGTGCGACTGGGCACGACCGAGAGTCACTGGGTGTGCTGGCGCGCTGCTGGGCACGACCGAGCACTAGGGACGCGGGAACTGACGCGTACCCGGGCTGACTGGGCACTGGGCGTGCGGCTGGCACGACCCTAGTGCGACTGGCGCGAGAGCTAGGGCTGTCAGGGTGCTGCCGGGCAACCCTGGGCACGCGGGCGTGCTGCTGGGCACGTCCCGGGCCACTGACTGCTCGGGCGCGCTGCTGGGCACGTCCCGAGGCCTCTGGACCTTACTCAGGGTCACTAAGGCACGGCCCTGGACACTCGGGTGCGCTGCTGGCACGACCCGAGGTCGACTCTGCGTGGCACGAGCAACTGGCTCGAGGTCACGCGTGCACTGACCCTGGGACAACGCTGCCATGCGCTGCCCGAGGTGCCCTGGCGCGACTGGCGCTGGGACCTCGCTGGTTGGCACGGACAGGCACTGCTGGGTGCTGTCTCGTGCACTGGGACTGCAGTGCCTCGCGAGCACTAGGCGCGGGCACGGACAGGGACACGGCCTGGCCCCTGGGACGCGGCACGGGCACAGCACGCGCGACTGGCGCGGCTAGTGACCCTAGCCGGTCTTTTCCAAACTTCCTTCAACTTTTCTAGGGACTAATGAACCATACCAACATAATATGACATAATATACTCAAAAATGCCAAAAGTCCCTGAGGGACCTCGGTTGGATTTGGAGATGGGCTTATAGGGCCGATTAGGCCCGAGGCCACCCTAGGGCATAAAAATGAACATGCTCAACATGTAAAATGACTTAGGGCCGAATAAACTACATCAAAAATCATGGCTAATGAGGCTAGAACATTGGCTAAAACATACTTGCACATATACTTAGGTTCGGGGGTGAAAATGGCTCGATTTCACATAGCAACTTGACCGAACAAATGAACTCAAAACATAAAACTGTTTCAACCATGTTATACTCATAATATTTGAGGATTTTTAAGATACTAATCTCGGCCATATCATGCTTGTACAAAAACTTACGAATTTAAGGCTTAGATGATCAAAAATTCATATCTCTTATATCTCACATGCATGGCATCATTTCTACACATGATAATTCTTATTTTATCATGAATAAGCTAGGAAAAATGGTTGGCATGAGCTAACCTTGCTCAAAAGTCGAAATGGTGCAAATGGGCCTTGCTCGGGGATCTTGCGGCACTAGGAACTTAACCTCGACTTTGGGGCTTGAATGGCTGAGGAGGATAGCTTCAAGTGACTTAGAAAAATCCAAAATAAGCTTGGATAATGATAAGCCTCGAGATAACTAGGCTGGAACAAGCTATACACGAGCACTCCTCTTCCCCGGGGAACACGCGCACGGCTAGGGACAATGACTTTGCTCTCGGTTTTCTCTCTTCTCCCTCAATATTGCTAAGTGTTTGATGTCTCCAAGAGTCATATCCATGCTGAGGAGTGTCCCTTTTATGAGGATAGGGGCGGAGCTATTGAGGCACAAAGGTGGGGGACAAAGGGATCACATGCACACATGAGACAAGGGTGATGGGCCTTGGGCTGACTTGCACGAACTTGGAGGAGTGGCAGGGCATCTTGACTGACCCAAGCATTAAAATATGCTGGGAGGGCAGGTCTGGTCGGCCTTGAGGTAAGTGGGGGACAAATCCAAATACAAATGCATTAAAATATTACATGCACATGTCCACATTTGGACTCACTTGAAAGTGGATTGGGCTTAACTTCCTTAGGGCCATTTTAGCTCAAAATGATCCTTATCAAGTGTATAAAATTCGGAGGTTTTGGTCCCTGAAAGATTTGGGCCAAAAACATGTGAAATGGCCTCTTGAAGTTGGGCTGTCGCGCTGCCAGCGCTGGGCCTGGGCGCTGGCCCTGGGCGCGGGCTGCTGGGCATGGCGCGGCACTGGGCCTGGCGCGAGGGCGCGGCCTGGCTGCGCGGGAAAACTGGCCTGCTCGGGAAAAATGACCTTGGGCTGATTTTATGGGCTGAATTGAGGCTCACAACACTTAGAAAAATACCATAAGTGTTTGGCCATGACTTGGGCACCATGCTTGACTCGCGCGAGGCTAGGGTGCGGCACTAGGGCACGACTCATGGCCCGAGCTTGGAAAATGTTTAGTTGAGGATAACCCTTGGCTAGAGATGAACTCGTGGCTCGATAAAAAGGATCTCATACTTAGAAAATATTCTAAGTAAGGCTATGAGCATGGCTAGGGCTCGAACAAGACTCGAGACAACTAGGGCTCGAGAATTGGCTAGGCGCGAACTAGGCGCGATACTCGCGACCGAACAACTCGGTTCCGGACACGGCTAAACTTGGACGATTTATCGAAACAAACTCGGTTTCGATTATTCGTCAACTGGAATAACTAATTCCGACTAAATAAAATCCATTAATAAAATAAATGGACCGGAATTAATAACTGAGATTGAATAGCTGATAACTGGGCTCGGAACTCAAGACGAGCAGTATTAATAAAAAGAAATAGTTCAACTGGGAACTAAAAACTGTCATTTTTATTAATACAGAACTGGGCTATTACACGCTTGCTACTTCGCAAACCAATCCGTTCCAAGTATGAGGTCAAAGTCCCTCATCTCAATCACAAACGCATTGACCTCTAGAGTTCTACCGCCAATATCATGACTGAGGTCCTTTGCCAAAGCGTGCGTCACTATCTTCCTCCCTGAGGCTAGGCTGATCTCAAGGGGGTCGACAATACTCACTCTCTGGATATTTATAGCTTCGAGACACTTTGCGGAAACGAATGAATGGGTCGATCTCGTGTCAAACAAGGCAAAGACTGGTACATTGAATAAAGATATCATGCCAGACATTGTACCTGGCTGCTCGGCCACCTCCGAGTTAAGGGCGAAGATCTGTGCAGGTCCTTCTCCAGGTCGGTTCTGGACCTGCTGACGCTGTCCCTGCGGGTTCTGAGGGCGATCTGGGTAAGCACAAATACCGTGGCCATGCCTATGGCAGTGATAGCACACGTTCTGACCAGTTAAGCACTCTCCATGGTGATTACGGCCGCAGGTAGTGCATGGTTGTGCAACCTGACGGATAGGCTGCACAGCCTGAGCTGGGGCTAGAGCTGGTGCTGGGCCTCTCGGTCCGTTCCTCCGACCATTACGACCCTTCCACTTCCTCTTGTTGGGTCGGTGTGTCTGCTGAGGTGGCGCTATCTGTGGTGGGGCTGGCTGAACTAGTAATGCCAGTGGCTGGACTGGCTGCCTGACTGGGGCATGGAATCGGCTGGCCTCCACCACTATACTCTCAGCCATCTGTTGGGCTCGAGAAACTGTCTCGGCATATGTTATGCGGCCCATGGCACTGATGGTGTGACGGAGCTCTCCACGTAAGCCTCCCCGGAAGCGCTTCGTCCTCTTCACCTCCGTGTCAACGAGGTTCGGCGAGAAGAAGGCGAGGCGAGTGAACTCGCGCTCGTACTCGTCAACAGTCCGGCCGCCCTGCTCGAAACTTAGGAACTGTCTCTCCATCCTCTCAACATAGTGATCCGGGTAATACTTCTCCCAGAAAACCTCCTTCACCCGCTCCCACGTGAGATTAGTCTTCTCCCCAGGCCTCATGGCCCAGTAGGCGTTCCAGCAAAGTCCCACATCCCCTGTCAACTGAAGCTGAGCACATATGATCTTGACTGGCTCCGGGCAACCCATGACCTCGAAGATAAGATCAAGGTTGCGCGCCCATTCCTCAACTTGTCGAGGATCATCCTGTCCATTAAAGGTCACTGGGTGAAACCCACGAAACTGTGAGACTCGCTGCCACAGATCCGACTCGAGAACTATTGGAGGGGCTGCGGCTGGTGGGACTAGAGCATTCCTATTTCTGCGATTAGCCATCTGGATGGCCAGTTGACAGAGTTAGCACATGGAGGATTTTGGCAGAAGAGATAAAATATTAACAACTCGATGCTTTACAAATTTCTTGACGAGTTGTCGAAAATATACAACTTATCTGTCTAGGGTTCTGAATCAAATAGGAGTTCTGACTTAGACTAGAGTTCTGAAACTTAGTTCTTTCTAGAGTTCTCTCTCTAGATTTATCTATCTTATAAGAGGATAGTTATCTCGGCCCCATACTTAAAATTGAATAAGCACTTACTTAAATAAAGACTGGTTTAGGTGACTTACCTCAGAGGCAACGCGAGCGTGAGCGTCGTGTGGTAACTTGACTGACTTTTGGTCTACAGAAACGCTAACTGCGCTCTGATACCAAGCTGTAACACCCCGCCTACTATAACTTTGACTCACGAAAAACTGGGTAAAATTTTCGCGGTTGTTTTCGAAATATACGGATACTGTTTTCGAAAAACATTTAAACTTAACTGACTTGAAATATACTGATACTGTTTTCGAAAAACGTTTAAACTTAACTGACTTGTGGGATGCCACTTACTTACTGACATACTTCTCTATTTCTGTTACTTATGCACATACCCAAATCAACATATAAGTTCCGATTGGGGAAAATACGGATAAGGGAAAATAAAGCGTGCATATACATACTACTCTGAGTTCGCAGTACGGAAGCGTAAAATAAAGTACAGTACAGTCTGAAATTATTTATACATGCCAACATAACATAAACATAAACAAATTTCCAGCTGACTCGGACACCACCACACCACCAAGCTCGGCTCACGCTCCGGGCTGCACTCCATCACCTAAAAAGATAATAGTGGTGGCGTGAGTACTCATCCACTGTACTCAACAAGAACCAGCACTGAATAAAAAGCACATATAATCGAATATCATAAACTCAGCATATACATAAATAAAACTGTACTGTGCTAGTGCAGGCTACCGGTAACTGGTCGGTTCTCATGTGATCACGTTCTGGGGGTCGCCTCCCCACAAACCCAGGATGACTCTATTTGAGTCAAAACTGTACTGGGCGAGTGACTCTACTGGGAGTCAACATAAACTGGACCACGAACGAAAAAACTGGACCGTTCGGCTAAACTGTATATCTACATACATACCTCATAAATGGTACAAGATTATAGGAAATGTAATACCCAGTGCAGGGCCCCCACCTGGTAATATTGAAAATCTTGCAAGTGCTTGAAAACTGCAGTAGCTGTTGGAGACTCGACTCTTCTTAAGCTACATAAACATATAAGCAAAATAATGCTAAGTATTATGCTCAATTGTATACTATGATGCTTTGTTCTATATGCTCACTTATCCAGATGAGAAGGAACAACTAATTGTTCGCTTAAAAAAATATTCTAAGACCGGATTTTAAACTGGAAGACTTAAACTGGCTGGTTTGGCTCGGAAAAATACTAAAATTCCGGAAAGAGACTCAGACCGAAAGTCACGAATCAAAACGGACTAGAACCGACAGTTGGACTGGCCGGTTTGCTAACTGAACGGACTGCTGGCTCGGGCTGAACCGGGCGGTCGGGCGCTAGCTCGGGCTGTCNGTGGTCATTGACCCTACCGAGCCCGAGGACGAGCCGCGCTTGGGCTATGGGAAAAGGCGCAAGAAGCGTCGAGACGACCGATGGGGCTGTGCAAAGGAGACTTGTGATGACTGCGCACGAGGCAACCACACAACGCGTAGACACGCGATACACGTGACGAGGCACAAGGGGGCTAAACGCATGAGGGCAGGTCGCGCGAATAAAGGCACGAGCAAGACGGGCTGGCGGGAGGATGACAAGGACTTAGCGATGGGGTCGAGTGGCTCGCGACGGATGGCTAGCAATTAGATAGATCGCGGGAAAGGCGAGTTGTGCAAGGGGCGCGGTCAGCGAACCAACGGTTGGGGTAAGGCTCACGTGCCGACCACTCGCGAGCGGGACGACGCGCGACGAAGGAAGCGCGTGCGTGGCGCGATGAAGCACACGTAGGTCGCGGGAAGTAACGCGCGGGACACGCAGGGACAGACGAACGCAAGTCCTCGGTGGATTAGGAATAGCGCGCCGCCTAAGGCAAGCCCGCACAACTTGAAGCACAAGCAAGCGGACGCGTGGGACGCGGGAGAGGGCCGTGACCTCGGAGGACAAGGACTAGCTGATGCGGCTAGGGTTTGGGCGAAGCGCGCGGTACATGAGACGTGCGATCCTTCTAGATGGCCATAGGCCGATTTTACCTAGTGACTTAGGAGTCTTAGTTTGGTTAGGATATTGAATAAAAGGCATGTGGCTTATTAGTTTTGGTAAGTCTTGCTTTATTAGATATTTAGTTGCCTTAGGATTTTATTTACTTTCATGCCTTAGGAATTCTTCTTAGACTAGGATTAGATCTAGTTTAGCCTCTACATATATTTCCCCATGTCATTCGATTTAGATATGTTTTGAAAGTTAATGAAAAATCGTTCGTGAGAACAAATCTCATGTGTTTAAGATTCGTGAGAGTGTTATCATACAAATCGAGTTGGCAAGGCTAAGACCGAACCATCTCAAAACCCGTGAGAAGATAATGCTAATAACTGAGTCGTCCACACCTATCGCCGAGAAGGTGCCGTGGCAAAGCATTCAACGAGGCAATCGAGTTGGGAAGATACACGATCCTTCATCATTGGTGCTTTCATTCAGAGTGATCAATCGTGTATCTTGTTTAACTTTCCCTATCCATTCTTTTCAATTTTTCCTTTTTCTTTTCGTGATATTTAGTTCGAGTGTTCCAAAAAAAAAAAAGTTGTGTGTGCGTGAGTTTGTTCGAGTGTTATAAAAAAAATAAAAAAAATCTTAAGCATGACAAACTGAGAGAGGTTCGAGATGTTGGAAGAGTGCACGAGATCCCTTGGTGATGGCCAACACGCGGCCAACGAGAAATTTGCAAAGCTCGAGCTCATGGTGCACGACCTAGCCGCACAACTTACCCAAGTCACACGGTGACCACGGGGAAGTCATGGATCGATATCTACCACGCAAGGTCAAGCGAGTCTGACTTTGACCACGAGGATCGTGATTGACGATCGAGAAGGTCGCGAGCATCACGTCGACATGAGGAGAAGAAGGTCGAGAGACCGAGGCTTACGATGCCCACGTTCACGGGGACCGACCCTGATGCGTGGTTAAACCGAGCCACGCAATACTTCGAGATCAATGACGTGCCCATGTCCGAAAGAGTCAAGATCGCCGCCTATTACTTAGATGGTGAGAAAAACATATGGTGGCAATGGATCTCGCACGTCCACAAAGGCAAAGGCATGCATGTGCATTGGAGGGATTTCGAGAAGGAGATCAACACGCGCTTTGGTTCGAGCGAATATCACGACTATGACAAGGCCCTAACTCGTATACGTCAAAATGGTAGTCTTCGAGATTACCAAAAGGAGTTCGAGCGCCTAGTTAGTCGCGTGCGCGATTGGCCCGAGAGTGCATTGGTTGGTGCGTTCATGGGTGGGCTCAAACCCGAGCTAGCTGCCGAGGTCCGACTGGACAGACCGAGATCGATGCGGGCTGCCATGAAGTCGGCACGTATGCACGAAGACCATCTGACTGCGGTCCGTAAGACGATCCACGGAGACGGACTCATGGAGACACGGTGCACGAGCGCAGTCCTCGATCCACCACCGCAGGCCGAGGGCGCGAAGGTTACCGAGGCTACACGACCGCCGAGCTACATACGACGCTTAAGTACCGATGAGATGCAGAAGCAGCCCGAGAAGGGGTTATGCTTCTCGTGTAATGAGCCGTTCATGCTCGGGCATAGGTGCAAAGGTAAGGAGGTTTAACTACTAGAAACGTTCGAGCCCGAGGAAGAACGCGACGACGGAGGACACTTATACTTGAACCCGCAGATTGAGATGTTGCATATGGTCAAAGCGAAAAAAGGACCCAAGATGATGAGGTTCGAGGCTGAAATTTTGGGACGTAAAGTCGATGTGCTAGTCGATAGTGGGTCGACACTTAACTTCATCAACTTAGACTTCACCGCCAAACTTGAAGTTCTCGTGACTGGGATTGTACCGTTTGGCGTAAGGGTCGCGAATGGTGAGGAGCTGTGGAGTTCGGAGTTGTACAAGAAGGTGCCAATACTTGTGCAATGTGAAGAGCTAAAGGTGGACTTGTACGCACTAGAACTCGAGGGACCCAAGGTGGTGCTTGGGGTCCAATAGTTGGAGACGCTAGGGCCCATAATTACAAATTTCAGAAAAGGAACCATGGAGTTTGAATGGGCCAAGAAACGAATCAAGCTGTGCACGAGTGACGAGGGAACCGATCCCGTCGAGTTGGAGAGCCTTCAATTCATAATCCTTGAGGAAAAGGAAATTCTTAAAGAAGGCGGGAATGATGAAGATGTGGTCATTGACCCTACCGAGCCTGAGGACGAGCCGCGCTTGGGCTATGGGAAAAGGCACAAGAAGGGTCCAGACGACCGATGGCTGTGCAAAGAAGACTTGTGATGACTGCGCACGAGGCAACCGCACGACGCGTAGACACGCGATACGCGTGACGAGGCACGCGGAGGCTAAACGCGCGAGGGCAGGCCGCGCGAATAAGGGCACGCGCAAGACGGGCCGACGAGAGAATGATGAGGACTTAGCGATGGGGTCGAGTGACTCGCGACGGATGGCTAGCAATTGGATAGATCGCGGGAAAGGCGAGTTGGTCAAGGGGCGCGGTCAGCGAACCAACGGTTGGGGTAAGGCTCACGTGCCGACAACTCACGAGCGGGACAACGCGCGACGAAGGAAGCGCGCGCGTGGCACGATGAAGCACACGCGGGGAGCGGGCGGTAACGCGTGGGACACGCAGGGATGGACTAGCGCAAGTTCATGGTGGACTAAGAATAGCGCGCCGCCTAAGGCAAGCCCGCGCGAGTTGGGGCAAAAGAAAACGGACGCGTGGGATGCGGGAGAGGGCCGAGACCTTAGAGGACAAGGACTAGCCGACGCGGCTAGCATTTGGGCAAAGCGCACGGTACATGAGACGCGTGATCCTTCTAGATGGCCATGGGTCGATTTTCCCTAGTTACTTAGGGGTCTTAGTTAGGTTAGGATATTGAATAAAAGGCATGTGCCTTATTAGTTTTGGTAAGTCTTGCTTTACTAGATATTTAACTAGATTTTATTTACTTTCATGTATTAGGAATTCTTCTTAGACTAGGATTAAATATAGTTTAGCCTCTATATATATTTCCCCATGTCATTCAATTTAGATATGTTTTGGATGTTAATGAAAAATCACTTGTGAGAACAAATCTCCTGTGTTCAAGATTCGTGAGAGTTTTATCATACAAATCGAGTTGGCAAGGCTAAGACCGAACCATCTCAAAACCCGTGAGAAGATAAGGCTAATAACTAAGTCGTCCACACCTATCGCCGAGAAGGTGCCGTAGCAAAGCATTCAACGAGGCAATCGAGTTGGGATGATACAAGATCCTTCATCACACAGCCTAGGCGCGACTGGTGCCACTCGGGTGCTGCTGAGCACGACCGAGGCTTGCTGGGTGCGCTGGCGTGCGGCTGGCACGACACAGGCACGGGACAGACGCGTGCTGAGGCTATGCGGGTGCTGTCGGGCGTCCCTGAGAGTACTAGGCACTTGGGCGTGTTGTTGGGCACGTCCTGAGGCCAACTGGGCTCAACAGACCCGACTCGGGTCGACACTGGGCATGGCACGAGGCTCTGGTGCGAGACCTCGTGCGCTGGTACTGGCACGGCGCTGTCGGGCGCCGTGTATGCTGCTCTGGGCGCGACGGGTGCCGATGCTATGCGCACGGGCACGGACTGAGCGTTTTGGGCGCGGTCGCGTTCATGCGGGCTAGGCTTGGGCTCTGAAGGCACGGACATGCACGGGGCCGGTGATGAAGATGTGGGTTTCGAGGTCCGGGCACGCATAGAGCGGATGGCGAATAGTGATCGGGTGAGGCCGCAAGAAAGGGCGAAACAACACGTGCACGGCCAAAAATATGTACGCAGGCTTGAATACGAGGCACACGAGCACGAGACGGGTCAACACATATGCGTGACGGACGACATGAGTCTCTCGTAAAGGAGCGGGCACGCACCAGAGGAGCACACGCGAGCACACAGACACGCACGTGGAGATGCCGCGCGAGGCGCGCAGGAGCGGCACGCGAACGTGCAGGGGTGCGCATGAGGACGAACTTAGGTCGAAGAGATCATGAGGGCCTGACGAGCATGGGCCTGACGAGGTTTGTAAAGGGCCGAGGACACGGCGTGAACGCACGCACTGAGCAGATACGCGAACGGGCCTAGACTTGAAAGCACGTGTGAGCTTGGGCTTAACGAAAGTAGTCCGGTCGAGGCCGAGAGTTGACAACGGGTCATGCGAGGTGCGAGATGCGAAGTGCAAGGATATGCGTGGCAATTCGAGAAGCCTCGTGGGTCGAGGAATAACGTGCGACCAAGCACGCGGAGGAATACGCGGGTTGGACGCGCGATCACACGAGCTGGCCGGGACAACTTGGCGCGCACGATTTCTAGAAGGCAAATTATTAGATTAATTATGTAATTTTTTTAAATTATTAATAGTTGTTAGGTTAGTTTGGTAAGTTAGTGGCGTGAGTTGTTTATTAGTGTTAGGATTAATTTAACTTGGTTAGGTATTTTATATTTTGGTAAGTCTTGATATGCAAGACATTTAGTTACCTTAAGATTAAATATATTTTCCATAGATTAGAATTATAGTGCTCATAGGACTAGATCTAGTTTTTCTTATAAATACCCAATGTAGTCATTCTATTTCATCAATGAAGAAGTTAATGAAAAAACGTTCATAAGAACAAAACCGTGTGTTTAGAATACATGAGAGTTTTATCACACAAACCGAGTTTGGCAAGGCTAAGACCCGAACCATCTCAAAACCCGTGAGAAGATAAGGCTAATAACCGAGTCGTCCACACCTATCGCCGAGAAGGTGTCGTGGCAAAGCATCGTACGAGGCAACCTAGTTGAGGAGATACACGATCCTTCATCATTGGTGCTTTCATTGAGAGTGATCAATCGTGTATCTTGTTTAACTTTTCCTACCTATTCTTTTCGAATTTTTTCTTCTTCTTTTCGAAAGCTATCAAAATAT